>JANDJT010000228.1:14030765-14048265 GCA_024331685.1 Stegophilus panzeri
AGAGAGAGAGAGAGAGAGAGAGAGAGAGAGAGAGAGAGAGAGAGAGAGAAGGATAAGTACAATTTGGTACCTTTGTTTCAGGGGTTCATTAAGGCCTAACGAAATTCAAAAGGATGATTATCGTTTTTTTATTTTCTGTAAAATTACAGCATATTTATGGAATATATAACTGGAAGATGATGTAGTAAGATAACAAGTAAGATATATTGTTAAATTAAACTCTTTTTCTGAATACGTGATTAAGTTCCACTGTGGTATTTTTGTCAGCCTCAGATGAGAGCAATCCGGAGGCGTCCCCTGACTCCACCGGGTCTAATGATCCCCCCGCGGAGGCAGATCAGGAGAAGAAAAAGAAACGCCGTGTGTTGTTTTCCAAGGCCCAGACCTATGAGCTGGAGAGGCGCTTCCGGCAGCAGCGCTACCTGTCTGCTCAGGAGCGCGAGCAGCTCGCGCACCTCCTCCGCCTCACGCCCACACAGGTCAAGATCTGGTTCCAGAATCACAGGTATAAGATGAAGCGAGCGCGGGTCGAGTGTGTACAGGATTTCGGTCCTCCTCCGGTGCTCCGCAGGGTCGTGGTGCCAATTCTAGTGCGGGACGGTAAACCATATCAGAGCTGCATTGGCGAAACTGAAAAGGGAGGCTGCGTGGTTCCGCCATCGTCTTGCGGTCCTCGAGGGTTCCAACCTTTCCAGCCGTCAACTTTTGCGCTTCTACCGCAGTACCAGCACTTTACAAACCCAACAGCCTCCACACACCATTTCCTTTGGTGAAACCATCCACGGTGGACTAAAGGATGACGCATGGATGAACATACCTGCTTTTATTTACACGTGTAGTGTACACAGTCAATGAGTAAATGCAATTTGCACATATTTTATTTTGTATTTAGAAATAGTTGTGTTTTCTGATCCGAGGTGATTTGTGAATCGTTTGCAACGATTATGACACAACTACATTATAGTGAAGAGGGCTAATTTAGGTTTTGTTTTAAACCAAATGTAAATATGGTAGTTAAGAATTTAAAAAATATATATTTTATATAGCCTGGACAAAAGGACATGTTGCATAGACAACTGGAGCTTTTTTCCCCCTTCAAAACGGGTTGCATTAATTTACAGCCTTAAAACTTCTGGAAGTTGATGTTCCTTTTGCCTCAACATTGTACAAACTATTAAACTATGAAATAAAGTTTGTTCGTTTAATTGATGTCTTTGTCTGCTATTATGCGGCTGTTAACTGGATTATGGAGATTTAAAACCTGATATGTAATAGGACTATTATAATGAAAATAATTATAATGTAAAACGATGTGTTTTGAGGAGTGTTGCCTAACTACCACCTGTTCCTGTATGCCTTAGTATAGTTCGGACTCCTTTTGTTAATCCAATTCATTGTTGGCAGGCTCTTTATATGAATACATTCAGATGTTACTTATAGGAGCATATTAGCGCTCAGCAAGACATTTAAGCCTTTTATAATGTTAAGACTTTATCTTCAATACAGGAGAGCAGAGACAAATTACAAACTTCAAAAGTATACTCAGCATAATAATAGTGAGCAAACACAGGATTAGGCCTGAACGTGTATTGGCTTGGCACTGGTCTGCCCCAGCGGTGCTTTTGAAACCACTGCCAGAGATGTCTTTATCGGAGTTCCCTGCTCAGAGTTCAGTGTTTATTAGCTACAATACCAGTAAAACGAATGGAAACTTCCACAACTATCGAAGTAGAAAAATGACCTAAACATTGATAGGGAAAGTTTATTTATGAAAATAAAATGTTCTACTGTCATGGATGAGCTGTGATTTCTCATGCATCCACGACCCCCGAGCTCATCCTAATTCCCAGTGCGCATCATTGGTGTCACCTGGTCCTTTGTCCCTCTCTCTGGTCCATATGGAGGACAGTGACTGAAGCTGTCTCGGTCTACATCTCCCCTCCAACACTTTGTATGTCTGAGTCTGAATGGACCATTGTGTGCCATCCAAAGGGACCTAGACAAAATCCTCAGTGCCTCAATTCTCGTGATGTTTAATCAGTCCCTGGTGACAAATTTATGGGGTTTAACAACACAATAGTATTTTAGGCTTTAACAGCGGCAAAGCCAAGCTTTTAGAGATTTCTACCGTTTTATTAAAAAACTGGAGGGAAGGGCAGTCCTCTTAATGACTTATCCATGTTTATTAACATTTCCTTCAGTAAACAAATGACTGATAGACGATATTAGCCATCGGTTGGAATCAAGTTAAAGTGAGACGAAAGTAGGTTCGGAAAGCTTAGTAATAAAGATGTTATTGAGGGCAAGCGGTAATAAGAATAGAAATGTTTACTATTTGGTTATATCATATTTTATAGCTCATAGTTATTTAAAAATCAATAAACAGTTTGGTTTAATAATGACCTAATAAAGAAGACTGCAGATTTGTTAATGCACGCAATCTTAATCAAATAGAAAGGTACACTACAAAGAGAAAAACAAATTTTTGATAGGTCATTTTATTGCTCCTAGGTCAGATATTCTCTCTACTTCATTGCCAACCTGTCTGACATGGACTACACGAGCAAGATCCTGGAGAAAGGTGTCGGTCTTGAATAGTCACAAATCGTTCACTCTCTTAGGCTATTAATGTAGCCTTTGTATTTTGTAATAAGTGTTTTATTTATTTATTTATTTATTTATTTATTTATTAATACGTTGTGAAGTATAAGAAGTGGACATATTGACAGTTTATTAGCCGTGCCACAGACTCCATCTTGAGAGCAGTGTTTTCTTTTGATAGTAATAAACGAACAAACATACTAACTATCTAAGAAAGAAAGAAAGAAAGAAAGAAAGAAAGAAAGAAAGAAACAAAGGTGCTACATCTTTATCTAAACGTGAAATGCTGCATTAACAATTTTTAATTTACTCATTCTTCACAGCTTCATCACTTGGTTGTCAGCTGAAAAAGCAATCATAATCTTGCATCAAGCAATTGTATTTTTACATTTTATTTTAGATTTTATTTATATTTTATGAACATTTATTTTATTAATATATTTTTTTAAAATATTTGATTTCATTTGCGTCCTAAATAATATGATCTCTAACAAGATGTGGCACTGCTCGCTCTCTCTCTCTCTCTCTCTCTCTCACACACACACACACACACACACACACGCACACACACACGCGCACGCACACACACACACACACACACACTTCTAGCACTCATCAGTGAAAATACTGATATTGACCACTAGGTGTCAGACCTGCACTATGGTGTTTCGCTCCGAGAGACACACCGCTAGACCGAAAATGATTTTCAGTGGCCAGTCAGTACAGTAAGCTACATCTGTCATATCAATTTATTCCATGTCCAGACTGAAGGAGACGCTTACATATAATGTTATCTCAATTTCAAATCGCAGTGTAATGAGAGAGACAGAGCGTAGTGCTTATTTTGACATAATATAGGCCTACAGTCTTTTTTTTTATTATTATTTGGACGAGATCGTAATTTCCCACATCAGTTGTCTGAATACACCAGAGCCACCGAGATACAAGATTTTAGAATGTAAGTAACTCTTTCAAGCTTAAATGTCGCTTGAAATATTAGCGTTTTTTGTCCCAAAGAACAAGTGAAAGCTTTCTGTCTAATTACCGCTAATTGACCATGATAGCCGTGCTCCAGCACAGAGGAGCAGGCCTGATTTAGATAATTAAGAGAGCCTTTTGAAAACCGGATTAAGGAGGCCGAAGACTTCGGAGGAAGCTTGTTATGATTCTAATTGTCATAATTGCGTGTGCGAAGTACACTTAATTATCACCGTGAGGTGCGCAAGGTGCGTTCACCTGCTTCTACACCGATGAGATAAATTAACCGCTGGCATATTATTGAGAACCAAGTGCATTAAAATTGCCATTGCGTTAATACGGGTGTAGTAAAGGAAGGTGCACGCACATTCAGTAAAGCTAAATAATACAATTTTTTTTTATTATTATTATTTCTCACACTAAACTGCACAATTGAACATGCTCTATATTTGTCCATAGTGAAATCAGAGACTTCTTGTTTTAATTTAAGATGCGGCCACCAGAAGACGCTGTCTATCTTCTAGTCAAACAGTGCGTGTGTGTGTGTGTGTGTGTGTGTGTGTGTCTTTTCCTCATAAGTCTTACCGTGGTTTTAGAGGCTATAGATGAAACCGAGAAAGACAAATTATTACATTGCTTGACGAATTTTTCGTCAGGCTGCAACTGAAATCTAATGAAACGATTGCTACACGCCCAGCAAATGATCTACAGTTTGATCTATATCTATCTTTATTACAAACATCTAGGCTATTTCTACCCCCTTTTTAAAACGGTTTCGTAGTTTAGATTGGAAATATTTATAGGCTAGTTATAGTAGTTCCTCTTATTCACTCATTTACCAGACTTGCTTAGTGCGTCTATTCCGAAATTTAAAGAGACTGTAGTCTCCTGCCAAGACCACTTGCTGAAATTATAACTACGATATATAAAACGGATTGATGTATAACTGAATTCTGGAATTCAGCCTATAAAATCAGCTTTAAAATCAGGATTATAGGATTTCATAATAATCCGGTTTGGCGCAATTGCAAAAGTCCTGTAATGACGTCTGTAAATATTCAGATTTTGCGCCTTCCGCTTTTAAACAATTAAAATTAAAAAATGTATCAATTGATATAACTTGTAAATTACAGTCTTATGAACACAAATGCAGTTGCTGTAATAATAATAATAATAATAATAATAATAATAATAATAATTTCGTTGGTTTTCTACTTTTTCTTCTTCTTATTATTATTACTATTATTATAAGTAGTAGTAGTAGTAGGTCTAGTAATAGTAGTAGTAGTAGTAGTAGTAGTAGTAGTTCGCTTTTTGTGTGTAATATCGTTACTGTATATAATACTATTGACATTATTATTAAATGATATTTAAAACTCGATCTGACCAGGGTATCACGCTTTCCATTACTAGCAATCTCAAACGTGATTCTCTCTAACCCGAAAAAAAACAGATAGACTGAATTAAGCGCATAACTGAGTTGACAGCTGGGTAGACTTGAGTGCCGTTAACTTTACCTGAGAGGCTCTCCTCCTCCTCCGGAATACGGTTGTTAAGGACTGACTGTCTGTGCCAAGTGGATGAGAATTTAAACGGCACACTGCTCACATCCAATAATATCAGACAGAAAAGAAGTTAATCATTCACGCAGCCTCTTACTCCGCGCATATGTATTTATTTATTTATCAGTCGGTGTTCCTTCCTCGTTGCAAGGGCACTTTTGCAAGTCTAAGCACGATGGGTCATAATGTAAACACGTCTGCAATCACTAGAGGCCTCTTGTGGTCATTAAAAGTCAGGAGTTCAACTCGAGTTTTTTTTTTTTTTTTTAGGAACTGAGTGGTTCTCGAAGATTCAAGTCCTCGTACGCGCTCTCATTAAGTGGCCCTCATAAACATCACGCTAAAATGTCAACGTTTCATCCATATCTTTCTGTGAGTAACAGAGGTATTATAACTGAAACGAGCATTTAATGCACAATGAACTTTACGCGTCGATGCAGTTACATGCGCAAATGTTATTTTATTTTATTTAATTTTTTTTAGACATTGTGTGGCCGTTTTTATTTGAAACGAGGCAGCTTACAGTCACGTAATAGGAATTATGCGCTGGTGTACAGATGACAGCGTTGATTTGTATTGTTGCCTTAGCTGCGGATGCCCCGCCTCTTAAACCTGGCACCCAGCTAAAACAAACGAAAGTCAGTCTCGAGCTCCCACTCAAGCCAATTAAGGCGGACTTCACGCGCCCTCTTACGTGTCTATCTCGCTGTGTCGACGCTGAAGCAACAGGAACAGAGGAGCTAGCCAAAAAAAAAGAGAAGAAGAAGAAGAAGAAGAAGAAGGACAGGTTCCTTTACCTTCTGATTTCTCCAACACAGAACAATGTCGATGAGTCCTAAGCATACGACTCCTTTTTCTGTGTCCGATATCTTAAGTCCTCTTGAGGAGAGCTACAAAAAAGTAAGTATGGAGGGGAACAGTTTGGGGGCTCCTCTTGCCTCGTACCGGCAACCGCAGGTGACACAAGCTGCGATGCAGCAGCATCACATGGGCCACAACGGAGCGGCTGTGCCCGCTGCCTACCACATGACAGCCACAGGAGTGCCACAGCTGTCCCACACGGCTATGGGAGGCTACTGCAACGGCAATCTGGGCAATATGAGCGACCTGCCGGCTTATCAGGACGGCATGAGGGGCAGCACGACAGCCACAAGCTGGTACGGAGCAAATCCAGACCCGCGCTTTTCTACCAGTAAGTGAACTTCATGGTGCTTTTTCATAAGACGCAAGTGACACATTTATTGACCGCGGTGAAATGGGCTGCGTTTTTAACTCTAAAGTTTACAGACAGAAGTGGCTAATTTGTGTTTGCATATATGTTTAGTTGGGTAATTTGCTTGTCGAAACTTATATGTTACATACTCCACCTGTCTAAGTCATATAGGCAGCGTTACAATATGCGCATGCAATGTTTATCGGCATTCGCTTAACACGAGGATGCACAGCACGCAATTTGTTTTAGAAATTATATTAGCCAGGTTGGAAACCTAAAGAAAAAGACACACAGGGACTTTCAGTAACCCTGTTTTAGGCATGTATAAAGAAAAGATATGGTAAACACATTATGCATGTTTATTGGCTATTGGATTTGTAATACAAATCCTCAACTATAGCTGCAAATTAACAAAACTGTTTTATTATTATTATTATTATTATTATTATTATTATTATTATTATTATTGTGTGATAAATATTATAACTATGACAATTCTCCACTTGCAGTCTCTCGCTTCATGGGCTCCTCTTCTGGCATGAACATGAGCAGCCTTGGCTCCTTGGCAGATGTGGGTAAAGGCATGGGACCCCTAAGCAGCGCTCCGAGGAGAAAGAGACGCGTGCTCTTCTCACAGGCGCAGGTCTACGAGCTCGAGCGCCGCTTCAAGCAGCAGAAGTACCTCTCGGCACCGGAAAGGGAGCACCTAGCCAGCATGATCCACTTGACCCCGACCCAGGTGAAAATCTGGTTCCAGAATCACCGCTACAAAATGAAAAGGCAGGCCAAAGACAAAGTGTCCCAGCAGCAGATGCAGCAAGAGAGCGGTTCTTGCCAGCAGCAGCAGCAGCAGCAGTCTCCTCGGCGGGTAGCCGTGCCTGTGTTGGTGAAGGACGGCAAACCGTGCCAAGGCGGGGGCCACACTCCCACTAACGCGGCACAAAACCATCATCACCAGGGCGCCAACGTCATGCTCATGGCTAACAATGGCGCAATGGGCCAGCATCCGAGTCAGCAGGTAGGCAGCGCGGGCCAGTCTCCAGATTTGGGCCAGCACGGTACCAGTCCCTCTTCCCTCCAGACTCAGGTGACCGGCCTATCACACCTGAACTCCTCTGGCGCCGACTACGGCACGGCCTTGCCCTGTTCCGCTCTGCTGTACGGCAGGACGTGGTGACGAAAGGACAGACCGCAGACGGATAGACAATATCTGTAGGCTATTTGACCTCGACGTCTGCTTTGACCGAGTCAACAGCAACACACACACAAAAAAAATGAAATACTCTGTAACCGTTTTGAACAGCCTGGCTTGTTGTTACTTTTTGTCCTCCGTCACCTCAAAATCCAGATTGGAAGGGTGGAGGGGGGAAAAAGGTTGATCAATGCAGAATGAGAAATAGCCTTTTCCCAATCTTTTATTATGAGGATGTGCGTCCAAAGATGGAGAAGAAGATGGAATTATTTATATAGCTTTTAAGCGGAGACAATATATAAAAATCACATCATCCCGACGGATGAAATAAAAAGCCTCAGTTGGCACTTTAAGACGCCGCCTCACATTTTGACTGCTACAGTACATTCCTGATTCTTATAGATTGCAATGTAAGCCTTAGCTTGTACATTCCTGTAAACGGTTTGGATTTAATACATAGTTTTTAGCGATATGTATATGTATAAAATTTTTTATCGATATTGAGGGTAATATGTTATTTGAGTTCCACTGGTATTTGTACGTTTCATTTCCTTGTAACTTATAGATATTTGACTTAAACGCAGTCATACAATCATATTAATAAATTATGAAAAATGATACACAATCTTATTATAATTGGTTGCGAGAATTAATACGGTGTCAACTAACCGAATTAAACGTACTTCATTTTTTTTTCATATATTTTGCTAAAGTTTGTTGATAAAGAAAAAAATTTATTACTCCTAAATATATCAATAAGAATAAATTACGTGTGCTTTCTGCAACAGCGATTTATTTAGTAATACTCAGGATTATGACGACCAGGACAAATTTACTGCAGTTATTCTTATTACTCTATTTTTCCAAACGTAATTTTTTTTAATTAATTTTTTGGAGAGAGCTAGTTAAAAAAATTTGTTAAAAACTTGATGTAGGCCTGATATAATCTATTCACATGAACATGAAGTGGCCGTAAGAAGGTACATTTTAGCGTAATTTACACCAAAAGTCGGCTGTAATAGCTTATAGCCTTCCTCGCAGATATAATACGATATATAATCTCCATTTTAATTGCAATCTCACATGTGCTCCACAAAACAGTGCAAAACGTTTAATATCCGTTAACCTCGATATTTGAACACATTTGGAGAGAAACACAGAAAACAGGAGAATTAGGTCAAACAATAAAAACTTGAGGTAGGCCGCACATCATTTCATATTAATTAACCTTGATAATATTAAAACCCTGGAAATGTTGTTTGTTGCTTGTAAAGTAAACCAAAAGCCAGGCCTTTGTAAAGTCGGCGCCTTTTTTGAGGTTTCTTTTTTCGAGGGTGTGTGAGTCAGTGAAGGTGATGTGTGCGCACATCAAACAAACGCTCCCGAAAGCAAGCTTATCAATCAGATCCCTGGCCAAACAAACCAGAGTTCACCCAAAGAACCGTGCGACACAATAGACACTGAATGATCAGAACAGCCTCTGTCTATACGATGCGTGTGTGGATCCAATACTCCACTTGTTTAGGTAAAGATAAAGTTAAAAAACATCACCGGGGGCCAGAGGGTGGGTGTTAAATGGAGAACCCGATTTTTTTTTAAACAGTCTTCGTGTGCACTGTTAAATATTAAGGAACACCTGAAAATAGTAAGCTAATCGTAACCTAAACGATTGGGAACTATGAAACCAAAATAACAAATCAAACCCAAAATAACAGCTTAGAGCAATGAAGTCCAAACTCCAGGCCGCATTGTGCACCATTGACATTGCATGTTGTAGTAAATATTTTCTTAAGACAGGTGCCTTTGACAGGAACATCTGACAATGCGAGTAGTGTTGCTTCCCCTGCCCTGCACACTGAATGTCCCATCATTCAATTTGAATAATTAATAGAGAAAACAAAGTTTTTCACTGAGTAGAATATTTTTAAACATGAAAATCCATAGTTAATACTCACTTTGCCTAACAAGAAGTGGATCATTATTTTTTGAATGATCATTTTAACAGTTAAATTTGAACAGTTATAATAATGTGTTGTGGGTTTTTTTTTTTGTTTGTTTATGTAATAGCCTCTTTAGTACCTATATGCCAATGCATTCTGATTTTTGTTAAATGTTAACAGTTCCACATCTTAAAATTTTTATTGAATTAAATAGTGAGCTGATAAATGCCAATTCCTACAAAAGTATGTGTATTAGATGTAACTAAAGTGGTTTATGTGTAGTTTGCTAAAGGAGTTACTTTTCCCCATTTGGTGCACCAATTTGACTGAATGGTGGCAGTTGTTTGTTCCACCTGGGTGCTTGTTTGTTGACAGATTATTTTGGCTGCATATAAATGGGTTTTAGAGAAGTTAATGCCTCCAGCTGTTTTTACATGGAGTTTACATTTTAAACTCTGTAGCCCAAACACTGTTCAGCTACTTCCTGGTTTGAGGAAGAATACGAGCTCAACAGAAATACAGTGTCCAGATTTACATGGTAATAATATTAAACTTCCTACTCAGTGTCTAATTCTAATTCTACATATAAATGTTTGTATTTTGTTCTAAATTTATCGGCAGCCCTCATGGAGATTTATAATGGACAGATAGGTCCAGATACTTGGGCTGCGGGTCGCACTGTTTAATGAGCCTCTGATTGTAATCGCGCACTTCTTTTGGATGATGAGTCGTTAAATCAGCGATTGTCTTTATGTCATCAATTTATTCAAACGTTTAGTTCTAAAATTATATTGCCATGGCTCTTCAGTGAGCTAGGTTTACTTCATTATCTGTAACGTCCACCTGCTATTGGTTGAGTTACTGTGAGCTATAAAGTGCACTACCATATTTGGGGAGGAAATAAAAATATCAAAAAATACATTGGAATCACTGAAGGCACATTTTCGCTCTTTACGATTACAATGCTTACATTAGTAATTTTATGTCCGATCCCAAGTGTCTTGACGTGAGCTCCATAACCGTTTCAATTCGATATACGAGTTTATCGAGTTTATGTCCTTTGGACACAGGCAAAGGAAATTCCTGGGCGTTTGTTGGATGGCATCAAATAATCCACAGCATGTGAATGAAACATGACTGGTGCTCAAATAAATCATTCTCTTAAATCGACTAACTAACCAAATAATACAAAACATATTCGCTTCGACGGCGAGTTCCCTTTTAATCTTCGTTCAAATGCAACCATTTTCAACAGCAATCTTGATGCGCTAAGATTCTATTAAGTTCTGTTAGAGACTTTTTTGTTGAATCCGCCGTGAAAGACTACAGATTAAATTTACATGTCTGAGGCTTGGTGTGTGGTCTTTGTGTGGAGCTTATGTGAAGCGTGTGTGCTCTCGTCGCTGTCTTTCAGCACATACGTTGCACAACTACGGACAGCTACGGACAGTCTTCACTGTATTTTGAGCAAAGGTCTCGGTTGTTGCCATCAATTAGACCCTAACCCCATTGTAATCATACAAGAGCTAGGGTGTGTTGGGGTCTGCGTCTCTGCTTTATGTAGAAGGACACAATCTAGGTCAGCGGAAATAAGACATTTTACCGATTACTCATCATTTTAGCAATTAGATTACAATATTCTCTGAAGTAATTAGACCATCTATTTAAGGATCGCGACTAAAAGAGAGGTTTTTAGACGAATTTTAATCTATACTCAATACCTTGTGATAAGCGTGTACGATTCTGTTTAGATTATTAGCCTTAGAGTGCTGAGATATTATAACTGTGTATATATTACTTAAGCCTATTGTATTTTTTTAAATCAAGTTTGATGGTCAATAATGTACAACACTGTCTTAAATCGGACATTTTGGATTCTGATTTATAATGTCAGTGCTGGTGTGTGTGTGTGTGTGTGTGTGTGTGTGTGTGTGTGTGTGTTTCATATATTTTTAATTTCGCCACTTAATCTGCAGTTAGTTGACGCCACTAGAAAACCAGGTGAATATTATTTTATTTTATTGTTTATCTTTGGCTTCTCGATCTGTTTTATGACTGTAAACAAATCAACATATTGCTGTCAACATGGCAAAACGATATATACATAGCGTGAAAAGATCCTCCATATAATTCGTTGGAAAAACTATGGCCATCGTGCAAAATGATTAAAAAAAAAAAAAAAATGCTACCCAATGGAGTACAGTGTGACAGCTGAGTAGATCGCCGATTTGTTTGGTGTTCAATTTAATCTTCGTAAGATGAAGTGAGACGTCATTTTGGATGCAGCATTTGGGCGCTGTCCGTGGTGCTGAAATATTCCAGTTTAACAATTACAGAAGAGAAAACACGATAAGTACTTGCCATCAACTTGCATTCAAATAACTAAAAATCCCAGTATCCGATCCTTAAATCTGACTGCAGCTAATGATTAACAAAAATACAAAAAACAGTGGGAAGTAGGCCTTGCAGTAATGGTAAGTGAAAGGCACATCTACTTTCATCTATAACTATGTACACTATGTAATCCGTAGAATTAAATCTTCTGTGAAAACATAGATTTTTGATATAGTTTATAAAAACTATTCAATAATAGGATCCACTTCCAACGTTCACTGTTACACTAATTGACATTAAAAGCTTCTTAAGCATTCTTTGAATAATTAAGGGTTCTGCCATTCTTAAGAGTTTTACTTTGAACAAAAAAAAACTCTGCTGTTAGGTTCTAGAAGCTTCGTCAATTATCCAGATGTTCTACTTATCTACTTATCCAGAGGAATATCCAAAAAGGTACAATTAGACAATTGTTTGATTGCTGCTATAGCTCCAGGGTTTGATAATCAGAGCTTTCAGACTTTCAGCAGATTGTCTAACCCAGTAAGCAAAACATGCGCGTGCTCACACACACACACACACACACACACACACACACACACACACACACACACACACACAAATGCAAATTCTAATTGTGTTACTTTGAAACTGATTTAATTTGTCAGTTATTATTGAAAATAAACAAAACATTTGGGGGTGTCTAGTGTGGGGCCTGGGGTGGCACTCACCCCACTGAAATTTGGTTGGCCACCTCGGGCATCCCGTACTGAAGATTTGTTGATTTATTAGGGTGTCAGTCTTATGTGTAATGTCGTCGCCGCTGGATTACATGGATTTGGCTATAGTGAAAAGTTTTCCCAATCCTAAAGCCACCGGACTGGCTAAACGTCGCTGAATTTTCCACGCAGCACAGCATGACTTTTCGCCTCGCGGACCCGGCGTTCAAATAGTCGTATGCCGTAGGGAGCATTTACATGTTTTCATAAAGTAATACCACAAGCTCTGTGTTATTTTGTATACTTTATTACTACGACCTTATCAGAAAATGCCTCCCGCATAAAAATGTAGCTAGCATATTCTGATAGTGTAACATTTACTTGTAAGAAAATGCTTCCAGTATAAATGTAAAGGTAAAAGTAAAAGTGTTTTGACAGTCTATGTTATTATAAAAAATGCCCCAGGATAAAAAAAAATATATGAAAAGCTATGTATTTATAGGCGTGCAAACGTGAAGTACGCATTTGCAGAATCCCTTGGCATGACGCCTCGACAGGTAAGACAGTACGTCGGAACACCGACAGAGTGCTGCTTTGATGAAAAGGAAGCGGTATATATTATTATTATTTTACTATATTACGATATATATAACGATATTATTTATTATTATTTATATATTTAAACTGCTTACAGTTTCTTTGACCCGTATCTTTGAAACATCCACAGCTGTATCACACTCTCTAAATAGCTCTCTCTTTCCAGCAAACTGAGCGACATCCTGGCTATAAAACAACTATAGAAACCGGTTAAAGAAGGAAACCTAAGGCAGAATCAGGTGACGGCTGGTAGAAAGAAAAACCGGTAAGATAGTATTGTGAAATTCACAGGAAATTTAGTAGGCTACCTGAAATATAATGTTCAAGTAACTGGGCTGGGATTATTATTATCATTATTATGAATATTATTATTATGATTATTATTATTATTGTTGTTGTTGTTAATAATAATAATAATAATAATAATAATAATAATAATAATAATAATTTGCTTATTTCCTAATTATTTGCTTATTCTAAGATCTGTTTTGATGTAAATTCGTTCTATACGTGATTAAACTTACATAGTAATTTAAATTACATAATTTGTTTTAATGAATTTTCAGCAGAATCTACTTGTCAATTACGGTCATTGACACAGACTTGATTTACACAGTTTGGTTGTAACCAACTTATTTAACAATCGCTTGACACTATTTATACACACCAAATTCTGGCACATACACATATTCTCAGGTCCTTAGGAAATCTGTTCCCTCCGAGTTACTCAGCTGGGATAAGAGTATTGTTACAAAATAAATAAATAAATAAAAACTAGGCTATAGCTATACGTATTCCTTCTAAAAGGGTCATCGTTCTGAATGTTGTTTGTTTAGTTTGCAGGTACAATTTTGGATGACAGGCCTTAAAAAAAGAATACAAATGACCGTGTGGTTCATGATAGGTTTTTGGAAATGGTATGTAATTTTGTCATTATTACTAAAGTGAAAGTCAACTTCCACCCCCACCCCCTCCACCCCCCACACACAGACGGCCTTACCCCAGAAAACCCCTAAACATTTAACCTGTTTTGGCTTAGGTAGATTAATATAGCTCTTAACAGTAAGCATCCATACATTGACGTAATTAGAATTTCGTCAGTTTGCATTAGGCTTACTATTCATGGCGTTCATTTGTGCCCATGATGACTTACAGAAAGTGCTGTGCTGCATCTGTCATGGGGTTTGTAAAAAATCTAGATAAAATCAGAAAATACATTAAAGCTGTGGTTTGTTTCGACATCTCTCATTTTACCCTACATTCTAAAATGTACGTGGCAAATTGCACAATTACAAATCAACTGCAATCACATCCTTTAGTAAATCTTACTCAAAAATATCTTTAATTGTCCGGCATCTGCTTGTTGAAGCCATTGTACACTGCATACAAAACGGGTCATTTGCTAAGCAGAATGCAAGATGCTGTAATACTTGACCTTTCAGTGTAATTGTGGCAGCAATGAAATGCATCACATTCAATGCTATCTGAATGGAGCTTTTTCCATGCGATGAAAAAAAAAAAAAAAACCCAACAACAACCACCGCATTTTCCTACCTCTCCTTGCTTTATCGCTTTTGGTTTTGTTTCTCTCCAGAGAAAATGATTCTTTTAATGACCACAGCCGTTCAATCCACATATAAAATGGATAAAACCCCAGGGCAAGTGCTCATAAATTGCACAGACGTTCGTATACATTTAATGTTAAGTATAGGGAAAGAAATTCACAAAGTGATTTTCACACACGTTATTAAATTATAAATAAGTTTGGAGACAATCAAATCTTACTTGCTTTCGAAGTTAGTAGTTGGGTACAAACCTTGCTTTCTTTGAAATGATTACCAAAAACCTGCCAGTCCATGTATGACAATTGAAAGGAAGAGTTTTGTGAAGTAAATAAAGCTTAAATTTCTGGAAACCAGCACTTTAGACTCATCCACTCCAGCATAGTAAATATGATGGTTTAACAAGAGAAATGCGAAGCAGAGAAGTGGTACTCCTCCCTGTTCTTATACTGTACCAGCGGGAATCCTTTGGTGGTCATCGAACCATCACTAACCGTGTTAAGGTCGGGGCTGTCACTAAATGGCGTATAATCACTCACCCGCTGCTTTTTTCATCAACTTTTTGTTGTCTAAACACAGGCAGTTTGCTTACCCGTATTTTCAGAAGCAATGATCATTAAAACGACATGTAGGCTATTCTGAGTGGGGGGTATGGGCTAAACCTGATCGCTCTAAACGATTCTTCTGCTCTGTCTGCCAGCGGCTCCTTGAATGTATAAACACGGGCAGTAATGAAACTTTCTCTCTAACAGCCAGTGGGTTACATTAATGTCTTATTATAGTATTTTGTGTTATTGTGTGTGCCCACAGGATAGCCATTAACTGACGTAGGATTTAAAGTGAATTTTAACCTAATAACTCCATGACTCATTAGAGAAATTCAGATATTGTTTGAGACTCACTCTCAGAAAGGTTCTACTAGAAATGTGCATACAGTATAAAGCTTTACACTAAAATGTATTTATGTACTTTAAATAATTTTTTAAACGACAATATACACACGATTCCAGGTCCAAAATTCATATTAAAGGCACAAAAGAGAAGAGTACCACTCCAGCTACAAGTTAAGATACAATGTAGTAGCCTTTTTTTCCTGGGAATGTAGTTACAATTACGCTTGTCTAATTGTAGGCTATCTATATGGCTATATTGCTGAAGGATTTACGTAAACTTGATATAAATAAAAAAAAATATTTAATAACAAATAATAAAGTGTTCATTTGCGCCAGGTGTATTTAAATGAACACATTTAACACTACGCATTGTATATGTCTTAATTAAACATGACAGACTGCATAGAGCTGGCCTGGAGGTCTACTAAGGCCCACGCCCAAGTAACCAGACTTTCAGTGGGTCTTGTTCCAAATAAATCCGCACATAGAACCGACGTGACGTGATTTCAGAAAAAGAAAATCACTTTAAATATATGTTTGACCAGTACGTCGCTTCAAGGGCGACATAAAAAGGTAGGAATAATAAACAGACCATAGGTCCCTACAAGAATGCAAAACTAACTACCAAAGACGCGGCCTACTATAGTGTGTGCCTGACTTAACATTAAGACCTGTTGAGATGATGCCTTTTTTTTTACTGCAGAACCAAGAGGAGGTATGCTATTTGCCCTAATAAAATATGTCATTAGGAAGAATTCATGTGACACAAAAGGAACGGCAGTCAAAATTGCCCCACTGCTGTTCGGTAATTATATAGTTTGCCCGGGCAGCGAGCTGTGGCGCATCAAGGCAGGTGGCAGGTCCATCATGCAAAAGGATTGGCGGTGCCTACATAATTAGCCGGCGCCAAGTCGCCCAAATTAACAATTAGCTAACATGCAATTCCCTCTGTGAGGCACGGAGGCTCGCCGTTGTGTGGCCATTGTATTACACGGGCAAATCGCATGTATAGCGTATCATTTGTCATTTCCACGCTCCTTTCACAACTCGGTGGCAAAGGAAATCAGGGCGCGCGTTCATCATTAGAGTCCCTCTGATTGGTGCTACTGTTTCCGGGGTATTCAGAGCAGACTGAAAATCAAATGGGTCCTTTTTTTAACCGGTCTAAAAGATACCCCCCATATCCCCCCTCTCCCAATAGCGCCCCCCACACACATCACCCCCACCCCCAATCATCCCATTCCCATATTTCAGTACACCCCTGCAAAAATTTGTCCTTAAAACCAAAATAATTAGGCTATAAAAGGGTACAAATAATCAATTGTCATATATTATGGCACTTTAGATTGAACATAATGATATGATATTTACAGTGTCAGGTTTACATAACTGCACAATTACTTTCATCTTCTCTATATCCTTTTTTCATTTATAATTTTGACATTACTGTAAATTAGATTATTATTTTTTTAGTTGCACGAAAAATGAGCTAGAATTAGATTCAGAATTCTAAGAAACACCCTGAAAAGTTGGAACCTATTAAAGCATAGTGAATGCAAAATTTTCTGCCTCCAGCCTGCTCTGAATCTTGCTCAGTGGCGCCATATCAGCACAGAGGCAAGGCGGACATAATAACACCCGAGGCTTAATAAGACCTTCTTATAATATGCAGATATCCTGGCGTCATGCACGAGATTTGGAAGGGTCCCGTTTGAATGAATGACGTAAAGCAGTTTCTCTTTCTGTCTCCGTGTTAATCACCACCGTATTCCCGCAATGCATCACCGTCATAGGTGTAATCCTGAGCGTAGAGGTCTTGCTATTCTAACCTCTTCCACAGATCCCTTTAGAACCAGCAGTCTGAATGCACAGAGCACTGATCGGCAAAACAGAGCCCACCCACCTACTCATT
>JANDJT010000228.1:14049587-14061456 GCA_024331685.1 Stegophilus panzeri
TTAATACATAGTTTTTAGCTATATGTATATTGTAAAAAGTTTTTATTGATATCAAGGGGTTCTATGTGATTTTAAATTTCACTCATATTTGTAAATTTCATTTTGTTGTAACTTATAGCTTTGACCTATATACAATTATTAAATCCCTATAAAATAAAAAAGCGTTCATTCTACTTGATTTCTAGAATTAACAAACAAGCCAAATTATTCTATAGTACAGAAAATAATAGCTGTTATAATTTTAAACGACAAGTATTAAAATTAAGAACATAATAAAAACATAATTTTTCATATTACAGACTATATGTAGTATAGTAATTAATGTTTTGGTTTGATTTTACTTCAGTGTATAAATATTTCAAAGGTTTTATTCAATAAAAAATATTTTTAAAAAGCAAATACACTGACAAAATAGTGTAAATTATGTTGTCGTAGACATCAATTGAACATGAATAAAATACATTACAAAAACATATTTTGTCATTTGGCAAACTTTTTATTTTGCTAATAAAAGAAAATTGTCCACAATTGATGAGCTTTATTTTATTCTCACTTCACAGAAAACAGCAAAAAATCACTTATTATTATTTTATCTTTATTATTTAATAATAATAGTAATAGTAATTCTTTTTATTATTAATATTATTATTGCATAGTATTTATATTTGTTTTATTTGGTAAAAAGCACATTTACAGTTTAGTGTGGATATTGCAGTGTCAGTCTTTTTAGTTCCTTAATAAACTGTGCTTCTGGGAAGGATATATTTGCATTCGTTGAAAAATCAAAAAAACTCTGTAGAAAGCAAACCTATCAATCAGTTCCCGCTCAAACATATCAGATTTTTAAAAAGAACTAAGCGAGCTGACTGTCACATATATATTAGACCTCTATCCAAACAATGTTTGTGAGGTAGACTTGATGCAGTTTTTGTTAATTCAAAGTTTAAAAGGGGGAAAGATTGTAGATAAATGGGCAAAGTAAAATGAGTTGTAGTGACTAACGCCTGGCATACTGTAACAAACCAATGTACCTTGTAAATCAAACTTATGATTCAAGCTTAGTAGGAGCCTGATTAGGAAAATCAGTCTAAATGATCAGTGTAAAAATCCACAGGTGTGTCTATATTAAATAAAATAAATTTTAAAATTTGAATTAAATTTAAATAGGCTTAAATTGGCATTTACACCCAAATAAAAATGAACCATGTCGTTGACAGGCTTGTCTGCAAAAACTGTTATGTGCCATGAAAGTGAATGTCTTTTGTTAAGTACATAAAAATAATAACTGTATAGTTGTTTCCTAGCTTTTAATTAACTAGTTTAAACCAGATTTACTTTTCACATGCATTGTCTTTGTTGTGAAAACATTTTGGTTGAACCGTAAGTTAAGCCTTAAGACAAAAAAATGTGGCCTAACATTTCGATATAAATAACTTTGTTCATGTCATTTATGTATTGGTTTTAATAGCTTTGAGTGATGAGAGTCTGAAATAAGTTAAAATTATATTAGATTGTTATTGACTATTTGAGAGTATGTGTATTCAGTATCAGAACCACATTGGTTTATTCCATTGATTGACTGGTGAGAATTTTCTCCATTCTGTTCTAACATCCATTTACACATTAATTCTAAAAGCAGACTGTGCTTGTTTGTTTATAGCTTATTTTGGTTGCATATAAATAGGTTTCTATTGTTAAACCCCAATGGTTTTGTGTGGGGATCTGTAGAAATGTATTCTCAAAAAGGCTGCATTTGTCCTAGTTTAATCATTTAGTTTAAAGCTCAACTCAGTGGGACTTTAGAAGCATACAATTAAATAGTTTCATACCATTTTATCAGATTCCATTTGTTATGAGATAAAAATAGAAATAAAGTAATAGAGAAATATTTTATTCATGGTAAAATATTTGAATTGAATATTTTTATGGATTTAATACCTTACAAAATACAGACAGAATTACTTTTGTGTATTTAATCTTCAAGTTAATGCATCCATTTTCTCATTTATCATTGACATGTTTTATGAAGTCCTGTTACTTTCTTGTTGAATTCGATGAAAGACTGCAGATTACATTTACATGTCTGAGGCTCGGTGTGTGGTCTTTGTGTGGAGCGTCTCGCTTTTGAAAATGACTCGTTTGGAGCGTGTGTGCTCTCATACCCGTCTTTCGGACAGTCCTTAAAGCCTATGAGCAAAAAAGTCTAGGTTACTGCACTCAATTAGAATCCAATCCTATAGTCCAATCGTGTGCAATTTAGGGTATCAGGGATTACTTTTCTTTGCTCTTGTTTAAATTTACACAAAATATATCAGCTGAAATTTGACATTTGTACTGATTCATCATGCAATGAACCCACAATGTGCATTTACTATTAGTCAGTTGGGTCCTTTAATTAATGCAAGTTTATTTATTATAAATTTTGTGATAAATACATTTGAGTAACAAATGGAAAGCAAACTTAAATAATATTTAACTGAACTTTATGTGTTGTATTGCCAGTTATAAATTGTTGGTATACAGTTAACTAGTCAAAAACCTCATTTACAGCAGACAGATTAACATTTCTTTTTTAAATGATGGTTTGCATTTAAGTGATGTAAGCCCACACTTGTTAAGCAATTTGACTGTTCTGCTGTCCGTGGTGCTGAAAGCTTATTTACATATTTAGGTTACTCATGGATTTATAACGTGTAACCGTGCTTACTTACATTCAAGCTCAGTTGTTCATATAGAAACTGCACAGTTTATGCCAGAGCATCTGATAATGTGCTGTTAAAATAATAAATTTATTGCTGTAAATTTGTTCCAAATATTTTATCCCGTAAACAAAGTTTGCATGCAAAATTATTTGCACATCTGAAATATATTTAATTGGACCCTCCCCTCTTTTAGTGTAATGTCATTAATAAAGTAGACCTATATAAACAGTAACGTTTTCAAAACTGATGAAATGTGCTAAATGTTTTTCTTTTACATACTTTGGTAAATCTTACAGTCAAAAGCATACAGTGTTAATCTGCATCAACGAGTACAAAACAAAGCATTTAAACCTGCAAAGCAAAATTCATAACATTTGGCTTTTATTATAATATGGTAATAGGACTATATATTTATTTCTTAATTATTTTGCAAAACAAAATGCCTTTTCTACATCGGGTACTAGTTTATATACTAAAATGTTTAGAGCTTATATTCTTTAACGCTGTATAATACAAGTTTTAAATGCACAGAAATTTGCAGATACTGTTTTAAATGTATTGCCTCGTTTTATCACAGTTCTGAGAACAAAGGGATTTCCACACAGGTTAAGTAGGGAATTGGTCCAGTGACAATCTGGTGACATGACTACCTAAATTTCAAGCATACAAGTGGTACTTCTCTCTGTTCCTATACTGTACGAGCAGGAACCCTTTGGTGGTCAATGAACCATAACCAACTGTGTTAATGTGACACCTGACCATAAATAGAATGTAATCACTTTACCCACTGTTTTTTTTTCTTTAACTACTCGAGTTAGTAACAGTGTGCCTAACGCAATTTACTTTTGGTCTATAAACTGACAAAAGAGCATCATGTCTGTAAGCAATAAAACCTTGTCAACTAAAGCCTTAGGCAATACTATGTATGAAATTCCACTAAATTATGATTCAGTTATACAGTTTTGTGATTAGTTATAGTTCTATTTATTTTTATTGATGTATATTGTTTATTTAAATTTATAACAAATGTTTAATAGTTCTAAAATTTGTAAAAGAAACATGCTGTGGATTCACAAGTTTAAAGTTTAAATATGGTCATGAATGTGGGTAAAAAGTAGTAATATCAATATAGTTTTAACAAGTTTTTGACTAATTATGCAAAAGTAGCTAGATCACCACAGGAACTACATTAATTTTCAATTATATCTTAAAGAATTAGTTTCCTGATAATTTGTTTGAGGTCTGGAAATTTGTATCATATATAACTGTATTAGTGGTGGGAAATCTAGCTTTTTTAGAACAAATTATTATACTTTAACAAATGTTTGATCCATCCTGCACCTAAGCTGTAACATATAAAAATAAATTATTAAGTTTAGCATTAGAACACATATGTGCCCTAAATTGATCATGACCTGTTGAGATTATGTCTATTTCCAGCAGAAACAAGAAGAGGTATGCTATTTGCCCCCAATAAAATATGTCATTAGGAACAATTCATCTACTACAAAAGAAACAGGAATCAAAATTGCCCTACCGCTGTTCAGTAATTATATAGTTTGCCCGGGCAGCGAACTGTGGTGCGTCAAGGCAGGTGGCGGGTCCATCATGAAAATAGCTTGGCGTTGCTGCCATAATTAGTCGACACCAAGTCACCTAAATTAACAATTAGCTAACGTGCAATTCCCTCTGTGAGGCACAGAGGCTTGCCGTTGTGTTGCCATTGTATTACATGGTAAATCGCATTCATGGCGTATCATTTGTCATTTTCACGCTCCATTCAGAACTCAGTGGTAAAGGAAATGAAGCCACAAATTTGTCATTAAGGTCTGTCTGATTGTTGTTACTGTTTCTTGGACATTCAAAGATGACAACAAATCTTTTTCTACCTTTTTTAAAAACATTTTTTCCTTATTTCTTACATACTTGATAACTTACTTTGTACTTACTTATTTAGGCCTACATTCTTTCTTGGGCTGCATGGTGGATTAGGTTATGTTTGATTCCCCACAATCAAAATATAGACAAACTAAAATATTTGAATAATCCCTGAATCATTCATGTTTTAATAGTGACATGGTTTGCTTTGTAGTTCATAATTATTTGAATTCACATTAGGTCTACATTTTGAAATCCCAGCACTTTTATAGTATACTTGATTTAAACTTATGTAAATAATAGTGTCCATGTATATAATAGTGTCAATGACTGTTTTATCATATTACAGACTTTGTATAAAGTTATATTTTACCTCCAAAATAGGTTTGTATATATAAAAATATATATAAAAAGCCATCAAGACAACTATTTGTTATTGAAATTTGTATTATTAGGATTATTAGGATTTTTCTTTTTCATCTCATATTTTACTGTATTTTCCATTACATATGAAGGTTTTAGGTTGCCATAATCTACCAGACCTCAGATGCAGAGGTCTTGCTTTTCTAACCTTTATCCACAGATCACTTTCCCACCAAAAGCCAGAATGCCTACTGCACTGATCGACACAACAAAGCCCACCCACCTACTCATTACTGTGGCTGCCCTCTGCCATGACTCGAGTACAAAGTAGACATTAGAGCACATTAAGGTCGGGAATGGCAGTCATCAGGAACCAGTTATCTGTTAATGAACGCAAACACATGCAGGGCGATACACTGAAGCCAATCAATAGCGCTTACAAACAATACTATAATGTAGCTTAATTTCCACATGGTCTTTTCTTTTTTAAAAAGTTTAAATAAACAGTTTTAAATAAAAATCACATAACAAAATTATGAAATAATATAAAAAATAAGAAATTATTAAAGTTTATTATGGAAATATTGCATGTAGCCCACAATAACTAAATAAAATAAAATAGATTGGGTGTCTGTCACTTCAAAATAAAAAAATAACTTAATAATTAGATGATCACATTTTGTCTTTAAGAGACTACAATCGAAATAGAAAAATAGAAATTGCAAAGCTATGGCAAATGATTAAAAGACACATCCTAATAACCATTCCAAAAGCAGAAAAAATATTAATGTTTGCAGTGTATATTGCAAAATGTCTGTATTGATCAGCACTAGCACTTTTCAAAACAAAAACATTTAGTTTTCATATTGTGCATTAGAAAGTAATTAGATGACTGTGACTTCAATGCAAAAACAATTATAAAATGTTTACCAAAAATGTTTATCATACTGTTAAAATAGTATGATAAACCAGCAAAAATTATTTTAAACAATTAAAACATATTTAAATTTTATTATTTTATTAATAAACATTTTAATGGACATCTAATTTGTGTTTGTAGTCAACCTATATATAAGAATAGCAAAAAGAAGATAGTATTTTATTAACAAGACCTATTCAGTTACATTTAATATTCTTAAATAATTTCTTAATATATATTTGCTGTTAAAACATGACTTTAAATAAAAACAGCCAAGATAAGCAAGCAGCATTTGCTCATAAACACATTGCATCCCATAAGCCCCCTCCCAAGCCCTGTTAGCTTCCTAATACATGACTGTAGCATGCTGTGTTTTGGCAGGAAATCAATAAAGGGGAAAATCTGCTCTAATCATCCGTACATTTACCATCACAATCAACAATCAAAGCCAAGACCTGAGTCTTTATTTGTAGGCCAGAGCTGCCCAATTTTCCCACCGTGAAAGGCAGGCTAAATTAGAACCCTTGGTTCCTGTTAGCAGCTCTTAATGGCTCTGATTTGTGAACTGCTAAATGAGGTTATGTAAATTGATCCTGAGTGCTGGCAGGGGCCCCCAGGTGACAGGTGCAGTAGCCAAAAGTAAGCAAAAAACGGGAGTATTAAACAAGCAAGGAGATAACTTCCATGGTTGGAACATGTAAGTCTCTTTCAGCTTCTATATTCATTCTAATATATCATAGGCTAACAACATAAGCAAAGTTTAAGTGCTTCTATTTTGGCAGTGTTTAGTAATTTCAAATCCTTTCTTCTTAGTATTTGCTAGGCTGTGTTGGTGCAATAGATTAATATCCACAGTTATGTGTAAACTCAGATAATACATGTCATACCAACAAAAAAACCACAATATACACATACTGGCCACTTTATTAGGAACAAATATGATTATCCATAAGTTTAAACCATTCTCTCATATCAACAAGGCATTTTGTCCACACAAGTACTGCTTACTAGATATTTTAGATAAACCCTACAGATGGTTGTTCCTGTGCCAGTACATCTGAGACCAGCAGTGCAAACTTTCTTTGACTCCCTCTACATGCCTAAATGCATATAGTTGTAGTCATGTGATGAGTTAATTAGCAATTTGTGTTATCAAGCAATTTAATTTATTAAAGTGACCAGTAA
The DNA here is from genome assembly GCA_024331685.1 of Stegophilus panzeri. Lineage (NCBI taxonomy): Eukaryota > Metazoa > Chordata > Actinopteri > Siluriformes > Trichomycteridae > Stegophilus > Stegophilus panzeri. Next base: position 14,056,635 of record JANDJT010000228.1, read on the forward strand.
GTGTAGGTGTTCAGATAAAGATCCACATACCATTCTGTGGTGCTACTGACAGACTGAGAATCAACACAAAACCAATTGCTTTGAATTAAATCATCTGCCTAATGCCAAAAATGTAAATATGAATTACAAGGTGTTTTTGAACATGACTGATGTAAGACTTTCTGTTTGTTAAAAAATAACCTCTAGAAATGGTACAAAGTGGTGAGATACAACTGTTATTTAAAAGTAGATGATTATGCAGATGATTTAATTCAAAGTAAAAATATTCAGAAGCTTTCTGATAGTTTTTTAAAGTTTTTTTCTAATTTTGTTCATTAAATATGGCAGACAATTTTACTGAATTGTAAATGGTTGTTTGGGCTCTTTTAATATTTACAAATGTGTATGAATAGGGCTATATTTTTAGTTCACTGTAAAAAAAAGCACAAAAGAACCTAAAAGTCCTTAATAAAATATGTCTTCAGGTCCTTTGTAAAATAATTAACCTCTCCAGACATCATGTCAGTAAAAAAACGGATAGTTTTTTGATTGTTGGATATCACTATTTTTAACAGTCTTCATACATTGCATAAAAGAAACAGAAAATGCATGAATAGAAAAGAGAGACTTTCCCACAGTCTGTTAGGACAAAAACTTACACCATTGTGGGCAGCTTTCTATTCTCACTGCCCTTATATTTGTTTGACAGTCTGTGTTAATATGAATAGGAGCAAGCTTTTTAACCATTCCCAATAAAAAAAAATCTCAAGTGTTTAGAGGTCAAATTTTTACAACATCACTAGTAGGGTGAGAGTGGACATTGTGCTTTTGAGTTAGTGATAAATTCATTAACCCATTGTAAAGGTCAGATAAATGAATACAATGCAAGTGCATCCCTCTTAGTAAAGCTTTCTGATTGACAGGGAAAGTTATTAGCTACTAGTTGTCACATCAAATGACAAGAGATCTTAATTTGACAGGCTGTTTATTATAATTTTGTAATAATGCAAAATGCAGGGAAAAAAAGTCGATTTTATCTTAATGGTCTGTGTTGTGTGTGATGCTTAGAACTGGCCCTGTGAGTTGGTGCTCACTTAGTACCTGAGCTTTAAATTTCAGACTCTCAGTGTTGAGTCAGGTATCGATCAACCTGATGAACTGGTCCTGCTGGAATAAACATGACAGGCTGCATTGAAGGGCTGAAAAGATTTAATTTTAACTTTATTTTTAAAGGAACGTGTTACAACCCTGAAAGGTAGTGTTTCTTAGTGGATAGAACGTTGGTCTATTGACCAGAATGTTGGGGGTTAGAATCTAGGATCACTGTTGGGTCCTTGAGCAAGACCCTTAGCTCCAGGGGCACCATGTGATGGCTGACACTGTACTCTTATCACAACCTCAATAGGAGTTGGGATATGAAGAAACAATTTCATTGTACTGTACATCTGTATATGTGTAATGATAAATAAATTTTATTGTATTCTATTGTACATACATGCATAATATTAGTCAAATGCACATTTAATATTTAAAATACAAAGAACTGCCTGCATTTTTTATTTGTTCTTTGCTGGCCCATCATAAGACAGACAGGCCCCAAAATAAGACAGATTAGTTCCAATGTGCAATGACACATGGGTCCTAACGTAAGACAGGCAGGTTTGATCTTTAATGCACACAGATCTGATTGTAAGTCACATGGGTCCCATTGTAAGACCCATGGATCCCATCATAAAGCACACAGGTTTCATTGTAAGGCACAAGGGTTTCCATCGAAAGACACACAGATCCCATCATAAGACAGGTTTCAATGAAAGACAGATAAGTTCCATCTTAAGGCAGACGCATCTTATTGTAAGGCACACAGATCCCACCACAAGGCACACATGTTCCATCTTAATCTTAAGGCACACAGGTCCCATTGTGGGACACATGGGTCCCATCGTAAAGCACACAAGTTCCATCATAAAATACACAGGTCTCACTGAAAGACACACAAATCCCATTGTAAGGGACACGTGTCCGACTGAAAGACACACAGGTTCAATCATAAGGCACACAAATTCCATCATAAGGCACATTGGTCTTACTATTTTAAGTCTTAATGTAGAAAGGACGTGAAGCTCTATCTAAAATCTCATTTTTCAAAAAAAATTTTTGAACTGTGGGAGAAAACTGGAGCACCCAGAGGAAACCCAGCAACAATGCAAAATCTCCTAGCCTGGGAATTAAACTTGGGTCCTCATGCTATAAGGCGATGATGATGCCCATTACGCCACCGTGTCTCCTAATGATCACCTAAGCCATGATATCAGTTTATTGTTAGATTATGTTACTTAACAATCCACATAAAACTCTAAACTTCCCAGTTTTACACTAATACACGTGTTTTACTTTTCATCAGACTGGTTTTACTGGTCTATAAAATAACCTGCAAGTTTTAGGGAAAGTAGTTGATAAAATCAGCTGAGTCGTACAAACTTAATCCTCATTTTGTGAGGATTTGGACTACGCAGGATTTCTGCAGACCTTTACACTTACTTTATGATGTAAACACTACAAGGACAAGAACATTTTATTAGTTTAGTGTTTCCCAAGTCAAACCTGCTGAAACTAGAGGTTTGTTCTGCTGCATTAACCATTTTTCAGGTAAAGTCATGTAAAGGATACACTCACCTGTAGGTGACCTGTATGCCAGGATGGCCTTGTATACATAATATAGCTAATGCAAAGAGGACACATGTGGACATATGACCAAAGTAAAGACCATTAATGTTGAGTGTGTTTTCTTTAAGAGTAGAACTCCCTTAATTTTTCTTTTAAAGCTTTTCCCAGCTTTGTGAACTTTGGGTTTTAGGGTTTAGTGAGATAGACTTGTGGTGGAATTTATATATTTATTGTTAAGGGTTGCTCAAGGACCCATCAGTGATTGTGGAGTAAAGCCTGGATTTGAACCGCTAACCTTGGTTAACAGCCTAAAGCTCTACTCAGTCAGCTACATTGTCCCTGATCAAATGTGCTTTACAGTATAAATCAGGAATCTCTCCCCCCCAACACCTTCCTTAATACCTGATATACCTGTCAATACATCCACCAATACACACATTGAACCACATATATGCTTGTTAGCAAAGTCTGTCTTCTTCTACCTCGTAACATCTCACGTCTCCATCCACAACTCTCCTTTCAATCACCTGAGATCCTAGTATCCTCATGACTTTAAGGTTTGATTACTGTTATTCTCTCTTCTATGGGCTTTTCTCAAAATCCCTTGAGCCAGGCATTTTCAGAATCTGAGCACATTAATTCTGGTATTAGAATGTTTTCCCTGGCTCCCTGTAAACTTCTGCATTCAGTACAAATTGTAGTGTTCTGTGTTTCAGGTATGTAATGCCATGGCACTCTTATATCTGACCCATTTCCCGCACCGCTATGTCCCCCTCACATAGGCTATGGTCATTGGATGCTGATCACCTGGTTCAGGTTAATAAATATTGATGGATGCTTTTTCAGCTTTAATAGTGGGGACATGTTTGGAGTGAGCACAGTACTAGAACGTAGCTAGGTGGAAAATCCACCAGGTCTGTGATGTCATTGTGGAGGAGGATTCCAGTGGCAACCTGTGAAACTCCAATGAACTCCACATCCAGGGGAGGTAAAGCAGTGATGGAGAATAACAATGCCCAAACAGGCTGTCAATCAAATCAAACAAGAAAAATAATGAAATGAAAAGAAAAATAATCTAATCACATAAGAAAAGTAGATAAATTTAAATTATAAAAAATAATCAAATCAAATTTACAAAGTTAAATTAAATAAGAAAAAATGTAATCAAATTTTAAAATAGTTAAATTATATAAGAAAAATAATAAAATCAAATAAAAAGTAGTTAAATAAAAATATAATTAATTCATACAAAAAAGGTACAGGGACAGTGTAGCTTAGTGGGTAGAGCTTTGGGCTTCTGATCAAAGGTTAGAGGTTCAAATCCAGGTTGTACTACAGACTGTCACTGTTGAATTATTGTGGCAAGACTCTTAACCCTGTCCACTCCAGGGACACCGTATGATGGCTGACTCTGCACTCTGACGCCAACCTACATACAGGCTGGAATATGCAAATAAACAAATTTCCCTTAGAATCAATAAAGTATCTAAAATCCAAAGTCTAACAACTCAAACAAACAAACAAACAAACAAAAAAAAAACAACTCAAACAAAAAAATAATCAACTTAAATTAGAAAACTCAACAAATCAAACAAGAAATATAGTTAAACAAGAAAAATATTTTAATTAAACAGGAAAAACAATCAACTCAAACAAGAAAAAAATTTAAAAATCAAATGAGAAAAATAGTTAAATTAAATTTAAAAAATCAGATCAAACTGGAAAAATAAACAAATCAATTGAGAAAAATAAAAAACAAGAAAAATGAACAAATCAAACAAAAATAAACAAATCAAATAAATCATAGAACAAAATAATCAACACTTTCTAATAATAATAAAACACTGCTAATAACAATAATAATTTGTTTTATTCTAATACATATTTCACGTGCACATTCTACATTACAAGAGATATAATTATATATATTATAGTAATTATAATTATCAAGAAAAACTTATATTTGTTGTGTGTTTATTTTTATAACAACACAAACAACACATGTATTTTTATTGTCATTTAATTATGTTGTTTAATCGTTGTTTATTCCTTGTTGTTGTTTTGTTTAATAGTTGTTCTTTGTTCATTGTTTAATCATTGTTGTTGCTGTTGTTTATTTGTTGTTGTTTAATCATTGTTATTGTTGATGGTGTTTATTCGTTGTTAATAGTTGTTG
>JANDJT010000228.1:14072514-14085713 GCA_024331685.1 Stegophilus panzeri
TTCTTTTTGTGGAATTCTGTGTTTGGTTTATGCCAGATGTAACGGGACCCCTGTCTTCCAAACAGTTCCACTTTCAAATCATCAGTCTGCTGAACATTCTCCCAAAAGGTTTGAGGATCATCAAACTCAAGGATCAAGTGTGTTTTGGCAAGCTTTAATGTTCTTCTTGGTTAGCAGTGGTTTTCTCCTCACCACCCGTCCATGGTTGCCATTTTTTCCCCAGTGTCTTTCTAATAGTTGAGTCATAAACAGTGACCTTTACTGATGCGAGAGAGGCCTTGTAGGTCCTTTGTTGTCGTCCTTGGCTCTTTTGTGACATGCTGGATGAGCCATTGCTGTGTTCTTGGAGGAATTTTGGAAGGTCAAACATTTCTGGGAAGGTTCACTACTGTGCCAAGTTTTTCCATTTGGAGATAATGGCTCTCAGTGTTTGGTTTTTTTTTTTGTTGTTTTTTTTTTTTTTTTTGGAGTCCCCGAGCCTTTGAAATAGCTTTGTAACCCTTCCCAGACTGATGCATTTCATTCACCTTCTTCCTCATCATTTCTGGAATTTCTTTCAATTTTGGCATAGTGTGTTACTGTGTAAGACCTTTTAACCAACTTCATGCTGTTTAAAAAGTTCTATTTAAGTGTTGATTTGGTTGAACAGGGTTTGCAGTAATCAGGCCTGGTTGTGTCTAGTCCAGCTGAACCTCATTATGAATGCAGTTTCATAGATTTGGGGAATTAGCAACTATGGGGGCAAATACATTTTCACACAGGCCCAGTTGATATTGGATAACTTTTTTTTTTTTGTGCTTTAATAAATAACATTATTATTATTTAAAAACTGTATTTTGTGTTTACTCAGGTTGCCTTTGTTTTATCTTAGATTTTGTTTTAATTTCTAAAACTATTTAGTGTGAGATCTACACAAAAACAGAAGAAATCACTTTTTCACAGCACTATATGGATAAGATGTTCAGGTGTTTCGGTCTACTTGTCCCCTTACAAGGAAGTGTCATTTCAATACAAAGTTATTCTGACTTAAGACCTTTATGGTGTGATGAAATATTTCTATCCAGATGGGAGTTTCCCTATCCACAGGGCACGGGGGCTCACTGAATAGTTTCATGAGGATGAAAATGATGCAAGTCATATGCTGTGGCCTTCAGTCATCATATCTCAACCCAAACACCTATTTTGAGATTTTGGGCGTGTTCTACAGTACTCTTCTCCAATAAAGAAAATATTGTTTGGAAAGAATGGTGTTTATCCCTCCATTACAGTTCCAGAGACTTGTAGAATCTGTGGAAAGGTGCAGTGAAGCTGTTCTGTTACAAAGTAATTGTTGGAGTTGACTGGCTATTGGCAGTTTGTCATACTTCAGAATGCTTGAAAGTGTAAAGGAAAGGTGACATGCTGAATCAAGTTCTCAAAGCAGATGGTCAATAAAAGCTGAAATAAAGAAAATGTCCCCAATAATGCAAATCCTATATACATTCTACTTTGCACTTATAGTTGGGTAATCAGAAACGTGCTTTATGTTTTGCAGTCCTGATCTTGCTATACCCATCAATACAACATTTCCAGCCCAGAATAACCAAACTAGTTTTTGGATTGGAGGTGATGATGCATTAGGGCAAAATATGGTGCCTTAATAACATTGGGTGTGCTGAGGGGATGACGTAACTGATACTTGCTGTGTGATTCACATCCAAATTTTCCAGCATGACAGCTGTGATTTCTTTTTTAAATATATATATTTGTGTAAATTTTACACATTGAGTGCCTGCTGTTAAATGGTATTGTGTCCACAAGTAGTTAAGGCCAATATGTCCAACGTTACCTATTGCTTTGTCTAAATTGAATCAGTCCTAGGTGGTCTTGTGGTTCATGTGGGTACTGAATTATTCTGATTCTTGCTGTGGCTCTGGGAGGCAGCTAGTACAGCTTGAATGGAGGGCTCTCTCTGTGCTTGTTCTCCCTCAGTGAGTGATGAATAGGAAGCCTGTTGGAGAGTCCTGAGAGAGGACCAGGCTCACGCTGTATTATGAAGTGGATGCTCATTACTCAGTGAAATTGCATGTGGGTGAAAGACAAGGACACCTTTATTTTTATATTGTTTATACTTTTTTTACTGTACAGACACTATAACAAGATGGCCAGAGCAATCCCTGCTATCTGAAATGGTTGAGTGTAAAATGTTTTGATATTTGGCATAATTGTGTCCACTGCACTCGCTCGTTATTCATGTAGCAGCACCCCCCCACACACACACACACACATACTGATCCTCATTATCGCTCAACAACAAAAAGCCGACTGCGGATTGATTTCTTTCAATAGCTCATCAATTCGACACTCATTTACATCCCTCTCTCTTCTCCCACTCTTTTTTTATCTTATCTCTCTCTCTCTCTCTCTCTCTCTCTCTCTCTCTCTCTCCCTCTCTCTCAGATTGAACGTAGGATCTCTGCATTTATAGAGCGCAAACAGCTGGAGATCAATGAAAACAATGTGCGGGAGTTTTGCAATGTGATCAACTGCAATCAGGGTGAGGATTAGAGGGCACCAGAGGAGAGGTGTGGAAGTTGTGCAGAACAACTGCCAATCTTTTAAAAAGTGCTGCTTTTCTAGAGGCGACGGGTCACACCTCATGTTTTTTGAGCAAGTGTAAGAATGCAGCTTCCAAATATAACTTGTTTTGGCCTGTTCTGAGCACTTAAGAGCAGTCAGATAGCAGTTAAAATCTGGGATACACCATTAGGTCCTTTTGCGTGTGGATTTTCTATGCCGTTAAATAGATAATATAAATGTATTGCATATGCTGTTTTACTTATGCGCATTGTGTGAAAGAGTCTAAGTGTACCTCAAATGGTTTTGATTTTGAGCTGTGGTTTAAATGGTTCTTTTACAGAAAACAGTTGTGCCAGAACAGATGCAGTCTTCACACCCTATCCAGGTTTCAAGAGTCATGTCAAAGGTGAGACAATCTCCAGATGATTGGTTGTTTTTTTTTTTGTTTGTTTTTTTTTTTTTTACTTGTTTCTTGTACTTGTACTTTTTTCTTGTGTTGTGCTGACCATAATACAGAAACAAGGAAGACATTTCTGGATTGGAATTTACATGTCAATGTGCAGACTGTCTTCTTAATTAAATTACCTTACAGTGACCAGAGTGGTGAATACATATGGGCCCCAAACGAGAGGTGGGTGCTCTGAGCAGGGAGAGCAGCAGCAAGGCTTGTACAGCAGAGACTGTGGAAACCCTGTCATCGAGGAGCGGCTACACAACATAGAAGCTCACCTGAAGCTAACAGCAGGTCAGATATATATGAAATAGGGATGGGCGATATCTTATCGTTTGCGATATATCGGTAGAAATTCTCCCCACAATTAGAAATAGTCTTCCCGCGGTAATAACGATAAAGCCTAGTTAATGACGTATTTGTTTGTGCGATGGTCTGCGACCTAATCGCAGCTCACATGTAGAGTGAAAACAAGTATGGCGGAAGGCGGACGTGAAGCCGAAGAGCAGTTTATCGCTAAACGAGGAGCTACTTCTACAATCTGGAACTGGTTTTGTTACAGAAAATCTGTTTTACTTTTAGATCAATGTTTGTGTTGCTGAGACTCTCAAGATCACAGCTATCACTTGTAACCAAAAACAGTGGTGAATGGTACTATATTTTACATCGTCACTGATATCATTATCACAATAAATATCGTGTTACAATTTTAAGTCCATATCGCCCATCACTAATATGATAGATATGATATGCTAGACTATCCCTAATAGTCTAACTTCCATGAGAAATTTTCATTTAGCCGTGTGTCCTGTGTCCACCGATGCATCTCACTAAATGAAAATGCTTGGCAAATATGCTAATACAGTTATGCTCTAGTTCTTGGCAGTTACATGCATCACTAAAATGGCAAAGTATCCTGTGTGTGTGTGTGATGTATTGTAGCAGGTCCTGTGCCTCAGAGCATTTACCAGCGGCTGAAGAAGTTAGAGGATCGAATCTTGGAGCTTGAGGGTCTTTCCCCGGAGTACTTCCACTCCACGGTAAGTGCTAGGCAGGGAAATGGAGAGGCTGTTTTTGTATGTTGAAAGGGGAACGCTAGATACATATTGAATTCTTCAGTAAAGGCTAGCTCTCTAGAATAGTGTAGGTTTCAATGTAGTTACAGTGTATGTTAGGAAATAGATGTTGTTCCAGCAGTGTTATGAGTTATGTCTTGGCGGTCATTATCAATGGACTCATGTGGATATCCTAAAAAAAGATTCCACTTCCCAAAAACAGTTAGGCCCAGGTCTCACCCTTTCTTCAGTGGATAATCTCCCCACGATGCTGTGGACTTGTACCTAAGAACTGCTTCTGTAATGAAAAAGACTGTGATGCTTATACTGAAAATCATTTTAACATACTTAGTACTGTCTGACTTTATAGTGTACATCTTTAGAAGAGTAATAATTTATAATCTCACTTTCTATTGTCACCCAGAAAAGTATGGGTTCCCTTTTGAGTCTGGTTCTTCCTCATGTCATCTCTGAAAGGTTTTTATTGCCACTGTTGCCTCAGGCTTGCTCACTAGGAATCTAACTATACACCGATCAGCTATAACATTACAATCACCTGTCTAATTTTGTATAGGTCCCCCTTGTGCTACAAAAACAGCTCTGACCTGTTGAGGCATGCACTCCACAAGTCCTCTGAAGGTGTGCTGTGGTATCTGGCCCCAAGATCCTTTAAGCAGATCCTTTAAGTCCTGTAAGTTGCGAGGTGGGACATACATGGATTGGATTTGTCTACCACACCCTACAGATGCTTGACCAGATTAAGATCTGGGAATTTGGAGGCCAAGTCAACACCTTGAACTCTTTGTTCATGTTCAAACCATTCTTGAACAATTTTTGCAGTATGGCAGGACACATTATCCTCCTGAAAGAGGCCATTGCCATTAGGGAATACCGTCACCATGAAGAGGTGTACTTGGTCTGCAACAATGTTTAGGAAGGTCGTAGGTGTCAAAGTAACATCCAAATTAATGCCAGGACCCAAGTTTCCCAGAAGAACATTGCCCAGAGCATCGCATGTCCTTCACTGACTTGCCTTCTTCTCATAGTGCATCCTGGTGCCCTCTTTTCCCCAGGTAAGTGACACACGCACCCTGCCATCCACATGGTGTAAAAGAAAACGTGATTCATCAGACCAGGCCACCTTCTTCCATGGCTCCATGGTCCAGTTTTGATGCTCACTTGCCAGTTGTAGGCGCTTTCAGCAGTGGACAGGGTCAGCATGGGCACTCTGACTGGTCTGCGGCCCAATACGCAGCAAGCTGTGATGCACTGTGTGTTCTGACACATTTTTATCATCGCCAGCATTAACTTTTTCAGCAATTTGTGCTACAGTAGCTCTTCTGTGGGATCGGACCAGATGGGCTAGCATTCACTCCCCACACGCATCACTGAGCCTTGGGCATCCATGACCCTTTCGCTGGTTCACCAGTTGTCCTTCCTTGGACCACTTTTGGCAAGTTTTAACCACTGCATACTGGGAACACCCCACAAGACCTGCCATTTTGGAGATGCTCTGACCCTGTCATCCATCACAGTTTGGCCCTTGTCAGTTGCCCTTTATTTTGCTTCAAACACATCAACTTCGAGAACTCACTGTTATCTTGCTAGTTAATATATGCCACCCCTTGACATGCGCCATTGTAACGAGACAATCATTGTTATTCACTTCATCTGTCATTGGTTTTAATGTTGTGGCTGATTGGTGTAAATCTACATATGGATTTCTGTAAAGCTGCTTATACAACTGAATTGAATAAATGAATCCAAACTGAAACATTAACAGAAAACTATTCTGATGCCAGTGACTTATCAGCATATGAGCACTTTTTTTTTTTTTTTTTTTTTTTTTTTTTTTTTTTTTTTTTGGCTGCATGGTACTCTTTCTCTTAACCATTCCACAGACATTTGGCTTATGTGGGTTGTTTGGTTTTTTTTCTCCACTCATGACGGTCAATCAGAGAGTTCTTCAAAGCCATTAAAATCTGATATGTGTGATATTTTTTCCTCCTCTTCAGAATTTACCCATGTCAGATTGTAGCCTATCAAAGTTAGCTGAGTAAGTGCTCTTGTACCCTTCTATTTCTCTTAGTTCAGTGCTGCACAGAGAGCTGGCTGATTTCCATGTCCTTTACTGTGTGTGTCTGTGTGTGTGCAAGAGAGAGCGAGAGAGTTGGAGAGAGAGAGAGCTGGAGAGAGTGTAGTGCCTAGAAAGAAGAGCATTGAGCACACTGTAAAATATGTTAAACATTTTACATTGTGCTACTCCATTTTAACAAAAACAATGATTTAATTGAGCCATTGAGTTGGGAGCCAATCAGACTTGCTCTTGTTCCCAAATGTGTTTATGTCCATGCTGAAAAGTGATTGAAATTAATCCAAGTTGCTAGTGGCTGATGAGAGGACATGGACAGAGTAGATGAGTGGGGGTTCTGGGTGAGTATGAAAGTAGATGGCCTCTTCTCCATCATGCTAATCAGTGCTGTGCAAATGAGTGGCTGAGTTAATGCTGATAAAGTCAGTTGGCTGTGATGGGTGGATTGCAGTTTGCTTCACTGTAATGTTAAAATGTTTAATGGTATATGAAGGTCATTCCATATAACATTAAAGCTGTTTAATTTTTTTTCCAATCTTTCACACAAATGTTTGTAGATAGTAGAAAATTGCTGGGTTTGTTTGGGGAAAAAAAACTGTTTGTTAAGCCAGGTTTTCACTATACAATATTTGGTCCGGTTTTGCTGTTGAAGACAGCATTCTTTGGCAAGTTGAGATTTGCACTCTTAGAACGAATGATATAACATATTCATCTGCAGCTGATTTTGGACAAAACAGTGCTAGCATTTTCCGAAGTGCTTAGATTTTAACCAAGAGTGTGACGGTTTCTACAATGCTCATCGAAAAGTCACCGATAGGATGTTGGAATTGTGGACCAATAGGATGTTGGAACTATCTAGGCACGTTGGAAATGTTTGTTTGAGCAAGCTATCATTTAAAATACGGACTTGCTCACATATTAATTAATATAACATTACCATGCATGCTCACTCTGAAGAATGTTGTCCTTGTTTACGCAGCCATGCACAGCTCCAAGCTCCTCTTCCTCACCTTTGAAAACGTTTTCTCTAGGCATAATAGTGCTGCTATTATACCGAGGGCATGTTTATGCGACCCCATTTTCTGATTGATGATGTAAACAGAACATTCTTTAGTCACGGGTCCGTAATTAGAGGCTCTGCATTGTGTAATCTGACATGGAGAACATGTTGTGCAGTCTGTTATAGAATGCAGGCAAGATTTTAATGGAATCATCTCAGTTCATCAGTGTGAGTGCTGATTTATACTTCTGCGAGCACGTCAGGACTTCAGTGTAAAGTAGTGGTCACCAACCCTGTTCTTGGAGATCCACTTTCCTGAAGACTTTAGCTCCAACCATAATTGTGCCCACCTTACCATCTAATCATTGCTTTAAGAAGTTCTTGATCAGCTAGAACAGATGTGTTAGATGTTGGTTGGAGATGAAACCTGCAAGAAGGGAGATTTCATGGAAGAAGGTTGGTGACCACTGGCGTAAAGGATTCGTATTTGCACATTAGCTGGTCCTCTAGGAGGCGCTGTCACGTGAACCACAGGAAAATTTACAGCATAGAAGAGCCGTAAACAATGTAAGTTCCGTGTTCCACTGTAGGAATAATAATAGAATATAAAACAGACATAAGTTTGTTTTGAAAAGTGCTGGGCAATGTGATTAGTTATTAAGCAACTAAATTCTCACTGAAAGCATTTGTGAAGTGTTTTAACTCGTCTGTATTCAGCAGTGTGAGCGAATTTTGTAAGGAAGCACTTCAATATAACCACTGTTTCAATCCACAGTTCTCCCAATCACTGATTGGCGGATGCTTTAGTTTTTGTTTTTATTTAGTTGCTGGTAAAGTTTATTTAGAGAAGGTAAAGTGCACAGCCTATATACGATTGTAGTTTTCTGTAAATAAATGTATTATACAGTAATGTGATCATATTGCTGTGTGTGAAGCAAAAATTAAATGTGTGTTGGTGGGGGGGGTGGGGGGTAACTCGCTTGTCTTCATTTACACTAGCTGTTCAGTGTAAGAGTTTTATCATAGAGGTATTATTTTGTATTTCTAACAGAGTAAATATGTTTAAACTGAGGGTTTTTCCGGAGCGTTTTTCATCCGTTTCTATCGTTTTAAAGTTTTTCACAGGCTCAATTTTAGAGGACAAATATTTAGTATTTTATTGTTTACACTTCAGATGTATTCTGAACAGTATCACTCTGATTTAAACAATATTCATCTGAATTTGATTAAATCCATGGAAGAAATGTCAGAACGTCTCATCAAATGGTTTCTGTGTACGCAACCAACACACCTGTCCACAAACCGATCAGCAAGTGCTCGCTCCATAGCACAGCAGGCACACACGGTGGGTAGAGTAGTCAAAACTTTTACTCAAATACAAGTAAAGCTACTTATAAAAATAATTACTCAAGTAACAGTAAAAATAATAATGTTAATAGTTACTTGAGTAATAAAGTATCCAATGAGAAGACTATTCAAGTAGCAAGTTACTTCAGATCTGATTAAAATGAACAGAAAATTCTGAATCTCAGACTATACTGAGAACTGTAAGTTACACCTCTCCTTGAAAGTCTGTCTGGTCTGTTTATATGATATAAAACCTGCATTCAAGATGAAGCAGCATATCCCAGTCCTGTGATGGGTGCAATAACACACAACCTGTCATTTTCAACACAAAATCTCTCTCACACACACAAAAACAAACATTTTCCCAACTGTCTGTCTGACTGTCTTTATTTTCACAACATGTAAACAACACAAACTTGTCAACATCTGCATTTAAACAAGACAACCGAGAACAAAAGATCAGACTATGGAACAGAACAGAAGAGAAAGTATGTGGAGTGAGTGTGAGAGAGTGAGCCTGTGGGTATCCTGCCTCCATCGACACGCTCGCTTCTTCCCCCTTTTTGGCCATTATCTTCCAGGACTGAGCCGCTATAAAAGTGAGCGGATGTTGCGGACGCATTCGGACCACTGCAGCATATCGTAAGACTCGCGACCTCATTATACGTGATGTACACCAATTATTAAAACGACATACATTCATTAATATTTAACTAACCGAGGAATGCCAGCGAATGTAGTGAAGTAAAAGTACATTTATTTGATTAAAAGTGAACTTGAGTAAGAGTATAAATCTGGCCAGTTAAACCTATTCTTAAAAGTAAAAATTTTTTCAAAAAGTTACTCAGGTAGATGTAACGAAGTAAATGTAGTGCGGTACTACCTCTCTGCCTGTCACATTTACCCATGATCCCTAGTCTGCATCACGACACAAAGATACAAGTATGTTAACGCAGAAGTATAAAACAGGCTCGAAAAGTGATCATCTTAAACGACTGCTGTAATCACTCAGTCTAAAAAAAAAAAAAAAAAGCTTCAGGTTTTGTTTAGTCTACACTGCTATTTTTTAGGGAGACTAAAGGATATCAGTTTGTTTTTTTCCTATATCCTAATCAGTTATTTCTCCTTTCAGAGTTACTCGCACAAACGTCCAAAGTTCTCAGTTTCTCAGGTAAATTGCATTATAATATTTATCAAGTGTTCTGACTGGTCACCACGTTAAACTGTGCATACACACTAACTGTGCATACAGACTAATAAACTGTCTTGTTTTTGCAGAGCTACAGCCTGTCTGAGTTGGATGGGAAGATCAGCGCAGTTAGAACTGCTTTACTGAAGAGAGCAAATGAATTCCAATCCAGAGATGTGAGGGAGTTTCCGTTCTGACAAACACACAGTTGTCCAACAGTGTACCTCCACTCTGAGATTTATCTAGGGGTTTTTTTTGTACACTTCTCATGAATTTAAAATGAATTGTTTTCACTTACTACTCATCTGATTTGTGAGTTTAGAGGACCTGTACATGCTGTCATTTTCATTTTTGTAAATATATTTGTTTTCTGCTAAATATTGAGCATTTGAATATTTTGCACACAGACAACACGTTCACTTTTTTTATATAACGTGAGACCTTTGTTTGTCAGAACTGTGGTTCATTTGTTTCTGCTAACTTTGGTCCATTGATCAGTCCCTCCAGGATTTTGTGATTTTGCGATCACAGAAATCAAGCAAAGTCTGTAATATTCGGAGGAGCTTGCAATTTTTTTAAATTACTGCAGATTTGGGCCGACACGTCATGTGACATCATTCCAATGTGCGTTCAGTCAAGAAAGACCGTGCAAAACAATTTTGTGCAGTTGCAATTTCGCCAATTCCAGTAGTTTTCTGCAAAAAAGCACAATTAACTTTGCAAAATCCTGTACAGACTGACTGACTTCCATTTTTAAGAATATTATATTCCCCCTCCTGGGGGGGCGCAGAGAGATGGGAAAGAGGGGCGCAAATTGTTTTCAAGAAGAAAAAACAAAGACAGGGTATCATTTGGGGACTCTGTGTATTTTATTGCATTTCAAAAAGAATGTGCATAAATGAAAAACCCCGTGTTCCCTCTCCCTCTGTATTTTCTTTTTGCTGGGGAGAGGCGGAACTTAGCCTGCCTTTTATCTAGCTGTCAGTGCAGACCAGTGTTGCCAACTTGGTGACATTTTTTTGACAATAAAAAAAAAAATAGCTCATAGCGGCTTTTTGGACAAACCTTAGCAACTTTCCAAATATCACCAGTACTGTCCTGCAAGCACGAGGTCTTGCTTTCCCGCTGCACTCTCACCTCTCTCTGCGTCTGCTCTGTTCAGTGAGAGTCTGAGAGCCGGAGATTTAACAATGTCATGGATAACAAGACGCGCCCTTCGTCCCAATTTACATCATTCTTATGTGAATAATTTTAGAATGTAAGACGAATGTAATACATGTTTTACATGTAAAATAGTCCACGTTATTACAGCCTAGTTCTCTTCTTCAAAGTAGTTATAGTGTTCAGAAACATTTTATATCATTCATCACGTGTCCATTATATAGTTTTATAAAACTTATTTTAAAAATCATAAAAGTTATGAAAAGTAATTAAAAAAGTACAAAAACACAAATGTAATTAAAAAAAATAGAGTAAATAATCATTATACCTGGTCTCCTCCAATATTGGGGATGGGGGGTGCCACATGGTCGGGGAGGCTTGGGGGGACTTTAGTTGCAAAAGGTTGAGAACATTTGACCTAAAGTAAAGGCTTTTTCATTGGCCCTGGATGCTGAGCATGAGGCAGGAACACACCCTGAATGGGACACCAGTCTATCACAGGGCATCATGCACACACACATTCACACTTGGGGACAAATTACCATAGCCAATCCACCGACTGGCATGTTTATTGTAGGTGGGAGGAAACCCAGGAGGAAACCCGCACAGACACTGGGAGCCACCTATAAGGTTAACCGAAAAACTTAAAGTTGAGTATGTTTGTAGAATTGAATAAAGTATTAAAAAAAAACCACTGACAATAAGCTCGAGAGAATTTGTAACAGCTTGACAATATTTACTTTTTTATATTACGTCAGTTCTGATTCAGTTCTCAAAACACAATGTTAACTGAGCATGTGGCTGTTGTGTAGATTTACATCATTTTTAGTAGTAAATAATTTATTTTATAATGTCGTGATGAACAGGTCTGTAGCTATGTAGCAAGATGCCTTAAAGACAAATGATACAAAAATATAGCAGTGTGACCATCAGGACTGTGTGTGTGTGTGTGTGTGTGTGTGTGTGGAGAGAACAGACTGATTGTGGGGTTGCAGGCAGAGTGCGGTTGTGCATTTCTGCTCACCTCTGCAGCCTGCCATTGCAACAAATGACCTGATTACGGATTCCCCACACTATGAACAGACAATTAGTCTGCAAAGATTGCTCCCTTTCTTCTGACCAAGAGCCTGTGTGAAGCCACATGTGCAGCAGTTCACCCAGGAGCTCCAGTCAAATTCTGCCCTATCTAGGCACAGTTGATTACAGTGATTTGAGCCTCTGTGTTCATTGCATTATATACTGACCACTGTCTGCTGTATTTGAAATTCATGACTAATGAGGCGATTCTTTTGTTGTGGAGGAAATTAGAATTTAGAGTGGAATGGTAAGATTAGCACAACAATGACTAATCAATGGTAGAATCACATTCGAAGCTGACATTGGTGTACAGGACAGAAAGATTCAAATTTGCTGGTGTAAATTTGAAAGCACAGAGTATGCGCATTGTAATAATGATGTATAATCATATATAATGTACTGCAGCAGCGCTATAACAGTGGCAGGTGTGTGGTTTTTGCGGTCTTTTTTCATCTACGTAGGTCTGAACAATAATAAATTGATTTGTTGTTGTGTATTATGAGGGGTTGTTTTCAGTTCTTCTTGTCTTAGGTTTAACCTGAGGTTATTGTAAATTCCAAGCATTTGGAAGGTGTTTCTTCATACATCCTGCATTCTAATAAAATAAAAAAAAAGTATACTAAACTGACGTTTCCTTGTCGCTGGGGTGGTACCCTTATCCTTTGTATATTTTATATATATATATATATATCAGTCACCTGGAAATGTGGATATAGTGTACCTTTAAAATTATTTACAGCACATAATCTACCTTTTAGGGTAACACTTTAAAGATACACTGTATGCACTTTTCTAGGTAAATGATACATACTAATAAATGTGTATGTGATTGTGCCCTGCTATGGGCTGTCCCCGCATCCAGAGCGTCCCCCGTCTCGTGCCCCAAGTTCCCTAGGATAGGCTCCAAGCTCCTCCATGACCCTGTTTGGGATAAGCAGTATAGTAAATGGGTGGATGGATGGATGGATATATACTAAAACTGCAAAAGGTGTATGCTTGAGTGGTACCACTTTAGCAATGAGGAATGGTAAAGTTTAGTACTCTTTTTTTTCTGAGAATGTGTACATGTTATTAATTTACTTGTAGGGGCTGTGTGTGTCAGATAATCTTATTGGGTTTCCTTATGAACCCTGGTGTATACAGACAAGTGTATACAGTATGTTTAATAACGAGCTCCACAGGGTGTCCCCAAAATTCTCCATATGTAGGGAAAATGAACACTTTTAGCAAAATATCTTCCAAAATTTTTCATCCTTAGTTTATATATA
>JANDJT010000228.1:14126423-14138919 GCA_024331685.1 Stegophilus panzeri
TGGCTCAGGTATAGAATGAAAACATCTTAAAGGACAGATTTTATTGGGTTCTCGGTTGCTTCTTTTCAGGTTTTCGAAATGATTGAATACAAAGGAGCAGTAATGCTACTAATTGGTTAGACTCGGTTGCCTGATCGATCCTGAACGATTGGCAGCAATTAATCAACTGCAGGTACAATCGAGCAGCCCAGTTGCCCTCTGGTGGTATTAATAATGCTGAACAACATTAGCAGAGACAAAACAAAATGATGATTCTGGTTCCTCTTTTTACCCTAATCTATTATAGACTTCACAATGGAAAGCAGTACTTTTGTGCCTTGAAAACTTTTTACGGTCGATTGTATTCATTCCTGACACAAATTCAGCAGTTGGCAAATTCCCATATTGTTTTACAGTCAGGAGATCAAAAGACATGAAAGCTGTATGTCAATTTTGCTTTTTATTGTTATTATTTTTACTTTATTGATCCCAAAAGAAATTTGTTTCTTCGCATATCCCAACCTGTATAGAGATTGTGGTCAGTTCCACAAGACCATGAAACAAATAGAATAGAACAGAATAGAATAGAAGAGCCTTTGTCATTACACATATACAGATATCTTGGGTCAGAGCGCAGGGTCAGCCATCACACAGCACCCTTGGAGCTGACAGGATTATGAGTATTGCTCAAAAACCCAACAGTGAGTCTGAATTCCAACTCCCAACTTTCTGGTCAAAAGACAAATGCTCTATCCACTAAGCTACACTGTCCCTACAGATAAATAGATAGACATATATTATAGATAGATAGACAGAAAGACAGACAGACACATACAGGTACTTTATTGATCCTAAGGAAAATTTAACAAAAGATTTATTTGTTTAAAGTCAAAGTCCATGCTAAAAGTCTCAAATCAATCTGTGCATGAAAGAGAAAAAAGTCAACCATGTTTTAGAAAGTCTGACCACTAGAATGGTCTGTAATTTCAGTCTCAACATAAGCTTGGACTCACCTTCACAGCAGGGTCATTTGACTGACAATGCAAATGACCAAGCACAGGCTGTTGAAGGGAGTAGGGGGACTTGAAATAAGATCAGACACACACACCCCAGCCAAAACAGACCTTTAATATCATTACATGGAAAAAAGCTTAGAACTGAACTTGTCACTTTTAGGACCAAGTGGTGTTGATTTGAGGTACCACTTTATGAGATGCATTACAGTGGATTACATAACCAGTGCATCACACGCACAGTTAGCAAGCTAGTAATCTTTCAAGCATTAGAACTAAAGCAGGAACATGCTCAAACCCGAGGCCTGTCACACCACTCTGGTTTTTCATACTTCAGTTACAAATTTACTTCAAATAAAGACAAGTATAAGTTTCTAAAGCCTGTAATATAACTGGAAGCTAGCACTGACATCCTAGATACAGTTCAGTCACAGTATGCAGTCTATCAATCAGTTTCGTTAAGGTACTTCTGCTCTATGAGCTATTGCAGTACCCAAGGTCAAGCCTGAGTGGGCTATAAACCTAAGGGAGGACTGCCGCTGATGATGGTAAATTAACTTAAAAAAGAAAAAAGAAGACACTGATTAACTTCGTCTGTGCTTGTACCCATCACTGGTAGTTCTAAAGTCACATACATGGATCAATAGAGGACCTCAGAGACATGATTATCATGTGCGCTATCCCATTGGACATCTCTGATATGGAGGAAACATGAACCTATTGGTGTCTAATTCAATTGTTTTAAATCTTAAATGGACAGCCTACAATGAAATGAAAAACCAGGTAGGACAGGCCTGCAGATAGATAGATATATATATAGATAGATAGATATAGATAGATAGATACAGATAGATTGATCGATAGATATAGATATAGATAGATGTAGATATATAGATAGATATAGATAGATAGATAGAGATAGATAGATAGATGTAGATAGATAGATAGATAGATAGATAGATAGATAGAGAGATAGAGATATGGATGGATACAGATAGATGTAGATAAAAAGATAGATATAGATAAATAGACAGACAGACAGACAGAGAGACCACCTTTTTGCATGTTACATACTTTTTTGGATGACATGTTTATACCATTTTAGTGTTTTATGTTTATCTATCCATCTATCTTTGTGGGAATATTCCGTTTTCTTAACATAGTAATTTATATATACATACATACATACATACATACAATAATTTCCCTTCACACACACACACACACACACACACACACACACACACACACACACCCATCTTCAGATGGCGCTGTATCAAAAACCAATATTTAACAATGGCTGATAGAACCACATGAGCAAATGATTAACATTGAGATTATATATTGTACACTAGGGCTTGAGTAATTAATCTAATCATGTCCAGAAGTAGCTTTAACATCTGTGAGCCCAAAGGCAGTTACAACAAATAAAAATATTTTATTGTGTTTGGATTAGTCTTTTAGAAAGAACCTGAATGGACCCACCTGGTGATAAAACTTTTTTAAATGTATGGACAATAGTACTACCCGAATTTGCCACCCCTAAAATATATAGAGTTGTTTTAATATTAGCTTGCACCTTTTCACACCAAATAAAAAATGTTCAGATACTTAAACTGTTAAAATACCCTCATCTTTCCCCTTCAGTAGTATTAAAACAAGGAAAAAAGGTAAACATTGTAGAAACATAATTCTTTCCTGCATATACGCTAACTCTATGATCCCCATTTTTACTCTGTTACTCCATAAGCTTTCTATCTGGCCTCATTCATTTTCTTTCCCTCTCTCTCGTTTAGGATGAGTATTATTAAAAGAACATATAATCCTCTTCTCCCTTCACTGCATTTACCTTCATCCTTTAAAAGCCAGAACCAATTCTCTGTAGCCCAGAACCCAGTCATACACGGTCTCTATCTAAATTACTCTTACACAATTTACTTCATCAACTAGGGAAATTTGCTTTTTTAAATCCCATGTGACAAATGTAGGTGCTGCGGTCCTCGATAAAATTAGGACTTAATGTCCTGGAGTCAGAGCTGAGCTTGGTAGTGGTGCTTTCCACACTGCTTAAAAGATTTACTTAAAATGAAGCAACAAAAAGTTTGCTCTAATTTAACATGATTGCTGAATTTGTGCTATTAGGCTACAACAATGCACTGTTTCAGTCTCTAATCAGAAATGGCTTAAACAGTGCCACAGGCTTCTTATTTGGGAGCAGAGTATTTTCAATCTTATTTCAGATGCCAGTTTTAAGACAGCTAGAAATTTTCAGTCAGGATTAATACCCAACCACAATACTAAATCAGCACTATTTGGAATTCTAAATGATTTATTTATTCCTTTTGATAATGGCTGTATGTCTGCATCTGATCTATTAGATCTTGGTGCTACATTGTGCAATAATTTCCTTCCACAAGCCATCAGACTCCTAAAAAATTAGAGCCTGGTATAAACAGTGTCTACACCAATTCATCTGTGTAGTAATGCATAAAAGTATTTACATTTATACATTTATATATCTGAAATAATGCAATTATCCATAAATATTTGCACAAAACTGATGTAATGTCATTGTATGTTGTATTATATGTGATGTTGTAATATGTATAATTTGTTGTGTTATGTTGCATAGTTTGTTGTTGTATTTAGTATCTTGATCCAGAAGGAACATAATTTCATTTTGCTGTATGCTGTGCATCACTGTATATGGCTAAAATGACAGTATCAAACGTATTCAAGTATTTTTATTGTTGTTCACAACATATAACAACATAGACTACAACATAGTGGTTAGTAAAGTGCTCAATAATTGCTCATAAAGTGCAAAAAACTACAAGTCTAAAATATGGTGTTCCACAGGGGTCAGTACTGGGACCTTTTTTATGTTTTACATGCTGCTATTAGGAAAAATAATATGTAAACATAATTCTTATTGTCATGCAATGACACACAGCTGTATATATAAGCCTAATCTTACAACACAATCAGTAAGATTCATAAAGCTGCAAGTGTTGCACTTGTTTCAAAAAAGGAAGGTTAGACTTTAATTACTGTTTTGCTAGAAAAAAAGCACACTGCTCCGCTTGGAAGCTGAACCATCCACATATGTTTTTACAAAATCCATTCTTGATGGATGGATGAATAGCAAGAGAGATGATAGATGAATATTTAACTGAATTCCAGACAAATTGGGAGAGAACAACAAATATAAATAAAACAAGCACTTGATTACAAAAACATGTTGCTTTTATAATGTAATTTTGTCAAAAAAAATTTAGTGCTATAGTAGTGGTAACAAGCGCATGTCATCAGAATAACAGTAAATGTGTTACTACCACAACAATCCAGTCTTAATATTTTTTTTACAGGCGGCATAAAATAAAAAGTGGGCTGAGTTTGGCCTACAGGCCACATGTTTGAAAGTGCCAGTCTAGCTTCACTCAAAACATGTAAACAACGGATTAATATTTCAGCTTCCATTATTTAAGACTGTGTGTGTGTTTTGTAGAATGCAGTAAGAACGTAGGTTTATAGAATCAAAAAGCATGAGACGTGCAGACTTTTATTTTAAACCAACGTTTATATTTAATATTAGTCATACTGGCAACATTTCCCCACATGAGCACCAGTGATGTTCTGCTCTAAGCATTTTAGATGGTATACGGGGGAGGGGGTTAAATGCATTATCACACATAATAAAAAAGAAATGGAGCACAGCTGGCCCCTGAATTGCTGGGTTATATAAAGTCCATGATACATTGTCTTGCCTCAGCTTGTCCACCTGTGGCCTAAAATAATCCTTTTCTACTTCCTGAGGCCAAACACCAGATGCAAGCACTAGAGGAAAACAAGGCATCAGTGCTATAGAAGCGAATCGGTTGAGACAGGTTAGGCAGACATCTCTGCAACATGAATGTATGCTCACACATCATCCAGCTCAAACAAATGATACTAAATGATGATCTAATTCACCTATTTGAATAGGAAATTCTTACATTTTTCATGTTGAACGAGTGGCAGGTGAATTAAGGTGAAGAGTAAATAAAATCAAAGACATGGAAAAATGTCTGCTATTCACCTGCAGGTGTGTAATCATGCTCTTGTCATGGCATTCATTCTTTTAAGAGCTTGGCTTCGTGTGAATGTGAAAAGGATATCTGCATCTCATTGGTTATGACAGTCAATCATGGGTGCCTTCACAACAGCACAACACCGGTAATACTGAGGACAATCAAATGATTTTAAACATGAAACGTATTTATTACACATTTTATATTTTACGCATGTTATACATTATAGGACAGAGCAGATATTTACTGATACAATTAAGTAAAACAAGTCTTAATTTCTTAGTGATGAACATTTTATATTTCCAGTTCCCAGCATGTTTCTGGCTTGTGAAATTAAAGCAAATATCTTGGTGGAAACTTTTGCACACATAGGTAGATTTGTAAACATTTACATTAAGGATACGTGTTTATCAGAAGCAACTAAGTATTCTGAGCAATTAATGGTTAAGCAGCCATAAAATGATTGCAATGGTGGGTATTGATCCGAGAATTTCCTGATCAGCCGTGCAATGGTGGTGAGACAGTTATTGTTTTGTACAACTGTATCTGTACATTACCCACCCGTGTAACTAGAAACAGTTGCATGCTGGTCTCAAGCCTGGATAAATGGGAAGGGAAAGAGAAAGCAATGCAAACTACTCCACTATTTTGCCAAAATTCTTAATGGATCAAGATGAAACACTTTCACATATGTACACACACACACACACACACACACACACACACATATATATATATATATAGCTTCACTGATGGTAAACAATGGTTTGGAAAGGTACAAAGAAATGTAAAGCTTTTGTTGTTTTTTGAAGCTGAGGATTTGCTTTGAGCTTCACTGCTACAGATCAAAGCTTTGGCAACAACAACAAAAAAAACAAATCAATGGATAAAAGACATACTATGAAAATCTATGAATATTTTTTACTTTCATATTAAAGAGTGATACTCGCCCATCTAGAGCAACAGCATGTTCCAATATTAGAGAAAGCTGAGGATTATTTCAAGATGCAAAAGTTCAGGTGTCAGAGACTGCCTGCCACAACACAGTGTGCTGGTGTTGGTAATGTTAATGTTAAAAGTTCCTCTTTGTCACATTTATTTTTCACCAGTCAGGATTCTTACTTAAAAATGTTGCTCAATTGGACAAAACTGTACGATGTTGCAAGGTCAAAGTTAAATGTCCTGTTTAGGACTATGAGAGGTAAGTTCCTGCTCCCCAGCCAGTTCTAAAAATGACAATTCATACAAAACGACCATAAAATCTGACTTCTTTTTTAAACAACAACTTTCTTCTACTGAACACAACATTACAAAACAAGCCCCAATTATTAAACATTAGAAACACAAAACAGGTGATCTATAGCCACCTTCCTCTAAGGTTACATAGCCTATGATGTGCGAGACAGTATTCATAAGGGACATGTCGAAGCTCAAATCATCATGGAGAATTGCTCCACCTCCGTGAGCAGATGAAAGAGTGATCCAACTGTCTGACCGCTGGCGGCACAGAGAGATATGTACTCACACTGGTCCCTCTGCTACGATAGCAGGAAAAAAGGGCCACACAATTAACCAGCTTCGGAGAGCATTAAAGTAGGCCAACAATAACTTGTGATGAAGGAGTGCTCAGATCAAAGGAATGGGCTCTTTTCAAGAGCATGCTGTTACGATATGTGTTCTCTCTACCTCAGAAAATGGTAAAAGATACTCTCTAGAATATACATGAAACCCTCATTCAGCCAGCCAGACCAGAGAGCTCTTTAGAACTCTGAAAATCTGCTGCTGGCATTGGCTGACGCAAAACACAACTGCTTTAGAGATCAATGAAACGATAGAAGAGAGTGCTGACCTATCTGCCCGTATCAGAAGCATAGGTCTTTTGCCTCGGAGTCTGAATAGCTCTGGCGCATATTCATCAAAGCCAAATTCTCAGCCTCTTCCTAATGCTGTAAAGCGCTGACCCTGTTTTTTCCTCTCTGTGTGTTCCCATGCACCTGTCTCACTGCCCTTGTACTAGGACTCTGAGCTGGCATGCTTAATCTCCCAGAGGACAAACAGCACTACAGTAAAGCAACTACTAAGGCCTCCACCCGCCCAAGTGGAGTTCAATATAGGACACATACATGTAATCTCTTTCCTGTTCTATTATTATACCAAAACAAAAAAAAGCAGAGCAGGAATTGAGGGAGCTGCGGGGGTGTGGCACAAAGTGGAGATGGAAAAAAGCCATGCAGGCCTTTGATACTGGAAAGTGAGCTGAGCTCAGGATGCTCTTATTGCTCATCTGTTGCTCTGTCACGTAGGCAGAAGCAGGAGCACCATTGTATCTGCATGCATGTTTGTGTGTGTCTTCTATACACTCTATACAAGCCCTCAGTGATTCAGTTTGTGGATGTTACCACTTGTTTCAATGTAAAGGTAAAGAGGTAAAGGATATGTGAGCTCCTACTGAAGGAGACTGTTTAATACACAGGCTAGTTGGCTTTAAAGAGGCATGATGTTTTGGTTTTGTTTTTTTTGCTCACTTGTTTATAATGCATAATGGTCCTATACACAAAAGTCATGCTAAAGAAAGAAATGCAGCTATTTTTGCATAGCAGGTCAACTGCA
Organism: Stegophilus panzeri; assembly: GCA_024331685.1. NCBI lineage: Eukaryota > Metazoa > Chordata > Actinopteri > Siluriformes > Trichomycteridae > Stegophilus > Stegophilus panzeri. Next base: position 14,134,096 of record JANDJT010000228.1, read on the forward strand.
ACGTTGAGTCTTATCAGTAGAAAGTCTTCCAATAGTACAACAGAGAATGCTATTATGTCGAGCATTTTTATAAGGACGGTCATTTAACCTCATGACATGCTCATGTGCCTTCAACAATGAAATCTATTATAACAGGAAATGCCAAACTTGGCTAATTCACCACGTCGAGCACAGAAAGTACAGAGAAATGTTCGGCCATCTGTACAAAGACATAATATTATGAGGCAACCGGGCCTAACCTTCACGCATACACTCCCTGCTGCTACCTTTTGTTCTGCTTACTACTTAGAAATCTATTTTGTTAATTTGTCATTACATACAAATTAGGACATAAAGAATATATTTATAGGGATGCAGAAGCATCATTCTGTTATTTAGTTAAATATGTGGAGCATAAAACATTTTATATAAACATCTGCTTTAACCTGGCTATCAGATAAAAACTCTCTCAGAATAAATCCATCACTACTGGAGTTTGTTTGATTGCAGTTTCTTAGCACTATGTGTTAGGATCTTTGTTAGATTTTTAACATATACGTTCACATATACAGTAAAATAATCCTTTTTACTTCCAAAATAACCCATTTACTTGCATAAAATAATAAATTTGGAACACTGTGTTAGATGTTCTTCCTTGACAACTTTTTTTTTTTAAAAGAAAAAAGAAAAAAGATTTGTCTGAACACACGCAAACAAATCTCTGCTACTTCATCATGAAACTCGGATAGGAAGAAGCCTGCACAAAAATCAAACAAGTCCTGGAGCGCATACTTCTGACCCAATCTAGACAGAGACAACACACTTAACAACTCAATTTACAAAGACATCCACCAAAGATAACAGACTTGACCATAGGGCCATGAGAATAATTTAACATATAAATAATAAAGCTTATTATATAAATCTTAGCTTTTTTTTTTTTTGAATAAAGAAAATATCCCTTTCTTCCATGTGTTTTTAGCCTAAAGGGGTGAGACAGCGCAGTTACTGGAGCATTCGTTCCAGTTAGAGCATGATGTCATGCTTTTCTGAGTGACACTCAGCTTATGTGTGTACGTGACATACAGCAGATGCGGATCCATGGCCACTTGGATCAGGAGTGCGGAATTAAGTCTGGACCAGTCCAGAAATCAGTGGATCATAAAGGGATCAGGCCTTTTTTTTTCCAAACACCCCCACACACAGTACTACCCTGCGCCACACATCTATTGCTAGTGAAGGGCTCGGGTGATTTCGGCTCTGGCGCTCCTGCTTGCATGCTCTGCATTTGTGATAAAGGGAGACCCAGCTAATGTAGAGGAACACGCACAGAGAGGACGAGACAGCTCACTCTGAGAAGCTGAAAGCAGACTGTGGTTCGCTCTGAGAGGGCTCATCGTCATCAGGGCCCTGTGTGAGGGGCGTGCTGAAAGACAGCTGAAGAGGAGTCTTCTCCTGAGACTGGGAGGAAGACGAGGACGAGTGGGTGCTCTCACTGGAGCTGCTGCGTGTCTCTGTGCTTGTGCTGGTCTTTTTCATCTTCCTGCGCTTGGCTAGAGGAGCCTTATCCACCGTCTGCAGTCGGAAACCCTCCCGCTTACACTTGTTGAAGGCCTACGAGAAAACATAGCGCTACTTCACATTAGTGATGGGGAAAAGTCGCTGACATTATGTAACCCCCTAACTGATTTTTTGGGCTGATGCAGAAACAAGAATCATGTTGCTGATTTTCTATTACAGTCGGAAAACAATGTATGGATTTCATACAGTCCCCTCCAAAACGACTGGAACAGCAAGGCCAATTCGTTTATTTTTGCTGTAGACTGAAGACATTTGGGTTTGAGATCAAAAGATGAATATGAAACGAGAGTTTAGAATTTCAGCTTTTATTTCCTGGTATTTATATCTAGATGTGCTGAAAGACATAGAACATAGCACGTTTTGTATCAGACCACCCAACCATTGTAGGCGAGCAAATATTGGAACACGTGACTGGCAGGTGTTTCTCTCTACCCAAGTGTGTCCTGTTAGACTGATTGTTTAAACAATAAATAGCTCTGAACAACTACTCTTGGTTTTACCCTTCAGTTTCACCTGTGAAGACTGCATTTGTTGTTAAAAAGGATAAGCCTCTACCAAAGTGAAGGAAGGACAAAGTGTGGAGAAAGGATGGATCTGCTCATGATCTAAAACATACAAGCGGTGGAGGTAGTGTCATTGCTTGGGCTTGCATGGCTGCTTCTGGTACAGGCTCACTAATCCTTATTGATGATGGAACTCATGATGGTAGCAGCAGAATGGCTTCAGAAGTTTACAGGAACATTTTGTCTGCCAATTTACTAAGAAATTAATCCAATCTAAGTGAGAAGAACTTCATCATGCGGCAATGGTTTTAGACTGGCCAAGTCAATCTCCAGATCTTAACCCAATTGATCATGCAGTTCACCTCCTGAAGAGGAGACTGAAGGGAGAAACCCCCCGAAACCAAACAACACCTGAAAGAGGCTGTAGTAAAAGTCTGGAAAAGCAACACAAACGAAGAAACCAACAATTTGGTGATGTCAGAGAGTCACAGGTTTGATGCAGTTATTGCAAGCAAGGGACATGCAACCAAGTATTAAGTGTTATTTACTTTAATTTACTTTTGCTAACCTAAAATTGGGATAGAAAAAGGTTCTCTGTTTTATGTTGTTTAACACATCTGGATGTAAATACCAGGAAATAAAAGCTGAAATCCTAAACTCTAGTCACATAACCATCTTTCGATCTCAAACCCAAATGTCTTTGGTGTATAGCACAAACAAATGAATCGGCCTTGCCGTTCCAATAGTTTCAGAGGGAACTGTAGTTCATGTTGTGCTATTAAGCACAACATAGTTTAGTTTGTCAGCTTGCAGGAATGGCGTTGAGTGCATCCACCCAAAGCCTGTGCTGTAATACTTCAATTTTAGTGCAAAGAAAGTCAGATGAGACTATAATGCAGCAAAAATAAGTTGTATCCACAGCTACTTTTAGAACAGTTTAACTGGGATTATGGTGCACTAAGTAGATTCTACAATGCCATACTATACTGTATTTAATGAGCATACAGTGAAAAGGAAGTCATTGGTGATTAATCCTACACATATTCCTGCATGACAATTAAAACTGTGGGTAAACAGAAAAGAAATTTGCACCATCAAAAGTTATGATAAAAATATATTATTGCCTCCATGTGACTTTCTTTCCTTAAGAAAGCACCAAGAAAATATGTATTCTATCTTTGAATATTAAATAAAACTTCATTCAATTTGCTGCCTAGTTTTTGCCACAAATTAAACTGTTTTATTTGTCATTAAATTGTTGCTGCTAAGCAGAAATTACAGAATTACTTGAAACGGCCTTCACTACAACAGCCTGACTATAATGAGATATTGTTCTCCCTAATCATTACCCTCTCTCTGTCAATCTGTTTCACTCACATTGAAGGTGGCTTTAACACAGGTGTTTACAGAGGCGGTAGACAGGCCCAGAATGTCAGGCGTCATGAGGGGGTTGGACGAGAGCTGGCTGTCGTCCTGCAGCCACGTGTTATAGCGCAGCTCGCACATCTTTATCCTCTTGTTAGGGTCTACTGTCAGGAGCTCTGTTCAGATCCCACAGACACACACACACACACACACACACACACACAAATACACATGCACATACCATTTACTCACAGTATTAGAAACATACACCACCTTATTTCATTACTGATAAAGTCTGCTCTTCAGCAGCACATCAGTCTCACCTTGAATGAGCTCCTTGGCCTGCTGTGACACATTCCTCCAAGCTTCGCCCTGGAAAGAGAAGTCTCCTTGTTTGATCTTCTTCATGATCTCCTCTGCACTCGTGTGTGTTAGGCCCTTCTCCTGACACTGAAAGGGCACCTGGCCAGATAGCATGGTGTACTGCAACACAACACAGCATGGAGCAAGGGATTTAGACATACTGTACATTGTTCAAGTCCACTGTTCCAACACTTACAGATCTAGAATTGGATCTAGATGAAAAGTGTAACTGTTTAGATGCTATTATATCAGATGAAAATAATCAGAAACAGAGTTCCAAGAAAGAAAGAAAAAGAGTATGATTCAGATCAAAGGCTGCAGTTACTTTTTTACAAGCCAACGTTATTAAACCTACAAGTGCAGAGGAAAGCACTCAGGGGTGTCAGGTCGGAATATTTGGTGTGACAAAAAAATAAAAATAAAAATAAAAATAAAAACAGTAGTCTCTGGAACAATTTGTGCAGTTTTATAAAGAAATTAGCTGCTAAGTTTTATTGAGCATCTTATTAGCGTTCAGTTATCGCAAGCCCTTGCGATAGGCACTTTTGCGATATCGATAGTTGCGGTCTATTGTGCAGCCCTAATTCTCACTGAACATGTATTACTTGGCACTTGCAGCCATGTGATTAATCCACATGATGCAATAGTTTTCTACCAGAGACAGCAAAATTTCAAGATCTTACATACAGCAGCTTAAAAAAAAGGTTTCACTTCCTCTTTATTTGGCCTCCTTCTGTCATGCTCCTGCTCAAAGAGAAAAAGACTCAGATACACAACTGTGTGTGCACTTTATCTCTCACTCTAACACTCAGCGCTGCAGGGCCTCTTACAGCCTGTCTGAGAGCATGTCATCAAGTGCTACCCACTGCACTACCCTGCTCACCCCCCTCAGGTGGCTAGAGTAAGGGCTAACTCTCACACAAACATGCACACATAGACAAACAAAAGACAAGAGAGAGAGAGAGAGAGAGAGAGAGAGGGGGGGGGGGAGGGAGAGAGGGGGAAAGGGAGGGAGGGGGGGAGAGAGAGGGAG
>JANDJT010000228.1:14153993-14172387 GCA_024331685.1 Stegophilus panzeri
TGCAGAGATTACAGAGATTACAAACTGCAGTTTTGTCATCATTCCACACAAGAGACATCATCTTTACACACAGCACAAAATCGACGGGTTTTCCCGCCCTCTTTTGATTGACAGGATATAATTGGCCCTGATCATCAGATGTTTTAAAACTATCGGCCGATAGCCGCTAGCATGAAAAACTGCCTTCATCGGTGCATCATCGGTGCATCTCTAGTTGAGATCCATCTTTTCACGCCGAGGACAACTGAGGGACTCGTACACAACTATTACAAAAGTTGCAAACATTCACTGATGCTCAAGAAGGCAACACGACACGTTAAGAGCCAGGGGTGTGTAAACTTTTGAACAGGATGATCAGTGTAAATTGTTATTATTTTGTCTTCTGGAAAACCTGTAAATATCTTATGTCGCTTCTGAAGGGCAGTACTAAATGAAAAAAATAAGATCTTTAAACAAAATAATACCAGTTTTCACCGCTGTTATGTGAAATGGCTTATTCATTACATTTATAAATAAATAATAATAATAAAAAAATGCGATTTTTAAGATCCCTCATATTATTATCACTTTTTTAAAATTATTAACAACTTATGACCTCAACTGTAAGTGCAGATTGAAAAAGAAGACACGTACCTAAAATGAGGTGAAGCTTGGTGTCCGTCTGGAAGGCATAGTGCAGGGTCACAAGGAACGGAGACTGTCTGATATGCTCCAGCACCTGCCTCTCTGTACGCGTGTGCTCGGCTGTCTTCGCCTTCTGCACGATGGTGGCCTTTTTCAGCACCTTCATGGCGTACAGCTTGTCTGAGTCGTGTCCGCTCACTTTGCGCACCAAGAACACTTTTCCGTACGCTGTTCAAAAACAATGAGATCTGAGTGCACCCAAGTGGAGGACAGAGACCAGAAGCATAGAAGCAGGTCCACTGGTACTCACCTCCTGTACCCAGAACCTTCAGCAGCTCGAAATTCTCAATGCCTACACGTTCCACATGACCCGTCAGGTTTGCTGGAGAGAGGAACAAACAAGAGGCTGATTCTATATCATCTTACAATTTGACAAAACACAACAGGGCGTGCTGTTATCGGAAAACAATCCAGGACGAGGTAGTGTGATGCGGGCCAGCCTGACGCTGATACGTTTCCTATAACAGCATATCTGAAGTGTTTTACTCTTCTTACACCACAGCGAGTGGACAGACTTATCTTTTAATTACAAATTACTAGCCGAATAGTTTAACCCCAGTTTCATGACAGCTTTAACACATAGCTAGGTACAAGTAAAATAAAAAGTGGTTGAAGTGAGTAAACAATACAACACTTTAGGAGGGCTGTTACCACCCTGAGTGGATTATATTCCTATAATTCCCAAAGTGAATCTTATACCACACCAACTTGCCAACAATTACAATTTTTATTTATTAATGAACAAAATGTTGTGATTTGTAACCATTTATAGTTGCACTTAATGGTGTGGAACATCCTCTAATCACTTACATCATAGCAGCTATTACCAGTTCCTCAGGGTTTTTGGATCGCAGAAATGAACGCAAAATCAAGCAAATTTGGGCCAAGATGCGTCATGTGACGTCATCACAACTTGTGCACATTCAGCCAAATCCCTCTTCGATTCACGCGTGCCGAACACGAGTACAGCTAAAAGGTCTCGTTTACCAACAAACCATACAAAACAATTCACGCGCAATTGCAATTTCGCCAATTCAAGTAGTTTTCCCCACAAAAAAGAACGAAAAATCAAGCATTATTCGGCCAACCAATCCTAAAAAAAACTCTGCGAAATACTGTACGGACTGATACACTGTCCTTTTCTTACCAGCCTCTCTTTTTTACTCTCTTTTAAAGTTTATAAGACACATAAACGCAGCTTTTAAGTCCTGAAGGCTCTCCTGTGACTGTTACGAGACTCCTTCCAGAAACGGTAAAAATGTTTTAAAAAAACAAGACGTCTCCTCATAAAAAAAAAGTTTTTGTCTTTCTTTTGTTAAAAAAACACTTATTTCAAATGTGTTTTTATTAACAAATTAGTATTGTTTTGTTTATGTAGACCATCCTCCATATAAGCCCCTGTGAATGAGGTGCTACTATAGAAACGAGAAAACATTAGAACCAGTGCGTTAATATAAATGATTTCAATTACAGCTGGTGCTACTGTCAGAGCCGTGCTGGTACAGAAAATGAATCAGCCCCTTCTGACCAATCAGATTTGAGAATTCAGCACACAGGAAATATCACACGCAAAAATATCTGTGTCTATGTCACACAGGCATTTCCAAAATCAGTGACGTCTTTCATTAGCATATTACAATCAAGTTGATTTAGAATCAATGACTGACTTACTGCAATGATGTCACTTCTCTATCGAGAAGAAATACTGTATAGCATAGAGCTGTACTGTTGCGCTTGGCAGAAAAGCAATGCATATTACTACGATTAACATGTGAACATTCAGCGCACAGGGTATACATGTTAACGGGAGTATTGTTTAGAGATGTCTGAATGTTGCTGTAGAGGTGAAGGCTGTGTGAATGGACTACGTGGAACAGCATTTGAGAAGAGCAGGCCTGCACATGTGCTATCTAAAGCATACAAATAGTAAGAGGTCACATGTTCCTTTAGGTGGCTGTGATGAGCATGTCCACTGAGATAAACACATTCCTGCTCTCTCTCTCTCTCTCTCTCTCTCTCTCTCTCTCTCTCTCACACACACACACACACACACACACACAAACACACACGCATGCATTAACCACACAAGGCACTTAATCTCTCATCGCTTTCACTCTATGAATTACTGACTTGTCATAATGCTCAGTGTCACTGCATTAACAGCAGGAACGCAGGAGCGTATGTGCATTTAACGACACGCTAAATATTCCAGTCATTTTTTTTAACTGTTTGCATAAGATGAACAGCGCTCTGGTTTTCTAAAAAATCCCTGATTGGGAAGCGTAAAGTATGCTACTAAAATAAATTTCATGACTAGATTAATCAATTGCAGTGACCAAAAACCAGTTTAAAGTACTGTACTTGGGCAAGACTTTTTCGAGAAACTGATATTAACAGGAAAATTAAACTGGATCGAACATAAACCAGACCAATGACAGAACTTGCAAAGCTTGCTGATTTTTGTTTTCTTGATTAATAAGGCTTCAGTTCTACGGTTCCCAAAATGTCAGTCTTGACTAAATAAGGAATAAAACATAAGAGCGTGCTCTGTTACATGGAAATAATCACCGGCAGGGAGATGTGATGCCGTTACCGCCCCAGAGTGGCTCATTTTCCAATAACTACATTATCCCAATGTTTTTCATTTCATTTCATACTTTTTTTTATTGATTTAAAATTACATTCAATGTCATGGAAAGTCCATGAAACAAGTTATTTCCTGTAAGTGATCACATACTTTATAACAGCTATAAACAGTCTTTCCCTCACCAGTCTCACTTTTTCAGACATAATATAGCCAAATTTTCTATATATTTTTGCTCTGCTAGCAGAAATACATCCCAAAGAAGCTACAGACACTTTATAGCATATGGGCTAGCCGGCTAGCTAGCTCACATTGAATTGTACATTCTGGTAAAATTGGTGTCCCTTCATCTGACAAGCTTTCGTATTTTCAGTCAAACGCCTTGACCAATCAAATTAATGGACCGGAACGAACTGTTGTATAATTAAGCAATATCACACAAGCAAGAGCACTGTTATACTGAATATCAGCACGGCTGTGATCTGGCCTTAGATACGAAGCCACAGGCCGAGTGCAGCAGGCATTCACAGCCGGGCTGATATTCAGTACAACAGCACGATTGCAAGTGTGAGATTGCTTAAACTTGCAACAGTTAGTTCTATAAACAAGAAATGAATATCAGGCCCGTGTTATATCTATGGAATCCTTGGAACAAGACGAACAAAACATATATCTCAGCGTTCATTTCCGTCATTAACAATTTTCCGCCATCTTGGATTTTTTTGTAAAACCTACTTTTGCGAACTAGTCCTAGGTTTTTCGTCCTATCGGGACCAAACCAGTGCCGAACGATTCTATGGAGTCTCAATATCAATAATTATCAAAAAAAGTTTGAACTTTCGACTCGAGGTAGCTACGGTATGCAAAAACATACTAAGTAGGCGTGGCCACTTTTATGTAAATGCCTATAACTCTTAAACAAAATAGGATATCTTCACCAAACTTTGCATGCTTATGTATGAGGTCAATCTAAGGTCGCCCGAGTGTCTTTGTCTCAGGTGCCATCATTGTCTATGAGGACATTCACGTATGTTGAAAAACATGGCCACCATCGGCCAATCAGCTTTCAGCAGCTATTAGACAAGGTTAACAATGGCCAATTGGAACGAAACTTGGCGGACCTATTTAAATCAAACAGAGGTTTGTATAAAGTAGGTTTTTGTAGGTGTTAACGGTTACATATAGTAATATATTTCAAACGATAGCTCTTCTCATTCTAAACAACTTTGCCTCAAGAACCATTGGTGTTCATGAAACCATTCAGTATATATTTCAGATAATGTTAAAAACCTACTTTTGCGAAGTAGTTGTAGGTTTTTTGCTCAGTAAAAAATTTTAACTTTCAATTTTACATGTCGACGGCATGCAAAAAGTAAAGGTAGTGGATTGGCCACATTAGTTACATAGTAATAACTCTTCAACGGACTGAGATATTTTCACCAACATGGTATACTTATGTAAGGTTTCAGTCTGAGGTCACGTGACACAAATTGCGGAGTTTGGCCGCTTGGTGGCGCTAATAGTAAAAAAAAAAAATCATGAAAATGGTGTGTAAATGATTGTATATTATACAATGTTTCAGACATACACATGTTCTTTGTATCATGTTAGATCTCCTCATTCTGAACAACTTTGCCTCCAGGACCACTGTTGTCAATCAAATCGTTCCTTAAATATTTGAGATTATTTTAAAAACCTAGTTTTGTGAACTAGTCCTAGGTTTTTCGCTCAACTGAAATAAAACTATTACAGGACAATTCTTTGGACTACTTAGCTCAATAATTATCAAAAAAAAAGTTGAACTTTTGATTTACCCTCGCTAGGGCACATCAAAACGTTTGAAGTAGGCGTGGCCTCTTTTACTTAATTGGCTATAACTCTTGAACAGAATGAAATATTTTCACCAATCTTGGGATACTTATGTATGGACTCAATCTGAGGACAGATCTAAAAAAATTACTGACTGTGACCAGTTGATGGCGCTATAACAGAACAAAACATGAAATTGGCACTAAATGTGGAACCATTGGTCCAATAGACTTGATAAATAAATATTGCAAGAATTGTCATTGTCTAAGGTCCTATCAGCGTATATGAGGACAATTGTGAATCTTGAAATACATGGCCACCAATGGGATTCAAAGTCATGGCCGTCAATCAATGTTCAGCAACTATTAGACAAGCTTAATGAAGGCTGATATTTCTTATAATTATCTTGGTTTTTCTTTGATTTAGGTGCTTATAGGATTGCACAATGTTAAATAATATCTTTTAACGTTTTTAAGGGTCCTAAACGGCTTGAACCCAGATAATTGCTGCTTGCAGCTATATATATATATTTTTTTTTGATTGTTGCAGACAAAAATGCTTGATTTTGCTGCTGATTTTTTCAAAATCTGCAATGCAATTTGCAGAGGTTTTTGTGCTTTTTTGCAGAAAACTATGTGAACTGGTGAAATTGCAATCGCACTGTCTTTCGCAGTGTTGTTTGTTGGTAAATGAGACCTTTTAGCTATACTCATGTTCGACGCACGTGAATCAAAAAGGGTTTTGGCTGAATGTGCGTTGTGATGACGTCACATGACGCGTCTTGGACCAAATCTGTGGAAAATCTGCAGTAATTTTGAAAAACTGCAAGCTCCTCCGAATATTGCAGAATTTGCTTGATTTTGCGTTTATTTCTGCGACCACAAAAGCGATAAATCCTGGCGGGACTGATTGTAAAATCAAGGCTTGTTTTGTAATTACTGGTCCAGGGGTTCTTTTGAAGATTGGTGCTCATCATGAATTCTGTTAGGTACCAGCAATTCTTTAAACATAACCTGGTTGTCTCTGCCAGGAGGTTACAACTTGGCTGAGGATAGGTCTTATGACGACATGCATCCATTTCAACACGGAAATGATTTGTTTCTTGCCATTTCAGTCTCTGAATTTGAATCCCAGTTGAACAGCAGACAGCGTAGCAGTACAAACCCACGTTTTGGATGGATGAGTGTCCCTGATCCCTCAGCAAGTGTCTCCAAACTTGTTACACATTACAAGAAGAGACTCAATGCTTTTAGCTAGGATGAATATTAATTATACGGTGTCTATAAGTTTGAATTCACCGTATTACAGAAAAAGTTATACTATTAATACTATAAAAAATAGTTTTTTTTTTTTTTTTTAAGAAATACTCTACACAGCATCACCATGGCTTGTTATTACTCATTTTCCTGAAGAATCACAATCATTTTGGACTAAGTTATGACAGAACAACTGAATAAACCAGGGCCTGGGTGTTATTTTAATAACTTTTATTTGGGGACGTTGAAGCCAAAATTGAACTGGTATGAGGTTTTTTTTTTTTTTTAAAGCAAACTAGGTGACCTACATTGGCGAGGCTGCACACTACAGAGGACCAGCTAGCTTAGCTAACTATAGCTTCTCATTTCCTCAGCCCAGGGTATCTCTGGTTAACACCGCAAACTGACTGACAGCTACACTGGTTTTTACTTCATTTTCCCGTCTTTGAGAGGCCCCAGTATTGCGACTAGAACAATAGTAGCACTGACAGTTATTCTATGAAAGGCACAAAGCTCATTCAAGATGAATATAATCTCTGATAAACCGGAGTTTAATGTGAGTGTGTATTACAGTGTTGTTAAAAGCGTATGCATGCATGTGCACGGCGGCTTATGACAGGTCAGATGGCGGGCAAGCTGTTAGCTCACAACGCTGCTAAAACCGCCAAGTAAACTAACCAGCAAAGTGTGAACATAAATCCCAGATGTCTTGCAAACCCCAGACTTACCGTTTTTTAGCTCATGTTTTACAGTAACCACGTCACCTCCGGATAAACCTTCCTCCGAAGACGGCATTTTTTTTTCTCTCAGAGTGCTAGTGGCGAAAGCGCAGCTGCTCAATCAGTCCCCGAGTTACACTAATCCATAAGCAGTGTTTAAAATAAGCAGGACACGACGCGGAAACGTCGTGTACTACATACTTACAGGTAACAGACAGGCAGACAGGGCAACTACAAGCACAGTGTTACTACTGCAGCAGAATAGCTGGTCATATAAATAATAAACACACTCTACACGCATAGACCAAACCCCCTTCCCCTACGTTAAAGAAACGCCCGTTCAAGTAGATAAGCGAAATCCTCCACAGTAACACCTTCCTGAAGCAGCTCACTTCAAGCCTAGTCTGATCAGCTACAAGCGCGGCTGATTACATCCAGCATCGCCAGTTTTCCCTGAGAGCCCTGAAAGCTAGTTTCCCATCTGAAAACCCTCAGAAACCCCACTGCCGAGGAACAACACCAACACCATCACCACCATCATAACCCGCCGCCTGTGGTGCTCCTCTTGTGCCATAGCTTACTGTAGCATTAGCTTCTGGATTTCAAACTTCTGTGTTTAGAGTTCAGTTTTTGAGCTTTTAGACCAAAGAATAACCTCATACCTAGCGACTGGTTTATCCTTTGCGTTCTGTTCAAGTCTAAATTACTTTAAAATGTTACTTAACGTAGAACCATACAAAAAAACAACAACAACCATTTAATCAACATCGAAAGTTAGGATACTGTACAGTATGTGCCAGGTCTTTCCATCTGATATATTTACTTTTAATGCTTCTGCTATGCACCATCGTTTTATTTATATTATAGAAGTTATGACACCATTTGCTTTTTACAAAAAATAAATAAAACAAGATAAGTTCACCCACTGTTACATCTATGGGGTCGTGGAAAGCCTGGAGCATATCCAAGGAAACTAGGGGTACAAGGCAGGGGACACCATGGGCACGGTGCTAACCCATGACAATCGTACACTACTGACAATTTGGAAATGCCAATCAGCCTATAACGCATGCATTTGGACTGGGGGAGGAAACCGGAGTAGCCGGAAGCACGGGGAGAACATGCAAAACCGACGCACCCAGGGACGAGGCAGGATTCAAACCTCCAACATCGGAGGTGCGAGACAAACGTGCTAAGCACTAAGCCACCGTGCCCCCCACTCACTGTTACATTCCTTTTCATTCATTCATCTACAGTAAATGCTTTATTCTGGTCACGGCTACAATGGATAAGGGGTCTGTCCCGAAGACACTGGGTGTGAGAGAAAGAATATACCCTAAAAGAGACTCCAGTCCATCGCAGGGCTCCTTGCACATATACATTCACACACTCATTCACACCTAGGAGTCAGGATGTTTCTGGGAGGAAATCAGAGAACCTGGAGGAAACCCTGGAGCTGTGAGGTGGGAACTTGACTGACTGCATGAAATACTGCATGTATTTTCTGTCTTAGCTGCCCAGTCAGTCTGACCCATGAACAGTACATCTACTGCTAAGTAGCAAAAAGAACATAAGGGTTAACATGGTCATGCTGGTTGATAAAGCTTGCTGGTGCCAACATCATGCATTATGCTGCTCACGAATGATGACTAGCCATTTAAAAATTAAATCACTTCAATATTAGCCCTGTGATGGATTGGCACCCCATCCAGGGTGTACCCCACCTTGTTCCCCATGCTCCCTGGGATAGGCTCCAGGTTCCCCGTGACCCAGTAGGATAAGTGGTATAGAAAATGGATGTATCACTTCAATATTAGTAATTTAAGATCATTGCCCTTTTATTATTCACCTTTTATTATTTTATCTAATTGTCATTAGATTCAGGAAGGCATCAGGTTCAAAATTACTTATAGGCCTAGGCCTTTTGTATTTCTGCTGTTTATTTATTTATATTTTACATTCCTGAGGTTTAGATTAAACTTATTCAATTTAAGTGACAAGTTGGGATAATAACTATAAGAACTAAATAATAAATATAATAACTCTGGGAAAAAAAAAAAAAGGCACAGACTGCCCAACTGTGCTTCACAGACCCTTGGAAGTCCCTGGATCCCATTTTTTTGAGAACCATGGGTCTACACCATATATTTATTTAATGAATATATTCCATCTAGGTTCAAATGTGAACCGTAATATTATTCAAATGTGAACAGTAATATTCTGACTATATATTAGACGTTCAACATTCAATTCAAGTGACCAGTTAGTTCATTGTTTGTACTAATTGGACAGCTGTTGCTTGTGTTCAATATCTATAATCATACACTATAGAACTTTCATACATTTGCACTTTAAAGCTCTCATCTGGGGGCGCATGTGGCTTAGTGCTTGGCATGTTCGCCTCACACCTCCAGGGTTGGGGGTTCGATTCCTGCCACGGACCTGTGTGTGTGGATTTTGCATGTTCTCCCCATGCTGTGGGGGTTTCCTCCCGGCACTCCAGTTTTTCCCCCAGTCCAAAGATATGCATGGTAGGCTGATTGTCATGTCCAAAGTGTCCGTAGTGTATGAATGAGATAGGGATAGGCTACCTGGGATAGGCTCCAGGTTCCCCGTGACCCTGAAGAATAAGCGGTATAGAAAATGGATGGATGGATCTCTCAACTGGACAAGAAACTGTTACCTATCATTCACTATCATATCTAAGCGTTGCACTACAACACAATGACAGCTGCTATAGTTAATAACCTCAGTTCTCAGGGAATAATACATTTATCCACACTGTGTTATTTATGAAGGCTTCATATCTACATTCTTGTATTGTACTGGTTTTGTTACTGCTTGTACATCTGAGCTGTTGCACTGTTACTGCTCTATTACTATTATAAAGACTGTTTATAATGTTTATAATGTTACTTAGATGCTACAGTTGCACACATAGGATATATACTTGTTTTTTTTTTAATTGTATTCTTTATTTATAATTTCTTATATAGCATCTAGTAAGGAAGTTACGAACCCAGTTTCTTTTTGCTTGCGCATTACATATTATATATTCAATTCTGTTTTGTTCTATTCTCTTCTAGAAAGGACAATAACTGTAAGACCTATATAATAAATAAACTTAGTTAAGTTTGGACATTGGTTTCCTGGAACCCTATTAATACAAACAAACAAACAAACAAACAAACAAACAAACTCCATGGCCATGTATGTTTCAGGAACTTCAAGTAGAACCACTGTTCTTCACTAAAGAAGCGCGGGCTTTTATTTTGAAAATAAAGTTTGTTCTTGTTTCCTTACTTTTCTCGGGACAGAATGGCGGCTCTTTTGGAATCGTTGCTCCGGAGAGATGTGGAGTTGTGCAGCGTTTTGAACTGGCTGCGAGCACAAAGTGTAAGAAGTTCATCGCGTATTTATAAGGGATCAAACTGTGTATTCTTTGTGAGATAAAAAAAAACGGTATTGTCATTGCTCTAGAGAGTTCACAACTTCAGTTAGCAACAAGCGCCTAGCTCGACACGCCATTTCCTCACAGAGACAGAAACGTAGCAAGTTAGCTATGTGATTTTAAACCAACAAACAAACAAACAAACGAAAGAGAGAGATGTATACAATTAATGACATATTGAGATATATAATGTATAAAAAATAGTAATTTTCGGAAGCTAACAAGCAGAAGCCACTGTTTACTTCAGTTTGTTAGTTGCTATATCTAATGAGAGATTTTATACTCCAAAATAACCATAATCGAAATTGCATGTAATTTTATGACACAATATATAGAAACCCAATGCGTTTATATTATTAACTTTGCTCGTATTTTTTTTTTTTTGTATTTTCCTTTAGTGTATTATTATCCTACAGTATTTTTTGTTCTACAGTTTAGGCCCATTTCATTGTCTGATGTAGAATTATTATGCTATATAAACTAAATGATATTTAATATATTATGATATAAACTTTAAGATACTTAAATAATTATATGTGTGTGTGTATACACATATATAAATAAGTGTATATAAGTATGTGTGTGTGTGTGTGTGTGTATATAAACTATAGAGAGTTTGCTTTGTGTCATGACAGGACTGTAACGGAGACCAAGATCTGCTGTTAACAGTAAGGAAGTATGAGTTTGTGCCGTTCCTCCTGAACTTCCTGAGGGATCAGAGCAGTAACACTCTGACTCATGGCCCCAGCACCCCGGCCAAGACACCCAGCACCACCAGGACACTCCGAGCCCAGAGCTCCTGTAACGAGCGGAGAGCATCAAACAGAGCATCCGCAAGCCAAGGTTCCCGCAGTGCCAGCCGAGTCCAGCTCTTCTCTCCTGCTTCCTCCACGCCGCAAGCGGACAACCCAAGCGAGCAGGACAGTCCGCTGACGGCGTCTCAGAGTCTTGCTGGTATAAGTGCTTTCAGCAGCCCGTCGTTTAGCTCGGGATGGAGTCCTGTTCCTAGACACGTGACATCTGAGCGTCGATCTGCTCAGCGCCATTGTCTTGCTGACTTTATGACCTCACCACCAGACAGTCAGGCCAGCCCTACGTTTCAGCCACATCGAGGGCGCAGGAGAAGCGGCGGCTTCGGAGCGTCTGCATCAAGCCGTCAGACAGGAGTGCGCGGTGGTCATTCGGCCGAGGCTGGCGGCTGTGATGTTGCAGGAAGGAAGGAAAGAGCTGGTGGGAGGACGAGTGATCCGGTGTCACCTCCTACACAAGTAGAGCTCAACTTCAACAATTTGGAGGACTTTCCCCCAGTGAGTGCGTCTCATGCCACCCCTATGTGAGTGATTTTTCGAAAGCTAATTCTTCTTGAAATGTAAATGGGTTGTTTTTTTTTTGTTTTTTTTTGATGGAATGCTGTATTGTTATTTTATCTTTAGTGGATGTGTCATCGATGATGTCATTTTCAACAACAACGACAAAATAAAAAACACATACGCCAACTGATGTTTGTAGGACATTTATTACATACATACATGCTTTACTGTAGTCAAAGACTTATGTTTCTGAATGTGTTTAGAGCAACAAGACCGTCGCGGCGCATCAACCCAACACCAGTAAGTGCAGAACGACCAAACTCTAAACCCAAGAGCTGCTTTACCTCCACACCCCTCAGCAAGCCATGCAGTCCTCCTTCCATCCCGGAGACCACGGGTACTGGGCAGACTACTGGGAGCCCACTTTGTCTGCAAGAGGAGAGGGAGCTACTAAAGAAAGAAAGGTATTCATTCTGGCACTGGAGAATATATTGATCAAATTCTTAACTATTTCTTTCTCGTTTCATTATCCTTAGTGTCACTGACTACGTTTACACGCACATCAAATTCCCTTTAAGGCCTATATTCAGCTCTCGGCCATATTCCGAATACGATGTTTATGGGTGTGCAGGCATCCTCTCTGCGTTTCTTCCTCATATCGTCTCAGGGAGTTTTTTCCTTGCCACCGTCGCCTCTGGCTTGCTCATTAGCTGCTTTGGGACAATGTCCATTGTTTAAATTGTTATACAAATAAAACTGAATTGAATCGGAATATTCCTGTATACATGGTTGTTGTGAGTATGCCGGTCTGCACACGCACTTTTCCTTTCCTGATGTTATTTCCTGGGAGATTCAAGATGCTGCCGTCACTACCCACAATTCCTTGTGGACTCACCACGTGCATAGATCGTGAGGCTCCTTTCAGTGAAATTTCTGAATAAGGTGTTTACATGCAACACATTTCCGATTAAAACAGGCAAATTCCAGGGGTGGGAAACAGAGTATTGTCTTAATCTGAATCGGGCGATCGGATTGCGGCGTTTACATGAACGTAGTCACTGTGTCTTTGTTACTTTCCCCATGTCCCCCTTTTCTTCAGGTCTAAACTTGCACAGCAGAGCAGCTCCCCACTGAAGCCCAGTGCAATTGTTTGCACTCCCACCAAATCAATATTGAGGTCAGGCTCAAAGGTGACTCCGGATCCCCAGGCGCCCTGCCCTGACCCTAATAAAGTGACTCATGCACCAGAACTTGAGCTTTTAGCTGAGCTGTACTGTGCATGCATTTCAGGTGAGATACCACTAGAGGGTGCTGTAGAATAAATACTGGTGAACGTTCAAACATTAAAAAAAAAAATAGTATGCAAGGTAGCATACTAGATAGATAGATATTTTAGATAGATATTTTGATATGGTTTTTAATTCTATTAAACTAGTTCAATTAGAGTTTCTGAGTCTCCGTTTACATTGTCGTGTTTATTTAACAGCAGCCAAAGCTGCCCGAATATACTGTAAGAATCAAAACAATTTTTTGCATCAGTTTTAAGGCTTTATGACAGTTTTACATTTCAGAGTATTAAGTCAATAATCAGACCTGACCACCTCAACAGCTTTAAACTTGTTTCGTGAGCTCACAAACTGAGCTACTGGTTACATATCTGTTTAAAAAGAAAACTATTATTTGAAGTCTGTGGTAACAAATTTGGTCCAAGCACCAATTAGTATAATCGCAGGAAGTCATCTACGAGATGTTGGCCATTTAAAAATCACACTTTTGTGTTTATAGGTATTTTTTGGACCTGCTTTTCCTTATTTTGGTGGATATCTTTTGTATTTGATTTTTTTTGTTGTTGGAACTTTCATTATAGAGAACTTAGTGCCATGTGTGTTCCTGGAGCTGTTCTTTGTGCTGCAGCTGCTGACTTCACGGAGCGTGTCAACCTCTGAACCTACAGAAGTGTGTCCCAGTGTGTGTGAAAGAAAGCCAGGTTAATGTCGTGCTCGCGTCTCTCAGCCATTTCGTAAACCTGCCCGAACTCCTTGTCTTCCTTCTCGTTTATATAAGACGTTTGTCATTTTGCAGATTCTCTCGAGAAAACCTATCTGGGGAATGTCCACAGCTGTGTGTATTTTGCAGTGCGAGTTCTGGAGAATCAGTTTGCGTGAGTGGATTTATCTTCTCTTTGCTTTTATGTTGTCTGTCTTGCTTTGGTGCTGATTGCTCCTGTTTTTGACCACCTTGTTGTTTTTTTTTTTGTTTTTTTTTTCCCTCCTCAGTTTGCTTTCGCACTTGGACCGCTGCACACTGCGCCTCCTGGCAGAGAATGAAAGAGTTGCCACTTTCTCTCCAGCCCTGCGAGATCGCCTGGCACAAGCTCAAGATACCAGCACAGCTAAGGTTTGCAATCCATAAATAACACGCTCTTGATCCCGTTCCATTTTTTTTAACTGATCTAGGCAGATCAGTAACCCAGGCACCTGAGGCAAGCAGATTTCATGTCCCAGCTATTAGCTTTTTCTTCCTGCTTGTCTGGAAGATAATAAGGTTAAATAACTGGGGGGGGAAACCTCTACTCTTTATTGACTTTTGCAAAATATATATTTTTTCCCCCATTTGATATGTAGTAATGTTTAAGTGTACTTGATTTCACATTGATGCTGTAACTAATCTTCCATGCTTCCAAATACCCCCAGAAAATCTCGTTTTACCAAAAAATTAAGCACCTTCTCTCCTTCGGCACCCTAGGTACTACCCAGCCACCCCACCTTCATTCATACGGTGTCGTTCCAGCCAGCCACTGACAACCGAACTAACTTCATCAGTGATAAAGCCTTCCACACCTTTAAGAAACAAAGGTACAGTATAGTAGAAACTCTCAACGTGATGTCTCAACGTGTGGAGTTCCAACCAAATCATGTTATTCCACGTGTTTATATGCTGTTACAGAGATATTTTTTATGAGCTGTTAAGAGAGTGGGAAGATTATCATAAGGAGCCAGGCTGGGCGTTTGAGGCAGCATTAGGCAACCGGGTCAGGTGAGGTGGCCGTGTTAATTAATCTGTAAGTGTAAATAATTATATTATGAAACGCTACAATAATGCTTTCTAATATGTGATTCTGCTAATATTTATTCCCACAGGGCGATGGTCAGTCAGTTGACTGCAGCAGGAAACCATTGTCACTTTGCCAGGCTTTTCCAGAAGCAGCTGGTTCAGGTAAGCCATGACAGGTTTTTTTTTTCTTACATGTGGATTGCACTGTTGGCTCACACACATTCACGGTATTTCTTGCTGTAGATGTGTAAGGGCCACAGGGAGCTCGGCTCTCCTGGAGATGCTCCAGATGCAGATCTGCTGGGCATGGTGGGGGCAGACAGCCTGGGGAGACTGAAGCGCCTGCAAGAGCGTCTGATCCAGCCGCAGGCTCTAAGTGGCCCTTGCCCTCCACCCTCTTTCCCTGGACACCAGGAGTTCTTCAGAGATTTCCTACAGACAGCTAGCTGGTAAAAAAAAAAAAATGGAGTTATGCAATTTTTCTTATTTTTCCTGTAATATGAATTGCCTGAATCTATATACGGCATAAAGGCTAGGTCCACGTTAATCCGGCTAGATCCGAAAAACCGTGTCTTCATTTTAAAACGCTCTTCGTCTACACTGGCGTTTTCAAACGTTTTCCAAAAATTGCTCGTCCACACTGAAACGTCTGAAAATGCTTCCACCTCTATATTGCGCACGCGTTAAAAAACGTAAGAAGCTTTGGCCTGCTTCGTTTCTGTCAGGCTTTTATTTAAAAACGCAATCTGAAGGATGTACAAAGTGACAATCTATAACAAAGCTATCAAACTGGATTGTAGGCACAACAGCTGCAGTACAACATAGTACACCATCTTCTTTGTTTCGAGTTGAATGGGTCACATGATTGCGTCACATGACTAAAAACCCACCATTGTTTATATGCATAGAGAAAAAGATGCGTTTTCACATGGATTCGGATTAATGTAGACGTAGCCCGAGTCTGTCGTCGTGACTGCTAACGTATTATTAAAACGTTTGTGTAATTTAACTGGAAATCATAATTTAACTGATGAGGCAATCAGGTCACTGCTGTCTTGGGCGATGTGGAATTTTGGGGTTTTTATAGTGTGACTCATTAGTTCCAATATTCTAGGGATGCACCGAAATTTCTGCTGCCGAAAATGGTACTTTTCGGTTTTTGGCCGAAAGAGAAAAAAGCTGAAAAAATATGCCGCTATGCCCCGCCCCTTCCCTTAGTGCTCAGCAATCATATTTGACCCTCAGGTAGCCGACGGTCATCACGACGCTACCCGGCAAAGGGCGGTCATGTCATGTTTGGAAATATTTCAAAGTTTCTGATAAGGACATTAAATTTGCCATCTGCAGTGACTGTTCAGCGGAAATTTCAAGAGGGGGTACAGTGCCGAAGCACTTTTACACAACAGGTTTGATACACCACCTGAAAACACGACATCCCGTTCAACATGCGGAGTACAACCAAACAACATCAACAGAATAGAGGCCCTCGAACATTCTATGTTTTGCCTATTGTTTTCATTAAAATGATTGTGTAGCATCTTTAAACTTTTTGTATTTGCAAGATGCTAGCCTGGAGCTGCTAAGTTCATTACTTGACTGCAGTTTTGCAGATCATAATTGTTAACGTTACATTATTTGGATAATTGGATAAAAAAAAAAAAATCGGTTAAATTTGATTGTTACAGAACTGAATGAAGAATAATATATTTAATATTGTTTTTGTTTTGGTGTGTTCATTTCAATAAAAGTGTGATCATTTTATTGGTTTGTAGTTTTTCAATTCAGATTCATTAAATTCATGAAATGAATTAAAAAGTCTAATATTAACACAATTATACAAAAAAAAAAATAGGTTTCGGTTTTCGGCCAAGTACACCCCGAATTTTCGGTTTCCGCCCAGAATTTTCCTTTCAGTGCATCACTAAAATATTCAGATATTTGTTGTTAAAGTTTCCAGACAGTCATTAAACGATATATTTATAACATGCGCAAAAGGTTTGTGTTACTCTTGTGGGAATTTTACTATTCCTATTTCAAATCGAAATATATATGATCAAATTTATGAACCACGATTTATCAAAAAGGGCAACATTCACTATTCAACACTGTTATATTGAAATTACTTGCACAGTATCTACTTCTCATGCTTCTCTACTCCTCTTCTATGACCCAGCTGCCAGCTGAACCAACACCTGAAGGATGGTTTGTGTCAGCAGCTCCTGCAGTTGAATGAGGTGTCTATCCTGGGCGCCGACGACTCCTCAACCACAGGAGAGGAAGGGGCTGATGGAGACATGGAGCAGCAGGTTCAAACCATGTGACTGGTTAAAATAGAATACTGACAGCACTCAGTGTGGCTCTAAACGAATTTTGCAACAGTTGTCTAATTGCATGGTTAAACACTAAGTGTATATTTTACATTATTTTCTTCACTTTTTGCTTCATTTGCTAGAGGTGCGACTCAAGAAAACCAGTTTTGCTATTTCATTGAAAAGATACATTTGTGCACATTCGCATACACAGATTCCGTGTTTACTCCGTTAAGATCAAAACGCTGTCGAACTAGCCGAATTGGAGAAACTGCTTCTACTTTCTGAAAATGGCCATTACAGTTTTTTGTTTATTATTAATGTTTTGTGGGAATTGTTTTTTGAGAAACTTTGGTTAACTCTTTACCATTCCGATGGCAGAACTGTGTAGGAAAGTTTGTTGAATGCTCAAGATTGAACCGATTTAGCAAATTTTAA
Organism: Stegophilus panzeri; assembly: GCA_024331685.1. Lineage (NCBI taxonomy): Eukaryota > Metazoa > Chordata > Actinopteri > Siluriformes > Trichomycteridae > Stegophilus > Stegophilus panzeri. Next base: position 14,171,608 of record JANDJT010000228.1, read on the forward strand.
GCCATTCTCCATTCGAAGTTGCTATGTTTGAATTATGAACGAGTACTGAATCTCACCTCGCTTTAATGTCTTTCTCTCTGAAGGATGAGAAGCAGCGATTCTCTTCAGTACTCCTTCTGGCTCGACTTCTTGCCAAGTTCCTGGGCTTCATCTCCTTTATGCCTTACCAGACCTCTGAGGCACCATCCAGAGAGATCCAGGAGGCTGCCATCGCTCTGCGCAGTAAGGTACATGCATCTGCAAAGTGTGACCGCGAAATCTCTTCACTATACGAGTTACTTAGTGGTCTTATGAGGGAAGGAATATATATATGTATATATGTGTGTGTGTGTGTGTATATGTATACATATATTATTTATATATATATATTAGAGAGAGAGCAGTGATGTGTGGTCGGGAGGCAGTGCCTCCCCTGTGTCATCATGAAATGTGAAAAACAAATAATGATTAAAAATAAGTAATTAAATATTTGTCCACTGATCTGTGATAGAAGTGTAATTATTGTACGATTCCAATCATTCCAATTATTTTTATAGTCAATATCGCTGAATTTGTGTATTTTCCTGTTCAAATACGGGGGAAAGACACGAAGGGAAGCAGCAGCGAGCTGAGCCTCCTCTCGGATTGCGCAATCCTTCACAAACTGGGTTGAGCTGCTCATTTTTTTTTTACTCAAATTGAGCACGTGCAGTTGATCTCTCTATATGTCACCAATGTAATGTTTGTACACACTTTTATTATATGTCCTCACATTCCATAGTCTAGGTCATGTATTTCACG
>JANDJT010000228.1:14172487-14183221 GCA_024331685.1 Stegophilus panzeri
AAACAAAGCCCAGATCTCTGTCATTTTGCGTTATGTGGCTAAAAGTGAGGTGGCCTGTGAAGTGAGGGAGGCGTTTTTGGGATTTGATGATGTGAGTAATGACAGATGAGCCGCTGCTATAGCTGAGTACATCTTGGGAATGTTGGAGAAATACAAGTGTGTCGAAAAGCTGGTCACTCAGACTTATGATGGAGCTGCTGTGATGGCATCAGAGCTTAATGGGGTGCAGGCCAAATATTTACCTTACCTATGTGTGTGTAAAGAATGCTGATATGGAATATGAAACATAACCAGGAGTCAGTGTGCAAGCAGCCAGATGAATGGTGAATTTATGCTACTCTGTTGAATTCATATATTTGTAAATCTGACTTTGAAGGAGTCGGTGCCTATATATATATATATATTTTTTTTTTTTCTGTGTATTTTTCAGAGCGCTCCAGCACTGGATGTCTCTGCAGTGTTGATAAGTTGTGTTCGCAGGAAGCGCACTGTGCTTACTGTTCCCTGGCTGGTTGAGTTCCTCTCCATGCTGGATTACACCGGCCCATTTCTGCCCTGCTACAGGACTGCTCTGGGCCTCCTACTTCAAATCTACAGGTTTGTCACATACACCGCATATAAGATGTGATTTTTATTTGTAAATATCCCAATTGTATGTGTGCTTGTGTTAGGAGGATGCGGTTGGGTAAAGTTGGAGAGCAGTATTACTTGAATCAGATGTTGTTGGTGGCAGTGTTGGGTTGGCTTTTCCAGGTGAGGCGAATTGCCCTAAAATAACTTTGAAACACACAAGAACAAGGTTCCAGACAGGACTAGACTAATATTCACACTGTCTAACTCTAGATCCCAGTCTTTCCAGAGGATCTCTTCTTTAGCATCAGTGTGCAGGAACTAGAGGACCTGGAGAATCACACTAGCAGTCAGGGGCTGGTGAGTAAATGCCAGTATTTCAGTAAGCACACTCTGCAGTTAGATCATTCATTCTTTATCGCTGTAAAGGCTTTTGCGATTATAGTATATAAACCGATTGGACTGGCTTCAGTATGATTTTGTAACAGGCACATTTCTGTTATTGCATCATCTAAGTCAGAGGTTCTCAAACTTTTTCACCATGAGGCCCCCCTTGTGTAGGGTGCATCCGTTTGTGGCCCCCTAGAGTCGTCAGTTTTTTGCAGGGTTTTTTTTTTTTTTTTTTTTTCTCCTCCAGTTTTCTTCTGTATAAACTTTCTCAGATAAGAGACTACGTCCTCTATCTAAAAACGCATCCGTTTTAAATAGTCTTAGGTTTTATCAGTGTGTGGCCAACAGGACTGTACACTAGTATATCAACAGATGTCTGTTTGGTGTGTGTCTTAGTGTGCTGTGTATAATTGATTTCATTTATTAATGTTTCTCATTTTTTATGTACATCATAGTGTAAAGGTTCACAATCCGGACTTAAATACCGGTAAAATTAATTAAAAAAACAACAACAATGTTCTAGAATTTCTAAGTGGTCCCCCGGCAACATCTGGCGGCCGCTCAGTTTGAGAACCACTGATCTAAGTACTGTCAATGCCAAAATAACTGGAATGCAAAATTATTGTATAAAAATACATACAGTACATACAGTTATTGACATTTTTCTCTCAGGTACTTGCTATGTACATAAGCAGTATGCAATTCGTTTTTGCCGCACTAACTTAACAACAAATCTAACCATAAAATGCAATAAAATATATGATTTTATGACAGTAAAACTACTTGCAATTTTTTAAATAATTACATTAGATTGTCCTCAGTCTCTGGGAACAGTCTCTTGTTTCTTTTAAACATTTTCTCTAGGGTATAAATATGAGGTTGCGCAAATGTAAAATCGATTTTTGTAATCCGTCGTCATATAGAGAATCAAAGTGCTTTCAGAAGAAATGAGACAGATGTACCGCTAATTCTCAAGCTGACTTTATAAATACAGTCTCAATATTGATCAAGTAGTAAATACCAATATATATATATATATATATTCTCTTCTCAGGACAATCTGCCCTTAGTGGATCAGCAGCTTCTCTATACCTGTTGCCCATATTTAGGTGAGAGGAACTCACACAATGAGAGATTCTGACAGTCATCTCATGCTGATGATTGTGTATTGAGTGTCATTGGAAATTTGTTTAACCAGGGGAGTTTCGCAAACTGTTGGCAGCTTTTGTGTCAGGAAGTGCGTCCAAGGCTGGAGGCTTGATCCGCAAGATCACGCCTACGTCTGCTGAGCCCAGAGGTTCCCCCACCACCCGCTCTCAGCAGAAACTACAGGTAGTACAGGTTTTTATTGTTGGCGTATTTCGACTTCAGTTCAACAAGACCGAACAAACGTCTATCCAGTTTATTATTTCCTGCTTATGCAAAAGCACACGTCCAGTCAGAAAAAAAGTCTGCATCTTATTTTTAAAGTAGCATTTTATCGTCATTCATTGTAGCTGGACCTGGAGCAGGCCTTCTTTCATAATCAACCTGCTTCACTTAAACGTACTGTGGAGTTTGTGGCTGAACGAGTCGGATCCAACTGTGTCAAACACATCAAGTCAGTCTCAATTCTCACTGCTCATACTGTGTATTTTCTGTGTTAATAATGGATGTAGTGGTGTGTGAGATTTATGTCTTCATCTTATATTTGCACACTTTCTATCATTTTGCACACACGTGTGTGAATCAGGGCCACGTTGGTGTCTGAACTGGTGCAGGGCGGAGAGAAGACTCTTAGGGACGGTTTGGGTTCAGATAGTGTTAACGCAGCCAAGCTGAATGACCCAATCTGTGCTCAGCTTTGTGACGCGGGCATGCAGGCCTTGGAGAAAGCCACCAGGTCAGCTTTAGTAGTCGTATAGTCATGCATAGGTGAGAATGTGTTTTATTTATTTATTTATTTATTTATTCTCCCCCTCGACTTTTCTGTGCTTGTGTCTCCTGTACTAGGTTTTGCAGTGAGAATGCTCCAAGAGCTGTAAGGGTTCTTTTGCCTGACGAGACATCTCGAGCTGTAAGTAGCCTCATGTCGAACCTGTTCTTCCTGGTGACAGCACTCCTTAAACAGAACTTGTGTCTTGCAGGTTCTGACAACAGCTGAAAGCATCACCACACGTCTGGCAACTGAGAAAGCCTGCAGCTGGCTCTCCTCCAATATCACAAGTACTGTAGCGAAGCACTCACAGTGAACTTAATGCATTGCTGGTTATTGTGGTACGACCCCTGTGTAGTATAATTGAAGAAGTATATATGCATACGCTTCTCTATAGCTCTTATAAAGAGGGAGTGGAAAAGTACTTTCGAACGGGCGATGAAGAATGTGCTGTGTCCTGCGAGCACCGAGTCTGTGGACGCAAGAGGATCTGGTAAGAGTGTCCAGACACAGAAAAGCTCTTCAGGACAGGATGCTGTGTCCTCATGCCCACAAGATTGCTCCCACAAAGGTCCGCTGGCATCAGATGTTATTAACGAGATAAAGGTACAGACGGGATACTCACTGTAGTAAATGTGGCTTATAGTATGTCCTGAGTAAAAATGTGTACTGGTAACAGTAGGGGTTATTAAACTTAAAAAGGACTTGCATAACAGTGAATTAAAACAATGAATTGAGGACGGTTTCTGTTTTGTTGTCAGAGTTTGTTTATACTTAGACACGTGTTCATTTCAGGAGGTGCTGAGCATCGCAGTAGGGCCCAGGTTTGAAGACGAAGTGTGTACAGTTCAACAGATTGGCTCACTGCTAGATAAAGTGAGACAGACACTAAGATGTAGAAAGGTGCAGACTGTTTCCCTTCATTTATCATCTTGATATTCTGTAGCTATAGTAGTAGTCTGTAGTTGCTTTTTTACCCCCCCCCCCGTTCTGTTTGCAGTTCATGTCTTCAGTAGCTGAGCAGATGCTGTTGCGTTGTACCGTCTTGTTGGCCTGCAAGTTAGGTGATTGTTTACGGAACGTATATGCGTATAATAAACCAGAAAAAAAATCTCACACCATTCCTGGTGTAAAATGTTGTTTCGCATGTGTTTGCAGTTTCCGGAGAGCTACCCCTGGTGTCCTCAGCTGGGGGTAACAGGAAAGAAGCCGTTGATGTTGGACCTTTATTGAATGAGTTGGTTGTTCTGTGGACGCGTGTTTCCTCTGGAAGTGTGACTTTGCACCTTCTCTACAATGAGCCTACTCTCACTGCCATTATCAACGCCAGCGACCTTCAGGTGACCACCAATCACAGTAGACTCGACACTGCTGATATTTATTTTGTTTTATCTGTGGTTACAGCAGTTTGAATCCAGTTTCTTTTATCTGTCCTTACAGAGATATAACTACCTGCTCTTCGTTAGAACGCTTATAGAGAAAGGCCTTCTGAGAGAGGAAGAAGTGGGCTCTCATTGGGCAAAGTTATCAGAGTTATCTTTTCCAGGGGTAATGGTCTCACACACACACACCATAAGGAAAATCAGCTCATCAGCATTATGTTTATAGTTACATGAACTGTGTCATCATTTATGTCTGCTTTATTGTAGGAATCCATTGCGAATTTTCAGAAGCTGCCTCTGGCCTCTCCTCCGCCAGTGCCTTTAGTGAACTCTAGTGACATGCTGCAGATCTCCCAGTGACCAAAAGAGGGCGACACCTACACTACGTGGAATATACAAAGGAAAACAATTGAGCTCAGTTTAGCTTCTGTTTGCTTTTAAAACGATTTTAAACACTCAGTTTACTACCTGGTTAGCATTTGATACTCCGAAAGCACAGCACTTACCAAAAATGACTTGGTAACTTTTTTGGTGCACAGCAAATTTTGTTTAAACATCCTCACAGGTTTTAAGCAATAAGCCTGCATCTTGTACATGCCCTTGATTGAGCCAATTACAGCATACTAAAATCTGATTTGCTGCTGGTGCAATAGTATAGCATTTGGTCTTCAATGTAGCATTTGCAATCTGTTTGCGCCTCAGATTGGGATTCCTCTTTAAGTATCGGTGTTTTTAAAAAAAAAATGGAAATAGGGATGTACAAAGTAGGCTATGTTCAGGGGAAAAAGCTATTTAAAATATGCGTTTATAATATTGTCCATCATTTTGACTGAGAGCTTTTGGAAAGGTTTGTGTAATCCTTCCTAACGGGGAAGGGGAGTGGTGCAATAGATCTGGGCAGTACAGTTAGCTTTTAATAGATATTTGAGTCTGAAGTACACTATGGCCAAAAGTTTGTGGACACCTAATCACCACCACACTCCTGTGTGCTTTTGAACATCCCATTCCAGATTCTGTCCCCCCCCTTCTCTGTTATTATAACCTCCACTCTCCTGGGAAGGCTCTCCACTAGATTTTGGAGCGTGGCTGTGGGGATTTGCTCATTCAGCCACAAGAGTTTTAGTGAGGTCAGGCTCTGATGTCGGATGAGGAGGCCTGGGGTGCAGTCAGCGTTCCAGCTCATCTCGAAGGTGAGGTTGAGGGCATGGCTGTTTGCAGGCCAGTCAAGTTCTCCCACACCAACCTTAACAAACCATGTTTTCATGGATCCACACATGGGCGTGATTTTCAGGTGTACACAAACCTTTGGCCATATAGTGTGTATCACTTGCGTATTGATATTATGGTTATGAATGCACCTATCTCAAAGATACATAGGTGTGTAAGGCTAGTACCAAGGTGCAGGAGACATGTGTTATACACCTATTTTTGAAAATGATATATGTAGGCCTAAAATTATATGCAGTAGGCTACAGAAAATTGCATTGATAGACACTTACATCATGTTAACGCATTTATGTCGCGCATCTGATTATATGTGCTTATCCTCTTATCCATATTCTAGATGTATGTCTTATATATTAATGTTTGTTGCTCAGAATGCTTTGGAATGCATTTTAACCGACACTTGGTTCATGTTGGACTTAATGTTATCAGTTGATTTTAAACTATGTTTAATATCAAAAATATAATAAATGTTTTGTAATTGGTTTATTATGTTCATGTGTATTTATTTAAATGACATCAGACAGATTTGATATTGCACCAAATCACAAACAAAAAAAGTGTCTGAGAGAGTATGTATGTGCAATGCGGACAAAGTTACTGCTGGTCATTATTTCTTTTAGGGATTGGCACCCTAGATACATGATGGTGGGGTGGTTTGGGGGGCGGGCACATTGTCTTAGTGGTTAGCACTGTTGCCTCGCACCTCCAGTGTTGAGGGTTTCAATCCTGCCTCCGCCCTGTGTGCCTTGACGGGTTTCCTCCTGGTACTCCAGTTTCCTCCCCCGGTCCAAAGACATGTTATAGGCTGATTAGCATTTTCAAATTGTCTGTAGTGTGTGAATGTGTGTGTGATTGTGCCCTTAGTTCCCTGGGATATACTCCAGGCTTCCCCCACGACCCTGTTTAGGATAAATGTTACGGAAATTGGATGGACTGACATTTGATGGCTGATGCTGAAAAATGCAGATGCAAAATGTAAGACTAATTTGCCCTTAGGTGTTAATGTAAAGTAAGTGTGTGTGTGTGTGTGTGTGTGTGTGTGTGCGCGCGAGCATGCTGCTCTGCTGTCCCATCCAGGGTTTATTCCTGCCTTGTGTCCAGTTTTCATGGGTGTAGTCTTCGGAGCCATCTTGACCAGGATAAAGAGGTTACTGAAGTTGAATGTATTTTTTAACACAGGTTTAATAAGATTTTGCATTTTTGACAAATTACCTAATCTGATTGTAAGTGAAGTTGGACTTTGTATTGACAATAAGTCATATTAATGCAATGTTATAGATTCAAATGTTCATTAATAAATTAAACTTACTATCTACTGCATGTGCTTTTTATCAGTAATGCCTCATTTCACTATTTGACATCTTTGATGCTTTTTGTCCACACACACTTACAGTTCAGCAACTCTTCAATATGATATATTTAGAAGAAAAAAAACCCGGATGTCTTTGAGATTTTTTTTTTTTTTTGATTTTTTTTTTTTTTTAAATAAACTTCATTTAAAAGCCTGAGTACGTTATTGTTTAAATAATTGATGAAGTGACTACATGGTTGTCCACAGTGCTTGTTTGGCACTGAGCTCTGTCCCTCCTCCTGTGAGCCCTGGAGGAGGCAGGAAGTTTCAGCTTCAATGCAGTTGTTCTCGCAGCTCTGGTGCTGTTGTGTTCTTCCTCCACACTGCCATGAACAACATGGATTTGAAATCTCACTGCCGACGCCCTTCATTTTATCAGGATGAACTATTTATCAGGTGGCATTTAACCACACTTTAATTCAGCCAGTTCCTCCTCTGTCCTGTTGAAAACCTCAATGGCCAACGTGAAAGTCGCAATTCGAGTCCGTCCTCTAAACTCAAGGTAAGAAAGAGTGAAACCGTAATAAACTTCCTGTTCGGTTATATTTTATATTTAGTATTATTGGTGAAAGTGCTAACGGAGAGCTTTTGTTGGTGGTGTTGCTATGTGTGGGAATTGGAGCACGATGACAGCAGACACAACGACTCGGTTCCTCTTCTTGCCTGTTGAAGTTTATTTACCGTTTGTTCTAAAAGGAAAATGTCTTCATTTGTGAATTAAATATGCTCCAGTTAGTTGTTTTTCCCCCGCTGGAACTTTAATATCGGTCGTTCAACGTCCAGTGTCCAGTGTTTACGTATAAAAGTCCAGTCATTCCTGCTGGAACAAAAACCCCAAATAGAAACCCTCATATAATTTGTAATGGTTATAATGGGAGTTCTATTGGTTTTAATGAAAACTGTAATGGTCCATGTGGGTCTCTACTGGTAATATGTTGCCTTCTATTGGTGGCATGTCTAGTGGATACCATTAAGGACCAGCAATGGTTTTAATGGTTTGTAAATATTAGAATTTCTGTCATGGTTTCTTTTTTTCCAGCATGGATGTTGTAGACACAATCACATGCTGCTTTGAGAACTTCAGGAAAATGTGCTTTATTTCCCCCCCAGGTCTTTAACAGCACCATTAAAGCCAGACATGGTAATGGTTAGCTGATGGTTTGTAATGGTATTTGTAGTGGAAACTGTTAGACTTTCTGTCATGGTTTTCTTTCTTTTTTCTTTTCTTTCTTTCTTTTTTTTAAAAATATTTATTTATTTATTTTTTTTACAGCAGGGACGTTATAGGCGCAATCACATGCTGCTTTGATAACGTCTGGAAAATGTGCTTTATTCCCCCCCCTTGGTTCTTTAACAGCAACATTAAAGCCAGACGTGAAGTAGTAGCATTGCTCCACCCACTAGCATGAGCTAAATTACTGCAGGATGTTGGGTTTAGACTCGCTGTGGGGGTGAATACTTATTTCTTTCCAGCCCAGTCTATAGGGACCTGTGTATAACTCACATTTTGCTTTGTACCAGTGGAAGTGTTCTTCACCACATGGTTAAGTTGTACATGGAGCTGGAACAGACCAAAACACGGGCTCCCAAAGTTCTTCATTGGGCGAGACTAATGTGATAAAAGAGGCAAAGAAAGTGAGGCCGAAACACGGGTGAAACTAGTAGATCGATCACATTTCCCTGCTGAAAAAAACAACAACAGTAGAAACCCTCATATAATTTGTAATGGTTTTAGTAGTTATAATGCGAATTGTAATGATCTCTGTGGGACTGTACGGGTAATATGTTGTCTTCTATTTGTGGCATGTTATGTCTAGTGGATACCATTAAGGACCAAAAATGTTAATGCTAATGGTTGTAATGGTTAGTTGGTGGTTTGTAATGGTAATAATAGTGGAAACCATTAGAATTTCTGTGACGGTTTCTATTGTTTTCTTTAGCAGGGTTGCCAGCCGGTAAGTGCTGGTAGAAAGAAGAGTTTCTGAATTGCTGCTACTAACACAAGAAGTTGATTTAAAGAAATCAACACAATACTAAAGCAGTTAGAAAATTCGACATCAAATATTCATGGGTCAGTTTAGACAAGTAAAAAGCTCTGAAACATGGTCTACCAGCTTGACCAGCTTGACCTGTGTCAGACCGAGCTGGATTTTTCAGCAAGCATTTTGCCATTAAATGTCTCCACAAACTGTTCATCCATAACAAAGGATGACCTCATGTCTTACTGTTCCTGTTATGCAAATAGACGTGTCTTTGCAGTAAGCCCAGTTTTATATAGAGTTCAGTGACAATAGGGTCTGCTGCTGCTTCCTCTTTTCCTCTTTTCATACTTCCTATCTTTGTAAAATTAATGCTTAGTTAAGAAGTAGTGTGTTCTGTTGTGGTACGTTGACATTTGTAATCATCCATTCGGCAGAAGCTTGTATCTAAATGAGCTTAGAAGTGAAGCCAAACATAACTGCATACAGCTGTTAAATGAGCCGCAAGTTATAAAAGTTGCACAAGCCTTCCACCAAGTTTCCATCAAACCAGAAACCAGAACCAGTAACAAGGCAAAGACAGTTACAGGAAGAACAAAGATAATCAAAACGCATTATAACAGTTAAAGCTAGTGCTATTAGAACGGAAGTACACAGTTGTGTGAGAAGCAAACATTGTGAAAAGTGGCATTTCATGGAAATTATGCACAACAATCTTTGTTTATATTATATACATCTGGACAAGTTTTGAACCATGACTCCGTTATAAATCTTCCTCATGGCCAGGAGACGAGAAGGCAGGCTGCTGAGGTTTTGGGCAGGGCTGCCTTAGGGGTTGGCAGAAAAAAGAGAAATCTGCTTGGTACTACTGATTGTAGGGAATAAAATGAATCCTTACTCTGATACACCCTGCAGACCTGAACATCTCTTAGAGAAATAAAAAAAATGAGCATTTCAAAATTCAGATTGACACACTTTTGGGACCGACTTCAGATTTCACTCTCTTGCATCAGTCTGGAACAGCTGGAATGCACACACAGCTGTCCTTGCTCTTCTCTCTCTCGCTCTCTCTCACTCTCTCTCGCTCTCTCGCTCTCTCTCACACGTAGCAAGTCTGCTTTCCCTCAGCTGTGCAGCTCATGGAGGAGTTGTTCACTAATCTGTTTTCATTTCTGTTTGACACACTCTGGAGTTTGCAGTGCAGCACAACACAGGGAGAGTAGAGTCTCAGAGTCGAACCACTTCACACTGCTTTCACTCGTCTGTATGGAGTCAGCTCTATTTTTGATAAATATGCTCACCAGGGAGGAATTTCGAGATTATTGCCTTATTGAGGAAAAGCATTTTAATTTTAATTTTGGCTTAATGCCTTAAAGTTTCATCTTAAACACTAGTATTCAGTAACTACTCTGAACTAATAGAAAATGTTTATAGTTGTGAACGTGAGGAATATGTGTCTGGCTCCGACGATGTGTTTAATGGGTTGACGAGTATTCTCTAATCATTAAGTAAGTAATAAAACTCGACGTGGCATGCTGTAACAGGAAATAATCAACAACGGGGGGTATATTTTCCAACATTAGCGCTTCCTGAAGCGTTTTATCCCTCTTATACTCTAACAATTTACCGACTCTCAGTGTTTTTATTTAAAGAATGACATTTCATATTTTATCCATTTATACAGAGTGCCCCAAAAGTCTCCATACATACATAGGTGACTAGATAGGTCAGAACCACGTTGGTTATGCCTTCGTCAGTGGATGTTCGTGGACGTCCACTTCTCAGTCGGTCCCCAACACTTCCAGTCTTTTTGAATTTGTTGATAAGTTTGGCAACAGTGTTGTGTGTGATGTGTTTGCCATGTTTCCTGTTAAAGTCCATCGCAACCTTGCGACAGCTTCCCGATCCAGCCATGAGAAT
>JANDJT010000228.1:14190052-14218701 GCA_024331685.1 Stegophilus panzeri
CCTGATGGTGGAAATGGGCATTTTCAATGCTTGTGTTATTTTCTTATAGCCACTTCCCATTTTGTGAAGCTCAACAATCTTTTGCCGCACATCACAACTATATTCCTTGGTCTTACCCATTGTTATGAATGACTAAGGGAATTTGGCCTGTGTGCTACCTCATATCTATACCCCTGTGAAACAGGAAGTTATGGTTGAACAATTTCCTGTTCCTAGTCACCCAGGTGTACTAAAAACAAAGTAAAATATAAATGGGAATGTACTTCAAATATATTTTTCCCATATGATTTCATGGGGTGCCAGTAATTGTTGCACACCTGTATTTATCAAAGTTGGGTTTTTTTGTGATATACCTGTGTTGTGTTTGCAATTGTTTGATATCCATGAGAGCAGAGTATTTTTATGAATTTTTTTGAACAAGGTTAAACAATAAAGACAATTTTCACAGCCTAGTGGAGGGCACTGTATAAGGTAGAAGTGGGTGTTTCTCTTGTGTGCTGTGCAATGTTAGGATATTCACCAGTGTAGCCAAATATTTTCATGGAAAAGCAGGTAATTCATGTTCAAGAAGTTGCTAGAAGTCACCTGATTCATTTGCATAGTCACTAAATCATCACAACAACGATCAAATATTTGAGGAACCAGATTCACTCTACATTACACTGCTACAAAAGTGGCTCAGACTCAGCCTGGAGTTTATTACCTACATGGGATTAATACAAATTCCAGGGTGTCCATGGGTCTTTTAAAAGTCCTAAATTGTCTATGAATTACCGTCCTTAATATGTAAGAAATGTTTGAAATTTGAATTCATGCATCTTATAATATAAGCTTTGATTCTAATCTTAGTCTGATGTCATCTTATTTGTGTTTTCTGATCTCTCACAAATATCAGCTGAATCGGGATTTCCCATCCTCATGAGGCAGGAGTGTGCCTTAAGCTGAAAATAACTGTAACGGTTGTTGAGCTACTGTAGCATACACATCTTAGAGTCACGTCTATATGGGGAAGTTCAACCGAAAGTGGATGCAGAACAATAGCCTGCAGTTACTTTTGCTGGTTAAAACCTGTGTCCATACAGATTATGCCATAAAGCTTTCTTATAACAATCTTGGCATATGGAAGCTATCTACAGTTTACACAGAAATAGACAATTTCTCTAAAGTGTGAGGGTTTTTTGTTTGTTTGTTTTTTGTTGTTAAAGTATTTTTATATTTGACATATTAAAACTGCTTTGGCACAAAAAAATAGACAAAAGTAAATAAATAATAATAATAATAGACAACATGATGGCAGTCTAATTGCGTTCAGCTTCCATAGCAATGTTTACACCATGCCTGGTTTAAATCTTTCAGTCCAGTTTTCTTGAACTCGAATGTATCGGCAGGCTCTTGTGAAGCAGGCTGTTGCTGTTGAATTGCTTTTGAGCATGCAGCCGTAAGCTGAGACTTCACCAGCCGTAGCATTGCTCTGGAGTCACTCCTGAGAGACCGTTTCAGCATAAATCCGCCGGTGGAAGAGAAACCAGCTCCACTTTCAGTCTTTGTCTTTCATTCTTCACTTTCCTGACCTTGATATGACTATGTATGAAAATGTAAGTGTTAATTATAGTGAGAGCTTGTAGATGATGTAGACGAACAGGAAGCGGGTCTGTATACATTCAAGTTTTGATGGAACAGGAAGAAGGAGTCACAGAGATGGGGGATGTTGTCTAGGCCATGAAGCAGAGCAGATAAAGAGGAGTAATGGAAGCCAGCTGTTGCGCTCTCATACTCAGAGCTTACAGCTTTAGGCAGTTTCGAAAATCTCGTCTAGTTTGTGTATTAAGCAGGAGGTACATGTGAGCCCTAGAACAAATGCACTGTTCGAGTGTGCAGCTCATGAGCTAGGCTGAGAAACAAAGCTGAAAGTGGAGATCGTTGTGGGGTGGAGGGAAGAGGGAATTCCAGACCCCTCTGCAGCCAACAGCACAGCTGCTTAAATGAAAGATTGCACTGCGTGGACGTCACTGGTCAAAAGCCGGCACACAATGCTGGTTTTCTTTTCCAAGTGAAGTCAGCTCTTGTGTTTTCTGTTTCTCTTCTTTTCTCCTCTCTCCCTCTCTCTCTCTCTCTCTCACTCACACACACACACACACACACACACATATATCTCCCTCGCTTCCTTTGGATTGAGTGCGAGGTTTGATGCACTGCTAGTCTTGAAAAATAATAGACACACTGTGTGTGTATTGCATGCCAGCGACTGTTTCTTCGTCACTGCACACACTCTGGTTAACTTATTCACAGACTGACATTTGAATTTTGGGTTGGTGGATGAGCATTAAAAAAAAAAGTTATTATCAATGGGGGAGGAAACAGAAGATCTTGTATTTTACTCTTGTATTTTAAACACAGTAACAAAAGCAATAATGAGGTTTTTTACAGCATTTATCCGTAGCTCCAGAAACGATGACTGTCCATTGAGTAGCAGCAGAGCACACTCTGGCCGTACCATCCATGCATAACCATGCCTCCAGTGTGGAGTTTTAAATCATCCCGCAGGGTGCGGAAGCAGTTTAACCCTCATAAGAGTTGCTGCACATGAATGAATTTTTCTATATACTCTGTCTAAATTTTTCTGCCTCTTAATTTGGCCTTGATTTGATTTACATGGCCACTTGTAGCAACAGGTGGCTGATAAATGCCATTCCCTTCTTCCCTGTCCCACCATGCAAACTTGACCTACAAAATTCTGTGAAAGTATGCCTGATGAGGCGAGTTGAGTCTTTGCCAGCCAGTGAACTCCCTCCCAGTCTCTCTCTTTCTTTCTTTCTCTCTCTCTCTCTCTCTCTCTCTCTGACTATTTGTGTATCCCACTTGTCCCTTTTTCACTGGTTCACATGAAGCTATAAACAGGATCTTGACCTTGGCATATCCGTTAAATGAAACCAATAATGTTCAAACATAACACTAAAACAGAGATAATATATAGACAATGACTACAATTCTTAGTAGCACATAATTTCCCGGTGACTTCACATTTGTCACCACTTGTTCCTTTTTTTTTCATGGGGCTTAAGTTATTTGCCAGCTGTCCAGTACAGCTTTCCAGTGTTGACCTGCCTGGCTGAAGTCACTAAGAACAAATATCCTGTATCCTGTATCATGAACAAAATTATGCAAACTTCATCCACCTTTTGCACTTTTTCATGAATAATCTGCTACACTGAGAGAGCTTAGTCCCTTTTGCTTGTATTTTCTCATTTGTAAGTCGTTTTGAATAAAAGCGTCTGCTCAATGAATAAATGTGAATGTAAATGTAGTCCCAATAAGGGTGGGTGTGAGACAATAGCCCAACCTTTGAGTTCACAAATGGATTTTACTAGTTAGAACAAGATTGTTAGGAAATAGGTGAAGCTTGTAATGTTGAGATATACTACTGTATGTAGCCAAAAGTTCGTGGACAGTTGACCGTTACACTCATTCGTCCAGCCTTTGCTGTTATAATAACTTCCACTCTTCTGGGAAGCCTTTCCACTAGATTTTGGAGCATGGCAGTGGGGATTTGTGCATTCAGCCACAAGAGTATTAGAGAGGTCAGGCACTGATATCCGGCGAAGAGGCCTGGGGTGCATTAATGTTCCAATTCATCCCAAAGGTGTTCAGTGGGGTTAAAGTCAGGACTTTGTGCAGGCCACTTGAGTTCTTTCACTCCAACCTTGGCAAACTATGCTTTCATGGACCTTGACTTGTGCACAGGGGCATTGTTATGCTGGAACATGTTTGGGTCCCTTAGTTCCACTGAAGGGAAATTGTAATGCTGCAGCCAACAATGACATCCTATACAATTGTGTGCTTCCAAAGTTGTGGCAACAATTTGGGGAAAACTCACTTATAGGTGTGATGGTCAGGTGTCCACAAACATTTGGCCATATAATGTATGTTACAATCCAGTCCTTATGTGCTTAAGAGCTCCTGATAATTTTCTGCATGTGAAGAAAATACTTGAATTCCTGATGTGTGAAATGTCAGTAAAACCTATATGACGTTGTAGGTCACGTTACCCAGCCAGCATGTGACTTTCTCGAGAAACTGTATCTGCTTTGACCTTATCGAAGGTGGTTCACTATCTTAAAATCATCAGATTGTCAGTTATAATCATCTAATCTCCACAGTCTCCATTTGGCACTCCAATCTCCATTATTTATAATTGTAGTATGCCGTTTGGGATGAAGCTGCCACAAACTGTGAATGTTATGGAGCTGGATCTGCTCTCTCGGTTTCAGAATGAAGTCATTTAATTGTGTATTGCATGCTCGTCTCCATATAGCTCTCAGGCAAACTGTCGTGTGTGAGGGCACATGTTCTCCTGACACCACAAGCTCATCAGAATTTAGCTCTGGCTCAGAAAATATGGTGCCAGTGACCTATTAGGCTGTGTTTCAGCAGACTTCAGTTGCTTTTCCTCACTAATAAGGAGTTTCATAGGGCCTGCTATTGGGTCAGCCACATGAACCAGTCTCCTCTGTGCAATCCACCACAAACAGTGATTAAAGGGCTTTTGCTAAAGTGGACTTATTACACATGTCTTATAGGCATTCTTTTTTCTCCCCACTGCTTTTTTCCTCTTGATTTTTCTGTGACTTTATAAGCATTACTTTATAAACCTGTTCAGTCTATTGTACATAACCTTAAGCTATGTTACTGAGGCCACTTTTGTGTTTAAAGCGTCTTTTATTTTTTTGACCGGATTAAACCTCTTGATTCTTCACGTTCCCTCCATAATATCTGCTGTATTCTGAGTTACACTTGATCCCAGTTGGTATGAGCATGTTTGCTTTTTTTTAAGGCTGGGGCAAGAAAAGGGAGGCCAACTAAGGCTCGTGTATGTGTGCTGTTGTTTTTATATGGATTTCCTTCAGGAACACATGCATACACTCGAACACAAGCTCAGAGAGCCATGAGCTTCCTGTTGATGGCAGTGTTTAGTCTTTTGAATCACTGCTGCCTGCATGTTTGACTCCTCAGTGAACTTCACTACTTGATGTAGATCGACTCTACTTTAAACGAACCTCAGTTCTGCGTACACTGGAGGCTGTTAATCCCATGTAGGACATGCTATATTAATAGTGTTATAATGCGAAGTGGCAGGAATAGAGCTCCCTTGGTAAATAGAGATATGCTGAATATAATATGCTGAAATACATAGAGCCTAGGCATGTAAGTGAATATGAATACATGATTCTGAATCAAGATATTATGTGTTCTGAACTGATACAAATACAGATAAGGATAGGTGCCCCCCCACAAGCTTGCAAGACATGTTCACATTGCATCTAGTTGTGACTAGAGGAGTGCATCAGTTCTGGGATCCTACAGAAAGTAATCTTTTTTTGTCCCTGTACATTGTAATGAATTTACAATGTTCATTCACTCATCCTTAGTAACTGCCTGGTCAGGGTTGCTTGGTTTAAATTGGGCTACTAGTTTGTTTATGTTTTTGGGGGCAAAACAGAACCAACTAAATTAGTTGAAAAATATAGAGAAGGCAGGTGCAAATAATAATAATAAAAATAATAACTAGGCAAATGGGATTAACACACTACACTCAACACTTTAGTTGAGACCAATTATGAACTCAGATGATGTAGATGAACCAGAGTTCACAGACCAGTCCGTACAGGATTTCGTGGAGTTGTTTTTGTGATTGGTGCTGCCAAAAAATCTTCCAATTTAGGCTTACAGATACAGATGTTTGGACCACTAACCAGTTACAGATACAGATAGTGGCATTGTGTTACACCCCAAATGGAGCCTTAGCCCTGTTGTAGTAAACTGTTTTATGCACATAATTGTGTGTGTTCATCTGTATGTCTCTAGGCCAGAGATTCTCAACCTTTTAACAGTTAGAGACCCGTTTAAAAATTAGGCAAATTATTTAAATAATTATATATTTACAGTAATATTTTGGTTACTGATTGGAATCAGTTTTTTTTCACCCTTGGAACCCATTTTATTGGAATTGTCTTCAAATTTCCACTTCATGTTTATTTATAGGCATCATAACTTTAATAATGGTGGGATGTGATTTCCGCCACGGTATCAAAATTAGAAAACCATGGACCCCCTTCACAAACACCTAGAGGTTCCTAGACCCCACTTTCAGAACCATGGCTCTAGGCTATTATGTATTGCAGTAGAGTAGGTTAAATTCACAAAGAGATCGAGTCTTTTTGTGCTGTGACGGTGAAATCCGTCAGTGACCCTAGCCCAGTGAAGTGTGATTTTATTTTTTATTTTTAACAAGCTCCTCATTGATTTCTTAAGGCAGAGGAGTCAAGCTCAGGCTAATTAAGAGAAAAGTGGACAGGAGTGCCAGCACTCTTTAGAAAGCTGCTGCTGATCCACTCATCCTGTAGATTGCATGCCAATTAGCCCCTATTCAGAAAGCCCACTAGGAGGGTGGAAACTGGAAACTGCTAGACCACATCAATCCAGCTTAGTAGTGTTAGTCAACAGAGTGACTTTTATTTTGCTGACTTACAACTTTCTCAGAGGGCAGAGGTCGGATTTGTCTATCTTACCTAAACCCTCACACACCTTTTGTACACAGCAGGACAGGTGAAGAGCTGTTTGAAGTTGAGAGGTGTGCCAGATGAGAGCTCTCTTCATTTTCTCCACCATATAGTTATGAGTGTGGTCACATGTATCATACCATGGCTGTCAATGTGTTACTGGAGCTTGACTGGCACGTAGACAAGGTCATTTGTAGTCTCAGTATTGTAGAATTGCACCATGTCAATATTTGATCTACGAATGGCCAGAAAAAGCATTTGGTTTTGCATGCTTGCTTTGAACTATTTAACTTCCCTATTGCACACAAATGGTCTATTCATTCTTCTTGAAATGAAAGGGTGTTTAAAAATGATCTCCATTTAGGTTGACTACTTCAGACCTGCAAGTTCTTGTAGAGAATATCCATAGGGATCTTATCTGTTTTCCTGAGGTAAAGCTGACCTCGAAAGCTAGTAAAACTAGCACCTTTCTCAGTATGTGTCTGATGAAGTCCAAATGCTGTGTATGCAGAGAATGTGCTGTCTGTGTTTGTGCTAGCCTGCCGGTGTGTGTGAAGGGCACGTCCTGGACTCTGCTGCCACTTTCTCAGTAAGGAGAGTGAAAAATGAAAACACATGGAGCAGCTTGAGTTCAGGACCTCCACATGCTCATACCAACACCCTCAGAACCATTTATTTTCCTCCATCTCTCTTTCTATTCTCCGTCTTCATCTGCTTTTACTCTTTACTGCATTCCAGGTGCTGATGATAACCCGTTCAGGTATTTTGTCAGAAAACAAAAGAGCTTCAAAGTTTGAGGCCTAAATTTCAGGCTAGAAATACCTTGGCACGCCAATTAACAGCCCAATATTGACTTCATATCACATCTCCTATAGGCAAATGCAATTCATGCGGACTTAACAAATTGTATCTAGTTCATAATCTGTCATTGTAGAGCTGTGGATAGTTACAGAATATCTGAAGCCAGTACAGTAATGTCAACAAGACATTCTGCAAATTAATTGCTGTCCTATACTTAATAAAATGTGTTCTGTTAATATCTGGTCCTTGTGAAAATGCAGTTTCTGTGGTCCCTGCTTCTGTGGTCTACTGGTCCAGTGGAGTCTCGTGTCATTTAAAAAAAAAAAAAAAGGTATAGAGCTGTCGATGTGAAAATAAATGGTTAGGTGTCCTTTTTTGTAGGTGTTCCAGGATCTGGGTATGTGCGTGTTGGCTGGAGCAACTGAAGGCTACAATGTCTGTCTGTTTGCGTATGGACAGACGGGCTCAGGGAAGACGTACACCATGATGGGCAATCCAGTGAGTAACACAGTGCAGGTTTTGCCTAGTACACAACTATGGGAAGTGACTTAAATCTAATGTGTAAATGTAACCCCTTCATCCCTTCTTTCATATGCAGGATTCTATTGGATTGACGCCAAGGATTTGTCAAGTAAGTCTCGGATATGAAATGTAATATTTTGCAATCATCACTTCTGGTTCATGCTGAGGATTTTCACCAGGGTTTCTTTCTTTCCATAATTTCAGGGGCTGTTTCGATCTGGTATAGACTCTCCTGATGGACAGAACTGCAGAATTGAAGTTAGGTAAGAGAGCACTGCACACATGTGTTTGTGTATTTGTGTCCTATGTATGACCCAGCAGTAGGTTATGCACTCTTTGTTTAGGCATGAAAGTTGTTGTAAGGAGATTATTCATTTTCCCTCCCTCTCTGTCTCCAGTTTCTTGGAGATCTACAACGAGCGGGTGCGTGATCTGCTGAGAGGGGCGGACCAGAAAAAGCCAGCGGCCCTACGTGTGAGGGAGCACCCAGAAAAAGGGCCATATGTGCAGGGTGAGAGTTGTAAGAAAAACTGCTGTTTAGATTGAAACTGAAATAGGAATTAGATTCATTTGGTTAACACAACCAAACCTGAAAAAGCTACAAACCATAACGGTTCTGTTTACATCTGGTGTCATTAAAGAGCAGTGCTTTGGCCCAGCTTCAATTTCCCCACTCCTTTTTTGGCCCGTGTCCAGCATCCAGTCATTGTGTATAGCAGGAGAAAGCCCTGAACAGCAAAAGGAAATGACCTCACTTTCCTGTGGCTGTAGAAAGCCTAGTGGAATACACACACAGTCCACATCAATCTCTCTCTCTCTCTCCTTAAACTACTATTAATATGGGCTAAGATTTATTTGTCATAATCTTGGCCAAGGCTCCAGTTTTTCCTGTTTCCTTGTGTATCTCTGTTTTCCCTTTCCTTGTGTTTCCTGTGTTTGTCCCTCCCTCTCTTCCTGTTTATTTGTGCTCGTGTGTGTCCTTTGGCGTGGCGCTCCGCTCTGCTCATCCACCTGATTGAATCAGCGAACGCACCTGCTCCTCATCATCTTATCAGCCTGCAGCGCTTAGAAACCCCAGTTCTCCAGTCACATATCTCCAGAACGTTCTCTCTACCTGTTTACTTCTCACCCTGCCTTCCTGCCTGCAGTCTGCTATGCCCAGTCTTGCTTCGCCTCCCCTGTGGCTCATGGACAGAGTGTTCGACTCCCATGCTGCCGACCCGAGTTCAAGTCCTGGCCCAGACAGAAACACCAAGCCACCTTTCATAAAATTAAAAATATTTATTATTATTGTTATTATTATTGTTGTTGTTATTATTATTATTATTATTATTATTATTATTATTATTATTGGGGGCATGGTGGCTTAGTGGTTAGCATGTTTGTCTTACACCTCCAGGGTTGAGGGTTCGATTAGCGCCTCTGGGTAGTCCGGTTTCCTCCCCCAGTCCAAAGACATGCATTGTAGGCTGATTGGCATGTACAAAATTGTCCGTAGTGTATGAATGGGTATGTGAATGTTTGTGTGATTGTGCCCTGCGATGGATTGGCACCCTATCCTGGGTGTCCCCTGCCTTGTGCCCCATGCCCCCTGGGATGGGCACCGGGTTCCCCGTGACCCAATAAGGATGAGCGGTAAAGAAAATGGACCATAATCTTTTCAGATGCATGCACACACAGTTCATAAAAAGTACTGTCATGATCAGGACTGAATCACGAGAATAAAATCTCAGATACTCCAGTAATAATAATTACTTTACTTCACCTCTCCTTGTAAAAGTAATTCATTCCAAATAGGGCTTTAACTGAAATTCCTGACTGATCCCTTAAGTGTTTCTCATTAGCAGAGGACTGTCTTTGCAAATAGAATAAAGTTGTCTTGTGTATTTAAAAAAAGGAAGATTTAAGATGTTTTTTATACTGTGTGTGTGTTCCAGGTCTCACTCAGCATGTGGTGGAGGACAACAAGCAGGCAGCAGATCTGCTGGAAGAGGGCATCGCTAACCGCATCACAGCTGCCACACACGTTCACGATGCTAGCAGCCGATCACATGCCATTTTCAGCATCCAGTACACACAGGTCTTACTCGCACATCTGTTCAACATCATCTTTGCCCTAGTTTCCAATTGAGCAAATCCTGTTATAAAAGGGTTAGTTTTGTGACCTGTAAGACTTCGTGTCACAATACAAATGATATGGTTTTTTATGCTGGTATTTCACTGAACAGTGAGGAAGCCTAACTGATTACCTGAACCCAGTTAACATAGCAACACCTGTGAAAGTAGGAGGGGTTTTCTAGAGATTGTGAGGTGATTCCCTCATTTCCCAGCCAGTGCTAGATTTAATAGTACAAGTAGCGTAGTAGCGTAGCAACAATGGAGGAGCATTAATGTATGATTTACAAGGCATACGGTTCAATATGGATGCCGCCAACTAAATGTAAATTTCTCAAATGGAGAGTTTTACGTTGTTTTCAGTGGTTATTATATCAGACACGAGATTCTAGCTAGCAAGTGGTTTGTTTGTTTTTTTGTCCCTAAAATGCTACTGGTCTGACTCCAGAGATGACTGGTGATACTTCAGTGTTGAGTGTTGCTTACTTTTTTTTTTTTTTTTTTTGGCAAATTTAGTTGGATCAGTTTCTCAAAATATAAATAAATGAGTAATTTAAACCACCATGATACTGACAAGAATAAAGCAGTTACTGAAGAAGAATGAAATTAAAGAAGTAAATCCATCAACAATACTGTGAGAGCACTCTTACACGTCTATTCAATCAGGCCATTAAATACAACGACTATCTACATGGGATCACATTTACCGGAAAAGTACTTTTTTATTACCCATTTAATTGACGTGAATAAGCTAGTAGTAAAAAGTTCTTAATATATGTAATGGCTTCTGCATATTATCTGTCCCCTGAATTATGAATTGGACTTACATATTGTTTTGGATAAACTGTCTTTTGTAGGCGATACTAGAGAATAACCTTCCATCTGAAATAGTGAGCAAGATCAACTTAGTGGACCTGGCTGGCAGGTTGGTGAATGTAAAAAAATTTTTAAATATTTTTTTTTGTACAGCTGCTTAAAGGCCTTTTAACCCACCAGTCTTAATCTATTTTCTGATGTTGTTTACACAACGATCATGTCGCCCCCTAGTGGAGATCCTTTTTTATTTCGCACTCATACTGTTTTTGTGCATGTTGTGCCTCTTCTTGTCTATCAGTGAAAAAGCGGATCCTAATTACTGCCGAGATCGGATTACTGAAGGAGCCAACATCAACAAGTCTCTAGTTACTCTGGGAATTGTCATATCTGCTCTCGGTATGGGAAATTCCAGCAATATTCTTCTCAATAAACTTCTGTCTATTATCATTTTTAGAATTTTGCTTTTTTTCCCCCTGTTTGATGTCTTTTCTCTGTCTTCCCCTAGCTCAGAACTCTCAGATGTGCAGTAGCAGTCAGAGCATTAACAGCATGCTGAGTGAGGGAGAAGCCAGCACGGTCGGCAGTCAGTCCAGCTCCCTGTCTAGCAGCAGCCGCAGACACTGCTTCATCCCCTACAGAGACTCTGTCCTCACCTGGCTCCTCAAAGACAGCCTGGGTGGCAACTCCAAAACCATAATGATCGCAAGTGAGTCTGTTTATGGATAATAATTATAAATTATTCTACTAACACACAGTTCAAATCACAGGTTTATATTAATACTAATACATTACAGATTCTGTAGTAATGGCCCTGCTGGGAACAAAAAACAATAGAAACTTTCGTAGAATTTGTAATGGTTTTAGTGGTTATAATAGAAATTGTATTAGTTTTAATGGAAACCGTAATGGTCACTGTGGGTCTCTGCTGGTAATTTGTTGCCTTCTGTTGGTGGCATGTTATGTCTAGTGGGATACCTTAGAGCGTCTATGTACAATACTATAACAAAGCCCTTTTTGGAAGATAAGCACTCTTATTTATTCAAGGAACCCTTAAAGAAGAACCATTTTTTCCCCCCTAAGTGGGCAAGTATATACTATAAATTCCAAATTATTTGCGATTATTTTCTTCTTAATACCTTGACATTTAAAAGTCATTTAAACTGTCTTGCTACTTACAAGTACACTCTTAAAAAGTTCTTGAAGGGTTCTTGAAGAGTTCATCAAAGGGTTCTTATCCTGCTAAACGGTTCCTACTTTGACCCCTTTCTAAACGGGAAACCATAAAAATCTAGTGTCTAGTGGATCTATAAATGTCTAGTGGATGTCTCGTGGATACCATTAAGGACCAATAATGGTAATTGTTTGAATGGTTAACAGCTGATGGTTTGTAATGGTATTTCTAGTAGAAATCATTCGAATTTCTGTGATGGTTTCTGTTGGGTTTTTTTTTCAGCAGGGAGGTAATTCACAGGAACTTGTATCGCTGATGATGTATCATCAGCTAAGGCTAATAAACAAATTTTAAAGTGTTATTTAACAAAGAATAATGTGCAGTTGTTGATAACGTGACGCAAGGAGATGTCTACTTAATACTTTTGTAACTGTCAATTTCAAGAAAGAGAGGGGGAAAAAAGAGAGACTTGTGAGGGAGCAAATGCTTAGAGCTGCTATTATGGAAGTGATAACAGGAGCTAACTTGTCTCGAAGATGTTCTGCAACAATAAATGTAACTATTAATGGTTAAAAAGTATAGGTAATTAATTAATTAACAACAAATGGTTTGGCCATGGTATAAGAGGAATAAAACATTTCAGGACTTGTGGAAAATAATCACCTCTGGGGTGGTGACACAAACACACCAGCACTGATTATTTTCCTATAACAGCAAGTCCCATCAATCATTTTCTGTCTTTCTTTCTCTCTCTCTTTCCTACAGCAATCTCGCCTGCTTGCCGCAGCTACAACGAGACTCTGAGCACTCTCCGCTATGCTGCTCATGCCAAGAACATTGTCAACAAGCCAAGAGTCAATGAGGTGTGTTTGCGAATGAGTGTTTCTACCATTCTATGGTTAATACCATTCACTGATGATGATAACATCGAGACATCTTTGTTCTCTGTTTGCTCTGTTTTGTTCGCAGGATGCCAGCGTGAGGCTGATCAGGGAGCTTCGTGAAGAGATCGATCGACTGAAGAGCATGCTGCTGAGCTTCTCTATGGTAATTAACTTCTCTTAGAAAATGCTCCCAGCACATACAGCAAAAGCGATCGCTCATACAGACGTTGTTTTTGCTGACTGTCTACAGCGGAGAAACCCCAGCCCGTCTCTGAGTGATGAGAGAGACAGCAGCCTTTCAGACATAGTGCTGCAGAATGAACTCAAGGTTTGTTAATATGCCTAAACACGTAATAGGAAATGCAGTATTAAAAGCATTGTTCTTTTAGGTGCAGAATGGAACCCACTGACTTTATTTTTGCTCTCATTTTTGCTCCAGGTGGAACAGCTTACTAAAGACTGGTCGGAAAGTTGGCGGGATAAGCGAGCTCTTCTGGAGCAGTACAGTGTGGACATTAACCAGGACAGAGCAGGAGTTCAGATACATTCTCTCCGACCCCACCTCATTTCCCTGGAACCAGACGTCCTGAGCACAGGAGTCACTATTTACCACCTCCGGGTACTGACATTAACCGCTCAGTTTCTCTTCAATTCAGGCGCATGAGATTGGACCTGTCTAACATTAGCATATTTTTTGTATACTCCAATATATTTAAATAGTCTGCTTTCTAACTAATAACTCTTTCTTTTGTTCAGATTCTCCTTTATTCATCTTTTTTTCTTACTCTTGCTCTCTCTGCAAAATTCTTTGAGATGCCTGCCACAGTCAGGTAAAGCAGCTCTGCTTGTGTGCACTTAATTCCTTCTTCAAATTTTCCCTTTTCACCCTTTTCCTCTATTATTATGTGTACGGTTGAGGTGAGGTTTAGTTGAGGCTTTATTTCAGAGGTTATGAGACTATTTTGTAGATTTCATCAGGTTCAGTACCACTGAACAACCTCTGCAGTTGTCAGTGTGGGAAAAGTCAAAGTCCCTCTGGGGAGTCTTAGAGCGTCTATGTACAATCCTATAACAAAGCCTTTATTTATCCAAGGAACCCTTTAAAGAAGAACCTTTTTTTCCCCTAAGTGTGCAAGTATATACTATAAATTCCAAATTATTTGCGATTATTTTCTCCTTAATACCTAGGCATTTAAAAGTAATCTAAACTGTCTTGCTACTTACTAGTACACTCTTAAAAAGTTCTTGAAGGGTTCTTGAAGAGTTCAGCAAAGGGTTCTTAGCCTCCTGAATGGTTCCTACCTTGACCCCTTTCTAAACGGGAAACCATAAAAAGCCTCCTGCATGCCTTTGAAGTCTGTAGGTTAAAAAACCTAAACCTGTACCAGGGTGGGTGTTATGACATGCATTTGTAATGGGCACAGCCAACAGTCTCTGTTTAATATTTAATTCCGTGATTATTAACTTTCTTCCCTCTGTGTGTTGCAGGAAGGAATCACCAGAATTGGACCTCAAGATCCAAATGAGAAAGAACCCCATATTGGTAGCTATTTTCATATTTCTACAGACTAATGTGTGACAAAATGATTTTACTGTAATAGTATCCAAAATATTGACTCTGTGTATAATCTGTTGCTCTGCAATGTCTTAGTCATGCCAGAGGGTTCTCTTTGTGAAATTGAGAATCAGAATGGAGTTGTTACCCTCAAACCCCTACCACACACAGCCTGCACGGTCAACGATAGAGAGGTCACTGAACCTTGTCGACTCGCACAAGGTAAATGCAAAACACAGGTACTTGTTTACACACATTTTGGTTGTAATAAAGGGTGACTGGCATCTTCAGTGTCAGTGGCAGCTCAGTGGTTAATACGTTGGATTACGTTGGGCCGCTGTGGCTCAGGTGGTAGAGTGGGTTGTCCACTAATCATAGGGTCGGCGGTTCGGTTCCCGGCCGACATGACTCCACATACCGACGTGTCCTTGGGCAAGACACTGAACCCCAAGTTGCTCCCGATGGCAATTTAGCGCCGTGCATGGCAGCTACCGTTGGTGTGTGAGTGTGTGTGTGAATGGGTGAATGAGACACAGTGTAAAGCGCTTTGGATAAAAGCGCTATATAAGTGCAGATCATTTAATATTACTCATCAGAAGGTTGTGAGTTCAGATCTGCCCTGGGCCCTTGAGTAAGGCCCTTAACCCTAAAATGCTCAGTTGTATAAATGAGATAAATGTAAGTTGCTCTGGATAAGGGCGTCTGCGAAAATGCCATCAATGTAAAAATGTAAATGTAAACATCTGGGTGTGAACTGAATTTGTGGCAATAGTAGACAGTGGAGTATATGAACACATAAATGGAGTTTGGCTATTGTAATGGTCATCTGCTTGTTTTAGGTGCAGTGATAACATTAGGAGGATGTCACAAGTTGCGGTTTAATCACCCTGCAGAGGCAGCAGTTCTGAGGGAGAGGAGACGTGTACGTTCACATACTTCATTCTGTAATGGTCTACATGAGAATAATAAAGTGCTTTTAAGATCAGAACTCTTATCTGCATGTATTTTCTTTAACACCCATGGATAAGGGAACAGAAATGAAATTACTTCAGGTGCTTCCTCTCATTATGTAATCCAAATAATACATTCAAAAATTATATCATTGTAATCTCAAATCTGTTTTTTTGTTTTGTTTTGTTTTTTTTACAGATCATTGAAGGTGGTCCACTTTTCAGCTCATCTGAGCTTAGCGCTCTCACACATAACTCAAGGTGAAAAGTTTTGCCCTGTGGTTTATATTTGTTGTGCTAGTAGCTGGAAATGTTGGACTGATAATGAGATCCCTAGAGCATTATTATCTTGTTTTTGCTGGATTGACTACAGGTTGCTTGGTTACAGAAAGATGCTAAATGTAGGCAAAGCTCATTTACCAAGCTAGTTGTCTACTTGTTCTAGATTTCTGTGTTCGGATGCGGAAATATTAGTGTCGCTTTATATCTCTGTGTGTTCAGGGCAGAGGATGTAGGCAGTCAGGAAGCCAGTGACAGGTTAGCTCCCTGGCGGAGGCTGGAGGAGCATCAATGCTACGTGGAATGTCTGCGCGAGGAGATCCTGGTGGAACAGAGAAGAGCTGAGAAAGACTTGGAGAGAGAGCAGGCCCATCTTCGAAAGCAACACTCTGAGAGTGAGTTATTTTCTTAATACCCATAAGCAAGGCAGATTGCTGCAATATTTGTTCATTTATGTCTGAGAGTACTAGTGAAAATGCTTCTATTTTGCATTCTTTTCTAATTTAATGCCTAATTTTAACTACAAATTATATTACCAGCAATGACTTGAGTGAAAAGTACAACCTTTGGTCTAGAATTATGTATATGTTTTTCTTAGTGTTTGATATTCCCCTTTTGCTTTTGACAGCATGGATTTGAGCTGGCATGGCCTCCAAGTTTTTGATCAATCCGCTGGATCACATGCTTCAGTGGAAGAATAGAAGTCAATAAAAATCTAGCATTTTGTACAAAGGAATTAACATGGTCAATATCACAAATGTGCTTCCATTTAAATAGTGACCTAGAAATAGTGCATAATCTTGAATACTGAATATTCAATATACTGAATATTTCTTTTCTTTGGTTTTTACAATTTTGAAACGTTAAACTTTCTGTTGATTTTCACTTTAAAAGCTTTTCAGTGTTGTCTCAGAAATTTGGGCCTGACTATATGTAAACTTAATAATATAAAAAAATGTATTTTATGGAAATATTCTTTCCCACTTTTTCCCATTTCTAAAAATTATTTTACTTCATAAATCAAAGACGTGTCTCCTGTTTGTTATTAAGAGAGATCTAGTCAATAGTGCAGCTATTTTATAGAAAGAAATAAAGCTAAATGATTTTATTAAACTACAGTGCATATTAGATTCCATTTACATTTACAGCATTTAGCAGGCACTCTTATCCAGAACTTACAGAAATGCTTTGTCATCTCTATCAAAAACACATCCTCTTGCTAGTTCACACGGTTAGGGACTAAGACTGTATTAATATTAAAACTATACATTCCATGTATTTTACAGTCCAGCAGTGGATCTTGCAAGAAAAGCAGCGTCTTGTTGCCATCAGGGAGAAGGGAACGCTCGACTCAGGGGTGCAGACAGATGTCGTTCCTCTGCCTGCACTGGCTGGCATTAACGAGAAGGAGAACAGCAGTGAAACAGTGCGTACATCACTAATTGTGGGTGATAGGAAACGGGTGGTGCAAGAAGAGCTCCTCAAGCACCATGCATTCCGGAGAAATGAGAATCGCATTCGGCGCAAAAGACTGTGCTACCAGCTGGAAAGAATAGCACGTAAGAGACACCTGCTAGAGGCAAAGCAAGAGCTTCAGAGACTGGAGACTGCCCTTTCACTCAGAGTTGATGGACCTCTGTCCCCTGATTTAGGGTCTCCTTCAAAGCGCAGAGGACGTCCAATGGTTTTGCGAAGGCATTCCTTTTCTGTTGACCTTTTATCCCGACTTTACCCTCAACATTCACCCATTTTCAGGTCAGTAAGAGGCGCTTAATTTGGTTCTGTTAAGAGATGTTCTATCAAAATGAGCATAATACTTTAGATAAATAAATCATTCAGAAAGAAAACTCCTAAACTTAAGTCACTTTTTTCTTTTAACAGCCAGTTTCTTAGGAGGACCAAATTATCTGAGTCAACATCATCTCTGTCTAGGGTTACCTTTCCTAGAAGATGGGTGTCTGATGAATGTCTACCAGGCAAACCTAGAGGCCGATCTAACACTATGCCCTCAAGATATAGTCAAGGGACTTCAAGTAGGACAGGCTCCTCTGAGAACATCAAAATGTTAGGAAAGGAAAACATACCTTCTGAAGGAATGACTGAGGGAAACGCTCAATCATCAGTCTGGAATCATAACATGGATTCAGATAATAGAGATAGTAAGAAGGTACTTCCGATAATAAAGCAATCAAGTACACAAAAAACCTCAGCTAAGGGAGGAAAGAGTTCACCCCATGAAGGAAACAAGGGCTTGGAGACAATCCGCAAAGCTCTTTCTCGATCAGTTGGCTTTGGAATAAAGATGGCTTTGTCAAGGGTTTTCCGCAAGCCTCCTTTAGGGTCACGAGGTGGCAAAAGTGCTAAGTCCGCTAGCAGAGCGAAAACTCAATTTGCCATTGAAGGAAAGAAAGACAAATTTGTAGGAGACGTGGAGACAAAGCAGCTAAAGTCCTCTATTAAATCTACAGTGTCTTGTGATGGTTTAGACCAGCCCATCTCATTAAAAGAGAAGAAGCAGGGACGCTGGCATAGTGCAGAGACCCTGACTAAAAAGACCATAAGATGGGTCAAGACACAACAAGATCTGACTGACTGGGTAGAAAAAAATGGTGAAGAAGTGGTTGATGACTCTTCAGACTGTGACAGCCTTTTTTCAGTGGACTCCCTTTCATCAGCCTATGCCACTGCATTGGCGGAGCAGCTTCAGCAAGAGGACTGTGAGCCGAGTGAAGTAGAGAGTGAGGACAGTCAGATGTCCAAGGACTCACTTGTCAAGAAAAGTAGTGGGAGCACTGATGCAAGGCCAGTGCTGAAGCTTGGTCACTCCATTCGTCATGCTATCCATTCATCATCTAATCCACAATCAACCCCAGGTAGAGAAAAAATAGAAGAATCCAAAGAAATGCCTGAAGAGCTTTTCAGGAGTCTACATGGTCAAAAGGTAATAAGACAAGCAATAGAGGAATCCTCACACTTCTCACAGGTAACATCTGATTCCCGGCACTCCAGTGATGCCATTGTCAGAGAAACAGAAGTTTTCCTTGCACTCACAGATGCATGGTCATCCACTGATGCAGGAGATAGTCCTAGGATCCTTGGGGCTTCAGAGAACTCGTTGAAACTATGTATACTATCAGAGACCAGTAGCAGCCAAAGTCAGGCTAGTCTAGATCTGTTTGGTGCAACAACTGGATCTGAATGCCAGATATCACCCCGTTTTTATTCTACACAAGGCAATGATGCGACAGTTAAGGAACAAAGTCACATATCCTATGAAAGGAAAACCGTCTTGGACTATTTTTTGAGTGATCTTGCGTCTACATCCTGTTCTGCACCTGAATGCACATTATTGCAAGAAAATAATGGGCTGTTGAGTAATTTTGAGGCACCGAGTACTTCTCTAGAGGCTTCCATCGCTCAGAACACAATGAGCAAGAACACATATTGCACAAACAAACCACCACCACCAGAATTACTGCCATTAGAAACGAATGATGTTGATATGCTAGTGGTCAATGCACCTTCCAAAGAGTGTGCTGTTCTGTCTGGTTGGAGTTCTTCAGCATGTTTCCCAGGTAATTCCCCCCCTGGTAAGAACTTAAAAAGCAGTTCCACAAAACAAACTGAACGTATCCCATCAGCTGATGAGAGTGTCCTCACTAAAAGCTTTGCACCACAAAATAACTTAACAGAATCAAAACAGGAAACACAGTCCGAAGAAGGTTTCATTGCCAAAACACCCTCCAGAAATGGTAATATTTTCTCAAAATGTGATGGACAAACACATCTAGAAATTCAGCATTCTCACAGTACACTTCAACCAGGAAATGCTTTGAAAAGCAGTAATAAGCAGAAACCCATATGCTCCAGTAAGGAACTCCATCAGTCAACAGTACATAGTTTGAAAATAGAGAATGATTTTCAGCATGAGCCACAAAGCATAATGGAGCATCTGATTAACCATGTTGAAAAGGAGGTGAGTGATGAAAAGACCTTGGTGCAGCATCAGGTTCAGTGCACAGAAAAATGTTCAGAGTGCTATGATACAAGAAATACAAAAGATTACCCTTTTGAAATGAACATCAAGTCAGACTGTGCCAATGAAGTGGCTGGTTCTTTAAGACACTGTGATGCTCAACTAGAACCCTTTAATGTGCACACAAGAAAAAGAAGCAAAGATTCTCAAGATGATTTAACAGGCAATCTGAAAACCCCAAAGAGAAGCTGTGTTAAGTCCCTTGTACCTAGTGATTCTGCTGTAAATAATGTGCCATTCATGTTTAATGACATCAGCAGAGACTCAACAGGCAAACTGTTACCAACAGAAAAGGAGATACCTGGAGATAATTTGTCCCAAACATTTCAGCAAGATTCTAAAACTGCATCTATGGACAATCATATCAACATGTACCACAACAGCAATACTCCTGTTGCCAGATCTACCTCTGAAGACAGGCTTACAGTAACAAAAGAACAGAAAGTGTCCACCATTCCCATGAATAAAAGTGAAATGCAGGGTATGCTAGATGTAAAAATTTCTGATGTTAAGGTTGTGGACAAAGGAGTGTTTGAGAGCTGTACATTCCAAAAGATTGGCCTTACAATAAATGACAAAATATCAGAAGTGGTGAAGGAACACCTGAACTTGTCATTGCAAGTGGATGGTGGTGAAGACATTAATGAAGAACCAGAGACAAACAACAAAACATCCTCAGCAACCAACATTTATACTCTTGAGAACAATAATGAAATTACACCTGACGGCTTACAAGGAGAACTTGTCAGTTCTCAGACATTTCCATTTGTGACTGAATATTTTGTTGATGATAGAGCGAATCTGGACAACACAGATGACCATTTGAGAGGCCAATATATAGTAAAAAATCCCACTGAGAAAGAAGTATTAGACCACCAAGGAGTTGGATTCCTTAGCAGTTGTCCATCTTTGTTGGTGAAGAACAGTGCAGAAATAGAAAATTTAGAGAATCATAATGCATATGGACCTGTGCCCCAAGAGTTGAAAATAAAGTTACCGGAATCAAACACTGTCCTATGTCCAGTACCAACTGTTAATCATCCAGAATTGTTAAGTACCAGCCATTCCAATGGTTTAATCGATGAAGTGATCAGTGAAAGTAACACAACTATACAACTGACATTGATGTCTACTTGTAAACAAAGCCCTGTAATTTTATCTTCTGATTATGTCACTGTGGCTGAGGAACATGATCAGTTCAGTCTGATGAAAACAGAGACTATACCAATCGATAAAGTCGTTCACAATCCGGCTCCTACAGGAACATCTGTAAGGACTGAAGACAACGGATTTGATCTTTCATCATATACACAACATAAGCCAGGTGTTTATCCTGAAGAAAACAGCATTTCAGGAGCTTCAAATCCTTTAACAGAGTCCAGTCGTTGCTCAGAAGATGTGGTGGACCACATTGTCTCAGACATGCTTAAGGAGGCAGTGAAGTATGTGGAAGCAAGCAAAGTAAATACGGCACCTAAATTTCAGCAGGTGCTGGAGTTAAACACTGTTTCACATCTTGACACTGAGTCAGCAATTCAATTTCAAAAGAAGAATGAACACTCATTTAATTCAGACAGAGCTGAACATGTTCCAGGTACTGATTCTAGACCACTTAAAAAACAAGTATACCAAGAATGTGCTGAAGAAAAACATGGTTTCATGACACAAGAACAACTTCATGGTGGACAGAACACAAATGAAACAAAGGACAATATCATGGACTTTGAAAACCACACTTGTTCAGGAAAACTACATAAAGAGACCACAGTTTCTAACTCTTGCCAGGCTCTAGTGTTCTGTACTTCAGAGCTACAGAGAGACAGCCAAACACAAATCATCCAAAGTGTCATTATGAGTGATATGCATTCAAGCTGTCCTCAAAATGAAGATCAATCATTGTGTAAAGAGGACCATACACTGCAGAGAAGGAAAATTCAGGAACAGTGTGTGAATGTTCAAAAAGAACAGAAGCATTCATACCAACTGCAATCTCAAGACTTATCCATCCTTTCTAAGTCTGTACAAAGACCAGAGCAGACGGACATGAGAGAGGCAAATACACCGGAGCTTAAATTTTCTACATCTAGGTCATTAGACCTGAAAGAACCAAATCAAGTTCAAATTGAATCTACTGAAAAAGCTAATGGAGTGAAACAGCATACAACAATATATAGTTCAAGACTCGTATTTTCTAGGACTAATGAAGAGCGACAGAGAGTAAAGCCAAAGAGACACAGGAAAGCCCATTTTACAGCTCCAATAAGTTCATCCACTGACTCGACACCTGATTCATCCTTAGATGAGATAGCTAAATCCAGAGTACATAAATGTGGCATTGCCACTCCAGCCATACCTGGCACACCTAAAAATAGAAATAGCTCATCTGATGAATCAAGTTCATTTCTGTCTTTAGAAATTAGTCCAGGATCAACAGAATCAAAATCAAAACATAATCAGTGTAATGGGATTGGCTCTGATAATCCATACCTTTACATCAGAGATGTTACCACAGAGGAAGTGAGACAGAAAAAATATAATTTTACGGCAAAGCTATTTAATATTCCTGGTCAATCAAAGGATGATGAAACAATTCGATTAACCAGAAGCAATTCTACTAAACACATATCACATGAAAATAACAACGAGAGAGCAAAATCATTTGAGAATGATTCCATTCAAAATAGAGATCCCATTCTACATTTTGGTTCAAGTGACATTAACCCCTTTGTTCATACAAGAAAAAAGGATCGGTTACTTAAAGCTGCATACAAAAATCAGCCATTTGGAAGTGCAGTCAATATATCCAGTCAACTTTCCTCACTTGAAAGTTCAAGCAATGGTATAGCAAGATGCTGTAGTATGGACAATGGGTTGAATGTCCAGAATTCTCCTTTCAGTTCTCATCTGAGCACTTATGCAGTCCAGAAAGGGCTTTCTAGCACATTGAGTAGTGCTGAAGATTCCAAAGAACATATTTCTACAGAACCCAAGCTGAGTGAAGCTTTTCGTACCCCAACTATTTGTAATGAGAAGATCTTAACAGCTTCAGGCAGTGACTCTTGCAATGATACCTTAGACTTAGCCAGTAGCTCAGGCCAAGTAGATGAAATAGTGCTGGTCTACTCTTCTGAACATGAAACTCAGGAAAGTAAGCAAGATTCAAGAAAATGTGACCATGGTACCCAGACAGTCAAGTTTTATGAGGACTTGGAGAAGAAGAACAGACACAGGAGAAGCAGTACCCAGGTTCCTGTGTCCAGACAGGGGCAAGAAAGATCAACCACATGGACAAGTCTACAGAATATGTCTGAACATCTTTCTGAGTTGATTCTCAGCACATCTGATCTTCTGGGGAACATTCAGTGTATGAGAACAGGGGAAAATTCTATGAAAAATACACCTCCTTTAAAAACTTGCAGTAAAGTTTCAAAGGTAAGCTCTGACAAGTATTGCAAGAGTGATGGCTCCACCCAAACTGCCATAGATGTTGGGATCCAAACTGAGGACATTGCACTGCTAATGAAACAGAACAAAGTTCTCCAGAGTACCCCGCTCGTACAGAACCCCAAATCTCATGAGGTCAATGTGATCGTCAAAGTTATTGGCTCCGAAGTTTGCAACATACCAAAGCACGATGGTGTCATCAAATCTATTAAAGATCAGTGTGACAGCAAACAGACCTTTGAAACTGTTAAAAGTATGCCTGACATGTGTCCTGGAGGCTCACCTTCTGAGCAGTTTAGTGGAAAGTTAGACACTGTAAAAATTCTCTCCCTAGAAACAGTTGCACCAAATCAGCACTGTTTCAATCCTGTCACAGTAGACCATAAAGCTTCCAATGCTTTTGCAGTTTGTGTTCAGAGAAAATGCACTTCTCAAATGTTAGCAAAGGACAATCAAACACATCAGCAAATGAAGCCAAAGAATAACCCTGATAAAAGGGTGATGCTTATCGACCGTGCCTCTTCTCCTATTCTCACTGTGGATGTGGCAAGTTTACAGAAAGGGAAAATCAAATCTGGTACAATCCACACCCCCACTGAGATGCTCTCAAAAACTGAAAACAAACCAGTGTCCACCAGTAAACCTAAGTCACAGTATCAAAGAGATAATTTTTACACATATCAAACTGTAAACAAATCAGTGTCTTCCATGTCTCTTGAGAACCTAAGTAACCACAGTTGTATAAATTTAGGTGCGCCAGATGCACACTCCACAGAAGTCTCATCCAGCAGATACATACAAAATGGAAGAAGGAAACACTCTCATGGAGTGCGAAGCAAAGAAGCAAGCCAAGCCATTTGGTGCAGTCCCCTGTCTCAGGGTCACTCTTCCACTGTCAAACACAGGCAACCTGTAGACTTGAGCCAAAACACATTACAATCCTCAACACCCATTAATCAAAGCCACAGCAGCAGCATGCAGGAATATAAACACAGACTCTGTAAAAATAAGAGCTGCTGGGGTGATGTGAGCAAAGACACTCTCCAATACCAAGAGGAAGACAGCATGTCTTTGGCTCCGAGTGACTGCAATACAGATATCCTGGTCAGCATTAACCCACTCACTGAAGCCAGTCCGCTCCAAGAGGACTACTGGATTCCTGAAAACCTGCCCATGCACAACAAGTTCACCAACTGGTCAGGCATCAGTCAGCAGCCACCAGCCAGGCTTACTAAGGAAAACAGTACAACTGTGGAGAAAGCCCCAGATATTAATACACATAGTCTCCACCTATGTTCAGCAGAGTCAGAGAGTCTTGGGTGCAGGTACAAACCAGAGCTCTTGGAATCAGCAGATAGACGGAGCAGAGAAATTGAGAGACTGCGGAAGGAACGGGAGCAGGTACTTGCCTCTATGCAATTAGATTTGAGTCCTCATCCACTCAGTGTAGAGCTCACAGAGGCCAAGTTGCACTATGGCCTGGGGAAGACAGACACTCTGCTAAACATGCTGAAGTCCAGTTCCAGAACAGAGTCTACCATCTCTACCAAACAGCAGCTATATGACAGGTGAGAGTTTTACTCTTTTAAAAAGTGATTACTAAATTTAAAGAGCTTATAATGTACACTATGTTAGATTTGAAACCTGTATATTGTATGTTATGTTGCATTTTCACTGTGCTCAGTTTTCCACAGGAGAAATGGCCTACTGATTAGGAAATGTGATCAGTATGATATCATCAGTATGATGAAACACTTTGAGACATGCTGTTATAGTGAACCAGTCAATATCAGGGTGTTGATTTCCAAGAACACCATCTCCTGAAGTGTTTTATTTCTCTTATACCACAGCAATTTGCTAACTCTTACCATTTCTAAATGTATTTAAGAACATCATGTATGCTTTATCAACTTATAGTTATCTTTAATGTTGTAGAATGTTTTCAAAAACAAGTTAGTTCCAGTTATCCCTTATGGTATAACAGGTAAAAAAGATGTTCCCTCACCAGCTGCATTTTTCCCCTCTTTCTTTTGAAGTTAAAAAGACAGAAATGAAGCTTATCGTGTTACCTAGAAAGCCCTCTGAACATTACAAAGATTCTTCCAAAAATGCCAGATAAACATCTCCTAACAAAAAACCTTATCGTATCAACAACTATACACATTTGTTTTAGTCCATTTATGGAGCATCTGCCATATACGTCCTCTGTAAGTGTGATTGCATAAGCTTGTGATTTGCCTTGTAGCCAAAATGAATGTCCGAGCTGTTCAATTATATAAAAAACACCAACTGGAATAGAAAATTCAACAGGGCTGTGGTATTATTAGAATATCACCTGTTATTATTTCCTCAGACACAGGAGGAGTATTGATGGTTTAAGGAAGGAGAGAGAAGATCGTCTTCAAACGTCCCGCCGAGCTCGAAGTCTCAGCCCCAGCAAACATCCGAACTCATCAAATCACTTGACAGAACAGTCTCAAAGACCTGTGGGTGTACCCAGCCGGCAGCGGGAATATCTGCAACACCTACGCAAGGAAGTAGTGGAGATGAGCAGGTGAATGACTAAACCAGTTCCGTTCCTCTATCACTTACTCTTTCTCTCAGTTTGTGATACAGAATTTTATTACATATCCATCTAATTTTATCTATCTAATTTCATGTTATTACATAAGATTTCCTAAATGAATCCACTTTAAACCAAATGACCTTTCATAGGGTTCCAGATCCACCTAGAAGAGAGGGTCA
The DNA here is from genome assembly GCA_024331685.1 of Stegophilus panzeri. Taxonomy (NCBI): domain Eukaryota; kingdom Metazoa; phylum Chordata; class Actinopteri; order Siluriformes; family Trichomycteridae; genus Stegophilus; species Stegophilus panzeri. The sequence goes on from JANDJT010000228.1 coordinate 14,215,928, forward strand.
ATATCCCACTGATATTGAACTCCTTCTGCGTGACTACAGTCGTGCACGTGAGGAAGCGAAGACCGAGATTGCCAGAGCGCGAGTGCGGCTACGTGAGAGGACAGAGCAGGAGAAGCGGAGATTAGAGCAACAGGCTCTCACACAGTCTGTAAAGGTGAGTTCAAAATGCAACACTCAGACCAACTGGCATCTTAAAGTCTTATTTTATATATGCAAATACCACAGTTTGGAATGATTTTATATTTCTCCTCATCCCTCATGTAGGATCATATGAGACTTTGTACACATGTCAGTAATAGCACCTTGTGCACTGGTTCCAACTTAAGTCTCTCTTCTGGACCTACATCTGGCTACAACAGCAGTAATGCAGCTTTACTGAAAGATGGTACCTCACCATCTATACAGGTGAGGGGAAAAATATGCTAAATATGTGTTGCGTTTATTCACAGATGATTAGCATGAAGGCTTAAATAAACTGTTTGTACATTGTTAGAGACTTGGCTTTATCAACATATATATATACACACAATACTACTTGTATCATGAGATCCAGTGGCGTATGCTCTCCATAATTAATTCACAGTTACTGGACAAATTTTCAATTTATTGTTGTTATAAAATTGTCATAAACAATCAGGTATAATTCGGGGTTGGGATTGAGCTATAGGAAGAAAATAAGATCACTGGTTGTATCCGTTTAAAGGTTAAAGGATATTTCTATGCCTGTATTCTGCAGATCATTGGAGTCTCAGATAGGGAGTTAAGAATCAGGTCTCGACCTCCCATGATCCCTCCTCAAAGTTTAAAGGCTGCTCATGCATGGCTATCAGCTCAGGGTAAGTAGTGACTTCTTTTTTGTTTTTAAAGAAGCATTCGTCCAAACAACCTACACAGAATTTTACTAAACCAATAATCCTTGTTAGATATTCATGTGGAGAGCTCCTCCTCGGGATATGAGCTTCACTCCTCCTCCTCTCCATCATCTCCTCCTGGACGACAGCGCACTTGTTCCTTTAGCTCTCCCTCATCTATTTCTATTTCGTACCAGGACATTGCAGACTGTACTCTCACAAGTGCAATATCAGAGGTAAAGTGCATAGTTTTCACCATGTCCATCTCTAAATTCTGTGAAGTGAAACTGGCTGCTGAGTGTTTGACTAGAGTTTGTGATGTAACAGGTTCATTTAGCCTCTGGAGGAGATGTAAGGAATCTGCTGGCAGGGAGTGCCGAAGCTGGCTGGAGGTTGGTGTTGTGAAAAAAAAAAAAAAAAAAAAAAGCAGTATGCTTTGATATAAAAAATTAGACCTATTCTACTCCAACCCACTTTTTTTTCCAGACACCAGGGCTTAGAGAACGGAGTACAGACCTTCCACCGGCCCTCTTCCAGACCCTCTGCTCATGGGTTTTTGGGTGCCATGGAACTGGAGAGACCCCTTGCTAGTCTGTGGAATTTAATCCGAGATCACTCCAAGACTCATCTCTACAACAAATCTCTAAAGTCTGCCTGGACACGATTGCTAGATGACGCTACACAACTAGGTGACTGTCTTTTTATATTATGTGCTACATTATACAAAATGATATTATATATTTATTCAGAAGAATGTAAGATAATTACAGCTCATTTTGTCACTTTCACCAGTCTACCTGCTGACTGACCCGTCCAGCTGTCATATGAAGCAGCCGCGGGATTTCTGTTGCCTGAGCACTGAGGCCAAACGGGTTTGTCCCTTCAGTTATCTGTTTAATGTTGTGAATTTATACAGATTTATACCACAGAACTGTTGAATTCTTAAAGCTAATTAGTCAGATGGTGTAGACAGATTTCTGAAATGTGACGACTGCAAGGCGAAGCATGGGTTTATATTAATGTGCGCATACTAATACGTTATCTTTTCCACGTAAACGGATTTTAAAAAAGAGATGCTAGCGAGGGAACGACTGTTCCACAATATTAAACGGAAATATAAATGGATAAAATGTCAGTGTATGATGTGAAGTTCTTTAATAAGTAGTTGATTGTGATTGTTGACAAATTACTGTGGTATAAGAGGAATAAAACTCTTCAGCATGTGCAAAGGAAAGAATAAACGGGCCCTCCACAGATGTTATGGGAGACAGATGTGCCTCAGTTTGAGTAGAGGCATGAGCATAGGTTACCGATGGAATGATATGATAAACAGGAGGATGAGGAAACTCTGGGGGTACAGGTGAAGAGGAGAGCCATTCCAGCAGAGCAGTAATGTCCACTGCCAAATGTGCCAGATGACGATGTAGATATTCATCCAGGCCTGAGAGATTGAGAAGCCGAGAGAGAGAAGGTCCAGCTGTATGAGGGTGTTGGCCAGCTGGACAGAGAACAGAGAGAAAGCACAAAAATGAGAAAGAATACACAATAAAACAGTAGTGATAACACATATATCATATATCCACATATACATGTACAAGCACATGCAAAGAGTGTAAGAAACAGGTATCAATACACTGCATGGAAAGAACACAAAGTTGAAAAAACACACGCACACTCACAAAATGTATAAGAAACACCAAAAACGTACAACAAGCTTAGGATTAGTGAGGACAATATGTGTAACAGTAAGCAAATAAAAATATCTCTCCCGTAATGAAGGAATGGTAAAATATCAAAAAATGTCCAGGGCAATGGTGCGATAAGATCTGCGCAGCTCGGCTGCTGAAAGAGGAATACCGTATATCAATATATATACCATATAGCTATATATATCTATACACACCATATATCTATCTATCTATC
>JANDJT010000228.1:14225771-14261420 GCA_024331685.1 Stegophilus panzeri
TCATCATTTCTGGAATTTCTTTCAACTTTGGCATAGTGTGTTACTGTGTAAGACCTTTTAACCAACTTCATGCTGTTAGGTTTCCTATGAACCATAGCACTTGGTGCCCTTTTTTTAAAAGTTGAAATTAGCACAGGCCTCGTGCTCCCTGCGGTGTTACTGGTGGTCGACATTCCCAGTTCATGCAGAGGTGATTCTTTTGCACGGCCAGTGTCCGTGTGAAGGCGGAACACACTCTAAGTGGGAGTGAGCAACTCCATTCTCAGTGCATGTGCCATTTAAAGGCAGTGGTGCTCAGCAGGAATGTGCGTCCTGCGCTGTGCGCTGCGAGGCGCGCTTTATTTTTAACCGTTAGGGCGGGTCAAGAGCGCGGAGCTGCACACAGTCCCCATGTCGCTGTCCCCGGCCTCAGCTCCTCACCTCGGATTATAACACACCTAACACACAACTACAGGATTCCTTTCAACTATACACTGAAGTTGCCAATAATATTTCAAAATCCCTAAGGTAAGTCTTTTTAATTGCTTAATTGTAATTCATAAATTCATTAATTTCTTAAAATAATGTATAAGGCTGTTGTTTTTTTGTTTTTTTTTAAATAAACTACTTTTATTATTGTATTATTGCATTGTAGTAGGCTACAATTATGTTCTGCTCTATGTGCTACTCTTTTTTTTAATGCCTTATGATATTTACACACTATTTACTACGTTATTATTCATGAATCATTTTGATTGTTGGATCTTCATGGCTGTACATGAGCAGTACAGTATATTGTTTCTTGTTCGTGTGTCTGTTGGAGAAGCTGGGAGCCACAGAATATGTACTAAAGTGTAAAAGCCAAAGGAGTTTTTCCCCACTTTGCTGACAGGTGTTACTTGTTTGCGAAAAGTTTAGTTTGTCATTTTAAAATTGCACACCTCACCTTTTTTATTTATCTTTATTTATATTTTAAATTTTTATTTCCAATTTAACGCACACATTCTGGTACCATAATGTAAAGTGTAAATACATGAGGGCACAAATAACTTTTAGCTCCAACGTCTCTCTCTCTCTCTCTCTCTCTCTCTCTCTCTCTCTTTCTCTCTCACTCACTCACTCACACTCTCTCTCTCACTCTCACACACACACACACACACACACACACACACACATTCTCTGTGTATTAAATAAATAGTGTGGTTCACAATATCAGTGGAAGTAAAACAGCCCTGTTTTACCACCAAGCTTTGAAATAACAAAGAAATTAGGTGTCCTGCCTAGTCCTAACCTTATAAGGACATCCTGCTGTGGTCTGCACACTTATGTTATGAACTTAAATCTAAATAGAATTACATTTACAACCTGTTGACTGCTGTTTATTATATTCCAGGAACATTGATTTGTTCCACTTCAGTTCTTGCAATCCTGTTAACCCCTTGAAGCCTCGGCGTATCACTCAGTTATTCATAGCAAAACTCAGAAACTACTATAAATGATTCATTAACTAATAAAAATTCATGTAGCTCCTGACCTCTTGACAGGTCCTGGAAGTATTAGGGGTTTAACGGCAATCAGATCACAAAGCCATGTTTGATTTTCTACGTGCATGTTATAATTTCTGTTAACGTATTCTTATTTTGACTTGGCTGCTATTACAGCACTGTTTGCTTAACAGGTTTCCAGGATTTATGCTTTATTTGCTAACTTCATGGCAATAACACTGATCAACAGTGTTTCTGTGGAAAACAGAGCACTCGTTGGCAGGTTGTAGCTCTTCATACCACAGCGCACGAGGGCATCCAAACCACGCCTGTCTCTAGTTTCACTACTTCATCATCACACACACCAGAAATATTCCACTACACTCTCCTGCTTCATAGCTAGTGTACAACAGTTCGCTTGGCATGATAGAAATATCAGCCTGCTCATCACACATGTTTAATATACAGAGTATCTAAATCAGTATCCATTTTGAAGTTAAATTAGTAATATATATTTTTTTAAATAATAAACTTTTATGTGAGGACATTAGACCGGCTCTTCCTATCTAGATAACAGGAGCTATGTCACATGCCATGTGTTTGACCATAAACGTAAGTACGGTTGCAGAAAGCAGGCTGACGGAGCAGGAGTAGACTCTGTAGGCTGTGATAAGGGGATTCCCGCTGAGGGAGGGAGCGTCGTTCTCTGATAACATCCTCTCTGCAACCTCCTGATACAGAGGAGAGAGTGAAAGAAGCACTCCTCCTCCACCAGGGCCTCTTCTCTCAACCTGTTGTTCTCTTTCTTCTTTCCTTCACGTCTTTATACGATAGCTGCATGATAATTGCGTCATGATTCAATGGGGATATCATCAGTGAAAGCGATAACCTTACTGTGTTTAAAGCTCATATCATTATGATTTATAAAACAGTGGTCATTTAGCAGAGTAACCACATGGTGTAGTTCATCACATTAACTATGAATTAACTGAATAGGCTTAAGTGTCCAAAAAATTTTATTGTGTAATTTTGAACAGTATATCTATATTTTTTTTTTTTTTTTTCATTTTTATATTTTTAAACATAACAGTCTACTTTTTTGGGAAAGGTTTTGCTTTAAAACTGTGCTTTATTATTATTATTATTATTATTATTATTATTATTATTATTTAAATAAATGGCACTTGGTTAGACATGCTGTTTTCTAATGCAGTGAAATTCCTATTTCTTATTTTTAGGAAATAATTTTTTGGGGGCCATTGTATAACAAGTCCTGTCTTTGCAGTATATGTGTCTCAAATAGTCCAGAAGAATAAGTCTGTAATTTGAAGCCACTGCATGGTTAAAATGTGCTGAATCAAAGCTTTTACACATGGCTGAATCATGAAATAAGCAGTCGTGTACATTAGCTGAAAACATATAGTATGTGACGACGATATTAGTAGAATTCTGTGTTATTTTACTTGGAGGGGTTGCCCAGCCCCTATGTTGGGCGATAAGGGTAGGAAAAAGCAGCATGCCTCTGGAAGATAGAGCTATCTTAGCCACATACCTTCACCCATCACGCCACAGAGGTATATGCACATACTCTGAAAATGCTGGCCTATTCAAATAACTAATGTGAAGAGCATAACTATGTGTTGCTTTGGTGTCTTGTTTTGTGGTATTTATTTGTGCTGGTATATGGAAAACTCACACATCATACAGTACTTGAAAAAACACAGTGGCTACACTGGCTATTAAGTATCTTAAACAATAATTTCTTTGTTTATTCTGTAGTGGTTTTGCTACTTTTCCAAATAAAAATGTCCACCATTCATGTGTTTAATGAAAGCAGATCAGGATTAGGCCATGCACAATAATCTTCAGCATGAAGAAATCTGCGAGTAGTCTCAATGTTTTTTTTTTAACCCTGAAACTTGAAGTAGGTTGGCAGAAAAAAATTAATTGGTCTCTTCTGTCTTTACAGATAATCCATTGGCCCCATTTCACATTGCTCTGAGGTGTTCTGGCCCTCCCGCCCCCTCTAGCAGCCATGACCTCCACCACAGACTTTGACAATTGTGATATCACACAGCAGTACAGCCGCATCAACACGCGCTTTGAGCTGTCCGATGAGGAGCTGGACAACGACAACAGCACAGCTCGGCGCTTTGAGCGTTCACGAATCAAGGCTCTCGCAGGTGACTTTTGTATGATGTGACCTAAAGGGTCATTTTGGCTGATTACACATTTTTGAGAACTCTTTAAGACTAAAAAGTCAAAGACAAGCCTGAACCCTGGCATCCAAACCCATTCCCTAGATTCTCGTTTCCTCCCCCTTTACTTCTTCAGCCAGCTATCTCAGATCTCTGCTACATGCCCAGAGTTCTTTAGTGTGATGGAGCTGGACAGCTGCCCTGCCTGTCTGCATTCAAGGCTCAAAGCAGTGAGAGCATGTCATTGCTGCTACACCTGTGGCATGGCTGCTCTGAAACTGAAGCCTTAAAATAGCTCTGTGCAAGGCCAGAGTTCTAGTGCTCCACACACACACACACACACACACACACACAGACACACACACACACACACACACAGAAACAGAGGATTCAGGGCACTTCTGAGGCATTTATACAGTATATTTAATTTGTTATTAGACCATACAGTTATTTTATGTATTTTCACCCAGTTCTACTCTTTATATTCCCAAAATGTCCATATTTAAGATGTAGGTGGCAATATGTAATCATTCATTTAAATTTGACTTATTCATTCATTCATCTTCAATAGCCACTTTATTTCACATGGACAATTTCACTGTGGTCACTGGGACTACAGTTGCTTCTATGGCCTTAGGACTGCAATTACCACATACAGTTTTGCACTCAAGTCTCCTTTAGTGAACAGTGGATCAGTTCAACAAAACAGACGTCATATAAAAATTATAATGAACTTCCCTTTACTTTTACACTATCCGTTGTTACCTAGATGAGGATGGGTTCCCTTTTGAGTCTGGTTCCTCTCAAGGTTTCTTCCTCATATCGTCTTAGGCATAAATTCACACATTTTAAATTTGTATCCTGTGTTTATATGTTTCCGTAAAGCTGCTCTGAGACAATGTCCATTGTAAAAAGCGCTATGCAGATAAAAATTTAATTGAATTAAATTGAATCCTGGTTCGGGTCACACAGTGGACCTGGTGCCTGTCTTACTAACATTGGGCGCAAGGAACGAGAACATATCCTGGATGGGACTCATTGAAATTTTAATTCATTATATCCTTATATGTGGTGGGGGGACCACGGTGGCTTAGTGGTTAGCACACTTGCCTCTCACCTCTGGGGTTCGACTCATGTCTCTGCCCTGCGAGCACAAAGCTTGCATGTTCTCCCTATGCTTCAGGGTTTTCTCCAGGTACTCCAGTCCCCCAGTTCCAAAGACAGTCATGGTAGGCTGATTGGCATCTCTAAATTGTCCATAGTGTGTGTGTGTGTGTGTGTGTGTGTGTGTGTGTGTGTGTGTGTGTGTAATTGTGTGTGCGATTGCTACCCTGTCCAGTGTGTCCCCTGACATGTGCCCCAAGTCCTCTGGGATAGGCTCCAGGTTCCCCCACATGTAGGATACGCGGTACAGAAAATGGATGCATGGACGTCCTTATATGCCATATTTTGTCATAACAATGATCCTTTTCCTGGGTCTCTGTTTATACAAACCCTAATTTTATATTTGTGTCTGAGCATTTTTTTTTCCTGTTTCTTATTATTATTTTGAGAGGAAGACTAGGTAAAGTAGGAAAGAGGGATAGTGGCTTTCCCCCACTTATACCAAAACTACGCCCTTGCATGAACACAAAGCATTTTAGTGAAATATTGATTTCTGTGAATTTGTGGGAAATCTTAATTGCTCAGATCCTATGACACTGTAACAGGGTTGCTTGTTTTGGAAGGACAGGCAGAATAACTTGTTCTGTGTTGTTGATGCTTCTCTAGCCTGTGTCTTTAAGATGCAGATATGCTGCTGCAGTAGAGAGCTGGTGTAATGTACTCAGCATGTGCAGTGATCTTTATTTAATGCAATTAGAGTTTCCTGACAAAGAGCAAGGTAGACACTAAGCAGACAGACTGAGAGTGAGGGGTTACGTTCTGTAGTGCTTGTGATCAAACTTCTTTTGAAACAAGCTAACAGAATGATTGTATTTCACATTATACATGTAATTTCACATTACATTTCACATTACAGATGTAGTTCATATTACAGATTGAAATATACAGTTGTGTTCAGTTCTTGCAAATATACACTTCCTGTACATTTTCATCGTTTTATACGGTATTTCTTTCTTTTGAGAAGCCTGTATTAATGAATGCTTTTCAAAGCATGCAACCACATACTTCCCATATGATGACATCATGTGTTTGTGCAAAGGAGGAAGTGAGCAAGGATATACTATATGCATGAGTTGGGTGCTGGAGAAGCTGCTCCTTGCACTAGCTGAGAGTAAAAAACTGGGAGGGAGGGAAGGAGGGAGGGAGAATGGGAGAGGAGGAGGAGGACTCGAAGACAGAAGAGAGGAAGCGATAGACTTTGCATCTGTCAAGCTGACCCGCAGAGGTGTGTGTAGCGCTGTCTGATAATGAGCAGCCCTTGTTTGTGTCACACCATGCCTGTGAGTCAGAGCCAGTTGCCAGAGGTGAAGCTCAGCCTGAAGACCAGCAGAGAGGTCAGTTCAATCCGCTCCAGTGCCTACTCCTCAGGAAAAGAACTCCCCATCCGCATCAGCACTCAAGCCACCAGAAGCAGGAGCACACCGCCTGTGTCCAGATTTCAATGTAGCGAGAACAAATCAGTGCCCAAGACTAACGGACACACCAAGCATGAACCCAAGAATTTGCCTGAGAGGAACAGCACTTTACGGGGCATTCCACCAACCCAAGCCCCCTTAACAGTCTCTGCCTCCTCCTCCTCGTCTTCCTCTTCCTCATCCTCCTATACTTCGAGACTATCCCGACCCTCGCCCCCGCAAAAACCTTCTTCATCCTCATCATCCTCTTCGCAGAGTATGAAACGCACCCGCTGGCTAAGCCACAGCACCTCCAACATCTACTTCAACTCCATCTTGGATGGGAGGTTCAGACTTCTTCAAGGTACAGTTCTCCTTTGGCTACATCCTCTGCCCCTTGCTCCCTCCCTGAGACAAAGGGTACCATCCTCTGCCATGTCCAGCCTCCCTGTGTCCCTTTAAGATTCGTTAGTTAGGTGAGTTTGGTTGTGGTGGTTTTTGTGTAGGGCAAAATCTGTTGTGCTTGGTAAGTGCTTGTTCACATTACTGTATTTACATTAAATTTTTAACGGTGTGGTGGTAGAACAGTGTGCTGGTATACCATGTTTAAGAAAATAGTGATGGTGTTTTAGTAAAGATACTTTACACTATGCTATATTGATCATAAAATGTTATTTCTAAATGCTACAAGATTTTGTGCATGTAGATCAGGAGTGTCCAAACTTTTTTCAAAAAGACCATATCAAAATACCCGAGGGCTGGTCGGGGTTTAATAAAATAATATTAATTAAAATAAAAAGATATTTATACAGTGACCTACTTTTTTTTCAGCAAACATTGTATTTCTACATGGTTTTAATAAAAAAAACAAACACAGAAGGTATTTAAACAAGTTTATTTTAACTCCAGTACTTTCCCTGACCAAATAATTCGCCACAGTTTTTTTGCCATTTAATTTGTTTGTTTTTGAAATTCTAATTCTGTATGTATACTGCAGCTTGTTGAAATACGTTGGCAATTCATTACCATGTATTTTATGCTTCATTTTTGCGTTAAATTTAGTAACATAATATCAGTGACATTTAATGTCACCAAACATGTGCTAACACCCAAATTCTTTCCTGAAGTAAAAATGCACATACTGAATAATTCTGAATAAATAGTCTCATGAAAGTTGAAGTACAGCTTCAAGTTCTTGACTCAAGTTCAAGTATAACCTTTTTCAATTTAGTAAAAGTATGACAGTAAAAGAAAACAAAATTAAAAGAAGTCAATCTCAAATTAGATGCTTGTTTTAGTTACTGAAGGTAAATCACTGCCCCTTTCTTCAAGGAACCGAGGAACATTGGGAAATATCAGCTAACTATTCCTAATCTATCAAACGTTAGCTACCATGATAACTCTATTGTTACAAACTAGCTGAGTGCTAATAGCTAGCCATCACAAATCACAGTGATAGGTATTAGATTTAATTCTTGCTGTCACATGTCTTAAAGTTTAGATATGTTAGGAATTTAGATCAACTCCATGTAGTGCTCAGATGCTAAATAATAGAAATAATTGTAATTCGTTACTTCCCACCTCTGCTTACTGTTTATGAACCATTCCTTGTGCTCATGCTTGTAAAAATTGCACAAAGCATATTTCTTAGCATTAAACTGTGTTTAAAATGGTGTTAATGATTTGTAATGAATTATAGACAAGCATTATGAAGAAAAAAAAAAACCTCTAAAAGAAGTGATTCCAGCTATGTTGACTTTTAGCTAACGTTACCTAGCTAGTAGTCAGTACCAGTAGGGTTTTGGTAGCTTATTGACATTATTAGTTTTTTTTTTAAATCCCTGAATAACTTTTTTTATTTGGTCTGGTTTACAGAATTATAGTTAATTCTGCACATAATGATGAGCTAATGATGCTAGTGGCAGTTTCTTTTGGTTTTTTGGGCTTGGCATAAAAGCAGATTGTATTTCAGTCTTCTGTTTTTCTCTACTTCTCTATTCCACCCGGCTCCTTCCACTGATTATTATTGTCAAATGTCAACTATACTCTGACCTCCAATCGCCCTGTTAGACATATTACCATTTCACTCAGTTAACTACAAGTTAGCATTTAGTGATGGGCACCAATAAATTTTCTGAATGGCTTTACAGCAAATGCTGACTGTAGTGCAAAACACAGGCTTACTCGGTACAAGGAAAATCCATCAGTATAAATAATTCATTGACCTGTCGCTAGAGCTTGAGAGGAGATTTGAGCCCAAGCCATGTGAAGCTGAGCAACATTTAGCCTCACTCTGATGCTGAACTAATGCCACCTGAGAAACAGCACAGTTTAGCAGAGTTTATATTCCTCCATGCAAGGATTCAACTTGGTGAGAACAACCAGAACAATGCTCTTGCAGCAGCTGAGGGATGGAAAAAAAAGAAGCCATGCTTGCTTACAGACTACACAGTGAGACAGTTAGCAGTTAGAATGATAGTGTCTTTCTATCTTGGAGCAAATTTAACAGACAGGGGTTTGAAATCCCAGGATGTCCAGTGGTGCTTGAAAGTTTGTGAACCCTTTAGAATTTTCTATATTTCTGCATAAATATGACCTAAAACATCATCAGATTTCACACAAGTCCTAAAAGGAATAAAGATAAAATATCATTTTAAGAATAAAGAGAACCCAATTAAACAATTAAAAAAATATATTATACTTTGTCATTTATTTACTGAGGAAAATGATCCAATATTACATATCTGTGAGTGTTGATCAGTCCTGCACATCGGCTTGGAGGAATTTTATCCCATTCCTCAGTACAGAACAACTTCAACTCTAGAATGTTGGTGGGTTTCCTAGCATGAACTGCTTGCTTCAGGTTCTTCCACAACATTTCTATTGGGTTAAGATTAGGACTTTGACCTGACCATTCCAAAACATTAACTTTATTCTTCTTTAACCATTCTTTAGTAGAACGACTTTTGTGCTTAGGGTCGTTGTCTTGCTGCATGACTCATTTTCTCAGTTCAGTTCACGGACAGATGTCCTGACATTTTCCTTTAGAATTCACCGGTGTAACTCCGAATTCATTGTTCCATCAATGACAGCAAGTCGTCCTGGCCCAGATGCAGAAAAGCAGGCCCAAACCATGATACTACCACCACCATATTTCACAGATGAGATAAGGTTCTTATGCTGAAATGTAGTGTTTTCCTTTCTCCAAACATAACCCATCTCATTTAAACCTAAAAGTTCCATTTTGGTCTCATGTATCCACATAATATTTTATGTGGACTTCTCACTTGTCCATGTGATCTTTAGAAAACTGCAAACAGCAGCAATGTTTTGTTTTTGTAAAGCAGTAGCTTTCTCCTTGCAACCCTGCCAAGCACACCACTGTTGTTCAGTGTTCTCCTCATGGTGGACTCATGAACATTAACATTAGCCAATGTTAGAGATGCTTTTAGTTGCTTAGAAGTTACCCTGGCTCCTTTGTGACTTTGCAGACTATTACACTTCTTGCTTTTGGACATGTCTCATTTGTTTAATTGGGTTCTCTTTGTCAACTTTTAGGACTTGTGTGAATATCTGATGTTTTAGGTTATATTTATGCAGAAAATATAGAAAATTCTAAAGAGTTCACAAACTTTCAAGCACCACTGTAGAAACAATGATGTTCATTTATTCAGCCAGAAATCTTAATTTGCATAGTACAGTAAGTTAGTGTCATAATGTTTGTTTTTTCTAATTGTCATAACTTTTTCAGGCATTGGTGATCAGGGTTGGTGTGTTTTGTAGTGGCGTATAGTGCTGCAGCTTTTCTTCCTCTCTAATATGATTTATTCAGAACGTTTATTTCCGTAGTGTACAAATCTGTGTTTTTTGTGTGTTTTTTGGTGGGGGGGGGGTTGTAGAAGAGCGACATATGGGCCATATGGTTTGACAGTGCTTCTGCACTGTTTTTCTGTAGTTAGTGGTAAAAGTGGTAGGCTAGTGTCTCATGGGTCTCAGGGAGGATAAGCTTAAAAGCATGGGTTCTTACTCTCAGGCCCTGTACCCTGTTCTAATGTTTTCCATCCAAATGCCACTTTTCTGCATTACCGTTAGATGCATTCTCTCTCTCTCTCTCTCTCTCTCTCTCTCTGCTGCCTGACTTTTGTTGTCATGAGGACTGAATCATTTATAAAACACTTATTAATGATGCAGTTTAATTTAAGATCTCGTTTGGCGAGTGGCGAGTTATAAATAAGAATGTCATTTGAAATACTGCGAATGCTACTTCATTTGTATTTGTTACTAAAGATGTAAGATTTCAAACCCAATGGTGGGAGGATTTGTGAGATTTCCATGCTGATATATTATCTTTGGGTATTGTATTTTGCTTTTGCTTAGAATTTTATCTCTTGTACTGTTTGGGAAGCCCCTGTGGTCCACTTATTTCATAAGAGGAACAAGCAAAAAATGTATGTGTGACAAAGGAAGTCAAAAAGTACACCTACATGCACATTTCTGTTTATCTCAAATACACATTCCTCAGCAGATAGTATCTGTGTGTACTCTTAAGGCCCCAAAGTCATAAATCTATTTTACAAGTGAACATATGGACAAGCATATGGGGGGGGGGGGCAAGCAAGCATTTTTAGACTAGCTAGCTTAGCTTAATAGTTTCATCTCACTCTGTCCACCAGATGAGCGAGAAGCTGTGCAAAAGAAGACCTTCACAAAATGGGTAAACTCCATCCTGGCTCGAGTCAGCTGCCGGATCTCAGACCTCTATCTAGACCTGCGGGATGGGAGGATGCTCATCAAGCTACTTGAGGTTCTGTCAGGTGAAAGGCTGGTGAGTATCTGTTGATACAACTAGGCAGACTTTAAAGACATGGTTATCTTTCAGCATCCTGTAGCTTATTTCTGCATTTTATAGCCCAGGCCCACTAAAGGTCGAATGAGGATTCACTGTCTGGAGAATGTAGACAAGGCCCTGCAGTTTCTAAGGGAGCAGAGGGTTCATTTGGAGAACATGGGGTCACATGATATTGTAGATGGGAACCATCGACTTATCTTGGGGCTCATTTGGACAATCATTCTTCGCTTCCAGGTGAGCTGAATACACCAGGGTTGAGATTAAAGTGCTCACAATGTATATGAATGAGTAATATAAAGTAAGTAAGTATGTAAGTAAAAGTCAGAAACAATCTTCAAGCTATTCAAATGTCCCACCATTTATACAGCAGTTTGTATCCATGCTTTTTAATTTGGTTTCACAGCAACAAAACATTAATATTTATACTGACAAATAACAGGGTTACTATTGAATTTTAATTACTACATTTGACAGTCAGTGTATTTTTAGTTCAGCTAGTTTAAACAATATGATCTGCTGCATAATTTAATCCCTCCACATGGAAGAAAAGGAGAGCAGAGGAAAGGATTTAGCTGACTACTTTTTCTTTGGTCTGGATTCTTCCATGTGTTAAAAAAAACCTGAAAAGATAAAACAGAGCATATCCATTTTTAGCTTTTAATCCTTACACAGCTCCCAGAACTCAAGCCTAAATAAAATCTAATTAAGTGAAGTTATGTGGGACAGTGAGAGGCAAGGTGTCTTAGTGGTTAGCACATTTGCCTCACACCTCTGGGGTTGGGGGTTTGAATCCCATCTCCACCCTTTGTGCATGTTCTCACCCTGCTTTGGGGGTTTCCACCGGGTACTCCGGTCTCCTCACCAGCACTGTAGGCTAATTAGCATTTACAAATTGTCCGTAGTGTGTGAATGTATGTGTGATTGTGCCCTGCAATGGGTTGGCACCCTGTCCCTGGCATAGGCTCTATGCTTCACACAACCCTGTGTAGGATATGTGGTACACAAAATGGATGGCTGTAACATTTTTGATCACAAGGAAGGCATTAGTCAAATGTTTTACATTTGATTACTCAGGGTAAATTACAATGCCTATAAATGCCATGAAATAATGTGCATTTTTGCAAAATGGGATACCAGTAACCAACTTATACCCATCTGCTTTCCACTTTCTTCCTGTCTCACAGATTCAAGACATTGTAGTAGAGTCAGACCTGACGGGAAAGCAGGAGACACGCTCCGCTAAAGATGCCTTGTTGCTTTGGTGTCAAATGAAGACAGCTGGGTAAATGTTATCGGTCGTCTCAATGCTATCAGTATATCATATATCATGTACAGTATCATATATAGGTTTTAATTTGGTTCTATTTTGTATTCTTAGGTACCCGAATGTAAATATCACCAACTTCACCACAAGCTGGAAGGATGGCTTAGCTTTTAATGCCCTCATACACAAACACAGGTGCAGATAAATAAAAGCAAACTAAACAAATACTGCCAAGAAGTGAAATACTGTAATACACTGAAATAATTTCTCGAATTTTGCTTATCCTTCATTCCTTTAGGCCAGATCTGGTTGACTATGGCAACCTGCAAAGATCCAATCCAACTCACAATCTTCAACAAGCTTTCAATGTGGCTGAGAGAAATCTTGGAGTCACCAAGCTCCTGGACCCAGAAGGCAAGAAAATGTGTTTATACCAGAGACTCCTAATGCAAACAAACTTTTATTTTTTTACCATGGTTCTGTTTGAAAGAGACAATCTCTTTGTTCTGTTATTTGCAGATGTGTTTACTGAGAACCCAGATGAGAAGTCCATCATCACTTATGTTGTTGCTTTCTACCATTACTTCTCCAAGATGAAAGCTCTGGCAGTTGAAGGCAAGCGAGTTGGGAAGGTGAGAGCAATTCTATTTTTATGTAAGTGTTTGCTTAACTCTGTGTGAGCATGTGTGATTTATACAAATCAAACTTGCACTGAAAAGGCATGTCATTCTTCAGGTGCTGGACCAAGCCATTGAGACAGAAGAGATGATTAAGATGTATGAGACACTTTCCTCAGACCTGCTAACATGGATTGAACAGACCATCATTATCCTCAACAACCGCAAACTCGCAAACTCTTTGAATGGAGTCCAGCAACAATTACAAGCCTTCAACTCATACCGTACTGTGGAGAAGCCACAAAAGTAGGCGCAAAAATGGACCTCATTTATTTTTTATTCTTATTATTTTTTATGTGTTCTTAATTTGACTTAGGCAATGACGTTGAATTATCTCACATTTAATCGCAACATCTATAAAGATTCCAGGATAAGGGAAACCTGGAAGTACAGCTCTTCACAATCCAGAGCAGGATGAGGGCCAACAATCAGAAGGTTTACACCCCTAAAGAAGGCGCATTGGTGGCAGACATCAACAGGGTGAGACACCTCTATTGGCTTAGCTTTTCTTATTTTCTATCATTGTAAAGTATATATGGTTTGCATATAATAATAATATGGTAAAATTAGTAATATCTCATGTTGTATAGCTCTATTATTGAGTTATTGAGTGCGAACAATTATCACCTGACCCAGGCATGGGAGCGATTGGAGCGGGCTGAATATGAGCGAGAGCGGGTGCTTAGAGATGAGCTCATCAGGCAGGAAAAGCTTGAACAAATGGCCCGTCGTTTTGACAGAAAGGCTGCCATGAGAGAAACCTGGCTGCTGGAGAACCAGAAACTGGTAGCACAGGTAAATTGTGTTGCCTACATGCTTTGGAAGAAATTGGGACTGGCTGTTTTTTGTATCCACATGCCACAGTCTAAAAAATAAGCAATATACTTCAATGTACCCCTTTACATTGTAGGACAATTTTGGATATGATCTACCAGCAGTAGAGGCAGCGAAGAAAAAGCATGATGCCATTCAGACAGACATTGCTGCATATGAGGAGCGTGTACAAGCCCTGGTGGCCTTGTCTAAAGAGCTTGAGGCAGAGAGGTACCATGATGCTAAACGGATTGATGCAAGGAAGGACAATATCCTGAGGCTTTGGGACTACCTCCAGGAGCTTCTGAGCGCTCGCCGAGGCCGCCTGGAGAAGAATCTCACCTTGCAAAGAATCTTCCAGGAAATGCTTTACATCATTAACTGGATAGATGAGATGAAGGTAGAAGAGGATTTTGATTACTGTTGTGAAATTAGTTAGTTCTTTAAGCTTTAAAAATTTTGTGTAATTATTCTGGCAAAGAATAATTGCGTTCTAAATTTCAAGCGTATCAAGTTTCTTTGTATATGGTTTGATTGCGACTTAACTGATACTTTTTATCAGAATCGTCTCCAGTCACCTGATTTTGGGAAGCACTTGTTGGAGGTGGAGGACCTTCTGCAGAAGCATGCTTTAATTGAGGCAGATATTGCTGTGCAAGCAGAGAGAGTGAGCTCTGCTAATGCAGCTGCTCTCAAATTTGCAAATGGAGACAGTTAGTAGAACATTTTCTTACACTTCCCCTGCTATTAGCATGCTATTATGCTATTATCATATACGATTAGCACCGGAATTGTAAACTTGTAAAGTAATTTGACCTATGAAGTAAAATAATTATACAATCTTTCTAAGTATGTAAATATGCATAGATTCATCTATGATTTTTACTAAATTCTGCTCTCTGCCTCCTCAACCAGGCTACAAACCATGTGACCCCCAAGTGATTCGAGACAGGGTACAGCACTTAGACCTATGTTATCAGGAGCTGTGTGCACTTGCAGCACAACGCAAGGCCCGTTTGGAACAGTCTCGCCGTCTATGGCACTTCTTCTGGGAGACAGCTGAACTGGAGAGCTGGATCCGTGAGAAGGAACACATATTTTCCTCTCTCGACTATGGCAAGGACCTGACCAGTGTGCTGGTGCTTCAGAGTAAACACCGTGCTTTTGAAGATGAGCTAGGTGCTTGGCGTGATCACCTGAAGGAGCTGATGGGTGAAAGTGAGAAGATGATAAAAGCCAAGCATTTTGGTACCCCTAAGGTGCAGCAGCGCATGCAGGAAGTACAGAGGCAATGGCAGCAACTGGAGGAGCTGGCTGCATTCCGCAAACAGAACCTCCAGGACACTCAACATTTCTTCCAGTTCCAGGGTGACGCTGATGACCTTAAGGCCTGGTTGTTGGATGCCATCCGGCTTATGAGCACAGAAGATATTGGGCATGAGGAGTACACCACACAGAGGTTGCTCAAGAGGCATCGTGCCCTAAGTGACGAGGCAGTTAAGAATGGAGCCACCATTGACGCTTTGACCAAACAGGCCAATTCACTGCCCGAGGAGCTAAAGAACACCCCTGACATCCAGCGGCGTTTGCAGGACATTAGGGATCTGTACATGGAGCTCTTGTCTCTCTCAGACCTGCGACAGAAGAAGCTAGAGGACACTATGGCACTGTACACCATTTTCAGTGAGACAGATGCCTGTGAGCTCTGGATGGGTCAGAAAGAGACATGGCTGATCGGATTAGAAACACCAGAGACGTTGGAGGATCTGGAGGTCGTTCAGAATAGGTATGTACATGTTGCAAGCCCACCCTGTTTGGAATGTGTAAGTGGAGTGGTATTTAGTACTTCTTATTTTAAGAACATATGGGCATTACTGACATGCATGCCATTCCACTGCAAATTCTGCGTTCCAGGAGCTGCCTGGTGACACTTTGGTAAACATTTTTCAATTGTGAAGTTTTCTTACATGAATAATTTCTTGTATTGTCAGGTTAAGCATCCTTGCCCAAGAAATGGGCAACATGCAGATATTGGTGGACAACATCAACAGAGCA
The DNA here is from genome assembly GCA_024331685.1 of Stegophilus panzeri. Classification (NCBI taxonomy): domain Eukaryota; kingdom Metazoa; phylum Chordata; class Actinopteri; order Siluriformes; family Trichomycteridae; genus Stegophilus; species Stegophilus panzeri. The sequence continues at coordinate 14,241,649 of JANDJT010000228.1, forward strand.
GCCAAGCAGCTAGAGGACAGCAGGCACCCACGATTCAAAGAGGTGAAAGATTGTCAGACTCGTCTCAATAAGAGGTAAGAACCATTCTTTAAGTATAGACTTTCAAGCCATGCTTGCTAAATTTAGTTGTCCTATTAAATATCAATAGATATCACATAACTTTAATAACACTTATACTCCCCTCACAGGTGGGATGCATTTAAGGATATGGTAGAATCTAAGAAGCATAAGGTGGATTCAGCACTCAGTCTTCACAATTATGGGCTTGAGTGTGATGAAACCGGGGCATGGATCAAAGACAAGACACGAGTCATTGAGTCTACACAGGACCTTGGAAATGACCTGGCTGCTGTCATGACTATCCAAAGGAAACTTTATGGCATGGAAAGAGACCTGGCTGCTATTCAGGATAAGCTGGACTTCCTGCATGGTGAGGCTCAACAACTTGTCAAGGACCATCCTGAGAATGCCGCTGACATCTTGGCCCAACAAGCAGAGCTAAACAAAGCTTGGGAGACACTGAAACAAACGCTAAAGGATAGAGAGGATTCTCTCGGCGAAGTAAGCAAGTTGCAAAACTTTCTGCAGAACCTGGATGACTTTCAGTCCTGGCTTTTCAAGACACAGAAGGCCATTGCATCTGAGGAGATGCCTACAAGCCTGCCAGAGGCAGAGAAGCTCCTAAGTCTTCATGATGCACTAAAAGATGATATGGATAGCCATGAGGAGGACTATCACAGCATTAGAGACACTGGAGCAGCCGTCACCCGTGACCAAGAGGAGGATGCCCAATACCAAGAGCTGGATCAGAGGCTGAAGGGTGTCGATAAGGGTTGGGATGAGCTGCAAAAAATGTGGGACAGCCGAAAGAACCATTTGGACCAAGGCTTGGGTTTCCAACAGTTCTCAAGAGATGCAAAGCAAGCTGAAACCATCTTGAACAACCAGGTAAGTATATTGACAACCTTTTTTCCAGCTATTTGGCCAGTCCAACCCATAGCCCAAATACAAAAACTTTTGTACATTTGTATTTATATTTACTAGGAGTACGTTCTGGCTCACCTGGAACAGCCTGACACACTCGATGGGGCAGAGAAGGCTTTGAAGAAACATGAGGACTTTGTCACCACTATGGATGCTAATGAGGACAAAATAATACATACACTAGATGGAGGTCAAAGGCTGATAGACAGTGGAAATCTTTACTCACCGAAAGTAAAGGACAAAATAAACTCTATCCAAGACAGGTCAGAAAAATTTTATAATGTTTATGCTAAATACTCTTATCTTAGTTCCTGTTTCAGATTCACTGATATTATATTGTGTGTCCATGCCTCTTGTGTCTTTTATTTGACCAGTGTTATTCTGCAATTTACATTTACATTTATGACATTTGGCAGATGCCCTTATCCAGAGAGACTTAGATTTATTTCATCTCAGTTGAGGGTTAAAGGCTTTTTGCTTAAGGGCCCAGCTTGGTGGTGCTGGGATTTGAACTCATGACCTTCTGATCAGAAATCCAAAGTCTTATCCACTGAGCCACCACTGTAAACCTTATAAGAATAGGATAAGAAAGGATAAGAAAAGTAACCAAAGTCTAAACTGCTTTGAAAGTGTCTATATGTTCTCCTTCTAGCAGGTAGTGTTAGGAGATTACTAAAACATGCTGTGTAATCTCACCGTTCTCGGGTCAGCATTGAGACAAGAGCATTAGGTAGTGTAGAGGAAGTCTATATTTTTCCCATAAGTGGAGGTCGTCTGCTGTAGTGAGAGCTGGGCGCCTGTCCTGATGGGTATTGATCTCATAGTAAAAGTGCTCATCTAGTACAGCAGAGCTTTGTTCTGGAGATAGCGAGACTTTCTCAGTGTGAGTTGTGTGTTTATATGCACTGGAAACTTGCCTAATGTCTGTTTGTATGTTCCTGCAGATATGAGAAGAACCAAGACAAAGCCAAAGAGGTATCTAAGAAACTCAGAGACAACAAAGACCTGCAACACTTTCTTCAGAACACTCAGGATGTAAGTGAATTTCTATCTGATCTGAATGAATATAGATAGCTTTCTCTAGCCTTCAGTCATTTTACTTTTAATACTCATTTCTTCCGATCTCTGCCTCATTTCTCAGCTTACTCTGTGGATAAATGAGAAGATGCTGACTGCTCAGGACACATCATACGATGAGGCTCGCAACCTTCACAGCAAATGGCAAAAGCACCAGGCCTTCATGGCAGAACTGGCTTCAAATAAGGATTGGCTCAACAAAATTGATCAGGTTTATACATGTCTGAGCTCACTATAAAATACGTATTACTCGCATGCCATAAACGATGTAAATCCCTTTAAATCTATTCAACAAAATGCAAATGTAACTTCTGAACCTTGTACACCTATGTAGGAAGGTAAAGAGTTGATGGCCTCCAAACCAGAGTTTGAACCCATTGTGAAGGAACGTCTGACGAAACTTCATGAGCTGTGGAACAAGCTGGAACATACCACACAGGAAAAGGCCCGACTTCTGTTTGATGCACATCGCTCAGAGCTGTTTGAAGAGAGCTTGGCTGATTTGAAGAAGTGGTTGGCTAATCTGCAGCAGCAGCTCCAGGGTGATGTTAATGAGGAGGTTAAAGATCTTACTAGTGCCAATATCCTTCTCAAGAAGCATCAGGTAAATATTCATATTCATTTTTGAAAATACCAAACACTTCTCTTGAAAACAAGCAGCACTTTAGATGGTCTGCCACTTTCTGTTTTGATAACAGTTGTTTTTGGGATTCATCCAAGTGCTTAAAAGTGCTCAAAATTAAACGTAGAACTCTAAAGTCCCTCTGAGGGAACCCTTTAAGGTTCTTTCTGAAAGCCTACAACAGAGTTTCTCTTTCACAAAATGCTAAAAAACAAAACAAAACAAAAAAAAAACAACAAAGACAGAACTATCAACCATCCAATGAGCTGGTTCCCATGTTCCCATAGTTCCCAGTACCATCCCATGATGAACTGGTTGTTAATAAGAGCATGCTTGAAAACTACGTTTAAAATGTGCCTAATTTTGGATCAATAAATTACTAATTTATGCTTGTTTTAGTCAACAAAATAATGATAATTTGAAAACAAAAGCATGTCATAGTTAATTTATTCTAACTAGTTATATGTTTTCCTTGTGTGCCGTTGTATTGTTTTCTTTTCTTTTTTTTTTTTTTTAGTAAATTAATTTACAATATAATTGACTGTAAATTAGCAGTTGGCCTTTTTAGTCTGATGTTAGTACTGGATTTAAAGCATATCAGCAGGTATCAAGTACTTTATATAAGGGTTCTCAAACCTTTTTTGCATAGGGACCCCATTAACTGCAAAATGTATTTCATGGACTCCATTAGGATAGGCTTTTAGTCACAATCAAACTATTCAAATATGAGGCAATAATATTTAGGCTATTTATTGGAACCATAGAGTTTTTTCACCCTGAAATGTCCACCAACAAGCCTATCTGTGGTTTGGATTAAACCAAGTGACCAGTCAAATATTACTAACTCCTGTCTAACAGGGTTTTAGCTTGATTGTATTCTTACACCCTGACTTATTTGTACTACTGTGGTTTCCATCATTGTATCAAACAATTATTACCAGTCCCCTAACAATATAATGTGACATTTTTACATTATACCATGCCATCTTGATATTGTGCCAGGTTACCAGTTCATTATGAATTATAAAGTTTGAAAATGGAAGTTTGTGATTACAACAAGGGCTGAACACACATACTACAAGTTATGTAAGAAAGGAATTGACCATGTCTTAATATTTTTAATCTGTGCCAAACAGCCTGCAAAGACTTTATAACCCTTATGAACATGAGAATGAAATGACAAATCTTTTTTTCATTGTTTAGAACAGCAGCTGAAACACAAAAATAGGCACCTATGCACTCTGGCTGAATTACACATTCAGTGAGTGGAAAAGTGGGCAAAATTGTCAGCCATTATTGCTTAACAGGATTTGTACTGTTAAGGCCAGAGGGTGTGCATAAACTAGCAAAAGAAATAACACATACGTGTGTTTTGGTGTTTCACCCACTGTTCCAAATCACCGGTCTGGTGATTTTACACGCCAGTCAAAGTGTCTCAGTGTTGCATTCTGCTTGTCAAGCAACTTACACACAGCCCTGTAGACCCAGCATTCATACTCTACAGTTGTCATCCTGGAATGTGGGAGTGTCAGTGTTGTGTTCTGCACGAAAGGCAGTCTCAGAGTCTGGCTAATACAAGATAATCCATTTTTATGACAAATTACATTTGTTCAGGTACTCAACATTGTAAATTATGGTGCAATTGGTAGATGTATACTTAATTTGTGTCTGTGTTAGTGATTTTTGAGACCAGGTGACAATTCTCACACACATCATCAAGATAGTAAAGTATAGTCTGTGTTTATTCATTATACCTTCAGTAACCTCATTATCCTGGTCAGGGTCATGGTGGATCCTATACACTGGGCACAAGGCAAGGTCACACCCTGAATGTGACCCCAGTCCATCTCAAGCACCACGCAAGCCCACATTCACACACTAATTCACACCCAGGGGCAATTTTAGCATAGGCATTCCATCTACTGGTATGTTTTTAGGAGGTAGGTGGAACCCATGCATGGGGTGAACATGCTCAGAAACTCCACACAAACAGTAACCTGAGCTCAGGGTCATACCAGAGACTGATGTACTGATATAACATTTTATGTATAATGAGCTTAAATGTTGATTTGCTTTATACTAGAAATAGTCTGGTTAACTTCTTAGACAATGCTGTAAAAATACTTGGATTTCATTTTGGATTTTCACTTTAGTTTTGAAAATTCTATAATCAGTGTGTACTCCTGCAGATGACTGAGAATCAGGTGCGAGACAGAGGTCGGGAGTTGCAAGAGCTGCAGGAAGCTGTGCAGCAGCATACTCCACTGACTGAAGAGCAACCGGAGCTGGAAGCTGAGCAGCAGATCGTCCAGAGAGACTTTCAGCAACTCCTTACACCTCTGGCTCAACGCAAGGGACAGCTCGAGGCAGCTAAAGCTGTGTACCAGTTCTACAGAGATGTGGCAGATGAGATAGTGAGTGGCAATTCCACAAGGAGGGATTCACAGAGATCTACTGAACAGTCATTTAATCTTTTGATTCGATTTTGTTTTTAGCTCTGGCTTGAAGAGAGGTTGCCTATGGCCATGTCACAGGATCATGGGAACAATCTACAGACAGTCCAGCTTCTCCTGAAAAAGAATCAGGTGGGCAAGTCTTATCCTGCCTTGCGGCAACATCACAATTGTTTAACTGTTCATGGTTATTTGCATTAACCAAATTGATCCAAACACAGACCCTCCAGAAGGAGATTGAAGGTCACCAGCCACGTATGGATGAGGTGTTGCAGCGGGGTCGACGTATGGTGGCGGCTGCAGAAGGTAGCCCAGAGGCAGAGCATATGTCTGAGGAAATGAAGAGGTTAGTGGAGGTGTGGGCACGGCTGCAGGATGAAATGGCAAAACGGCGAGCTCGACTCAATGCCTCTAATGATGCCCAGCAATACTACAATGATGCAGATGAAGCAGAAGCATGGATTGGTGAACAGGAACTCTACATGATTGCTGATGATAAAGCAAAGGTAGAGCTATTCAGGAAGTGATGAATAAATGATTGGACACCTTTGCAAAACTACACAGAATAGTTTATTTTTCCTTAAACTTTTGTTTGCTATTTGTTGGATTTCTCTGAAACCATCGAGTTTAAAGACCTGCTTCTCTCTTCTTGTAACTTATTATCTCCATTCTTTACAGGATGAGCAGAGCGCTGTGATTTTGCTAAAGCGGCACCTGGTTCTGAAGCAGGTTGTTGATGACTATGCGGATTCTATCCAGAAGCTCGCTGACCATGCTCAGAAGATGTTTGCTGAAGAGCATCCTGAAGGGTATGCTAACAATTCAGTTGTAAAACAATCTTTAACAAGAGGAGTGTCATAAATTCACATTCTCATTTTCCTGTGCAGGGAGGCCATCATCCGGAGGCAGGGTCAGGTGGACAAACAGTATGCAGGACTGAAGGAGCTGGCTGAGGACCGCAGGAGGAAGCTTGATCACACCTACCATCACTTCCTCATGAGCCGGGAGGTGGAAGATCTGGAGCACTGGATTGCTGAGCGTGATGTGGTGGCTTCTTCACAGGAAATGGGACAGGACCTGGACCATGTTACGGTATTGCAGATCATACACACCTTCACACACACAGTAATGTAAGACACTTAGAAGATGAAGAGGTTTGCACACACATCAACTGTCTAATGAAATATTGAACGAGCTCTTGTTTCTGGCCTGGTAATTAGGTCACAGGCTAAATTGTCACCATGTAACAAGATATGAATGTATAATGCTGCATTTGTTATTATAATGATTAGTCCATGTGACTCTTAAATGACACTTAGATGCTGAGGGATAAGTTCAGGGAGTTTGCCAGGGAGACGGGGACGGTGGGACAGGAGCGGGTGGACGCTGTCAATCACATCATTGATGAGCTGATCGAGGCTGGTCATAGTGAATCATCTACTCTGGCTGAATGGAAGGATGGCATTAACGAGAGTTGGGCAGATCTCTTGGAGCTCATTGACACCCGCACACAGCTCCTCACGTCTTCTTATGATCTGTTTAAGTAAGTCATTGTGGATAAAATCGAATCAGTTAAAATAAATACTTCTCAATGCATAATGTTTTACCCACATTGTCTATCCAGCAGGCAATAAAGATCATGTAGAAAGAATGAGTATGATTTCATGTGCATTCCTGAGTATATAGATGCAATTTTACTAAATGGTAGAGAAGAAAAGATTGTAATCTGTCGTGCTGCCCAGGTACTTTTATGATGGCAAGGAGTTGGTAGTCCAGATCGAGGAGAAACAAAATGAGCTTCCAGAAGATTTGGGAGAGGATTTCAGCAAGGCAGAGTCTTTCCATCGCATGCATGCTGCATTTGAGAGAGATATCAGCTCCCTTGGAAAGCAGGTAGATCACTATGAAGATATTAAATAAGACTTGAATACCTTTCCATCACTAAAATGTGTATTTACTGTACCTTTGGACTCTTTTGAGAAATATGAATCTTAATTTTGCTCTATTTGGCATATATATAGGTACAGCAGTTCCAGGACACTGCAGCTCGTCTGCATGCCCAGTATGCTGGAGTCCAGGCAGATGCCATCAAGGCAACAGAGAAAGAGGTGGTAGATGCATGGAAGGGTCTTCTGGCTGCCTGCGCAGGTAGACGGAAACAGCTGGAGGAGACAGCAAACAAGTTCCGTTTTTTCACCATGGTTAGGGATCTAATGGCCTGGATGGAAAGCATCATCCAGCAAATAGAAACTCAGGAGAAACCCAGGTGAGCTGGGACTTTCACCACAGAGAATTAAAGTAATGTTATGAATTGTGAAAATGTTTATAAATGTGTTTTTCCTATGCACGAGTACAGAGATGTGTCATCAGTGGAGTTGCTAATGAAGTATCACCAAGGGATCCGTGCAGAGATTGAGACTCGTGGACCAAAGTTTAATGATTGTGTGGCGTTAGGGCGGACTCTACTAGCACAGAAGCACAGGGACGCAAATGAGGTAATCAGATACAGCACTATTGGAGCTTTCATATTAGGATCTGTAGTAGGGGTGTCTAAGAGGATTGATTTGGTAAATTTGTAATTTTCTTCTGTTTCTTTTTCCTTGCTGTGTCTCCTGTAGATCAAAGAGAAGTTGATGCAGCTACTTGAGAAGAGAGAGGAAATGATGCTTAAATGGGATGACAGATGGGACTGGCTTAGACTGTGTATGTGCTCTTGAATTATTCAAACACACATCATCACTTACGTTTAAAGTCCCGTGAAGTACCTTGAAACGTGCAGCGTTATTCGATGTCTTGACATCATATCCACTTAACAGTCAGTACGGGACATATTAAATTTTTTAAATAACCAATAGAATTTAGTTTACCTCACAGCCCGGGCTAAGCCGTACTTGACAGTTAGTACCATGAAAAAATTCATGAACTGGCACAAGTACCTTCTTCTTTAAAGCAAAAGAATTCAAGCCATTTCTTTCTTAACCAACTTACAGTAGGGAAATTGAATAAAATGCATGCTTTCAAACAACCAAAGTCACATTTACGACCATGCTTGCTGATGATTTCTCTCCCTCAATAACGGCAACTTCGGCAAGGTGATTTTTTATAATGTTGGGGTGGGATGCTTCAGATTCTAGACAGCATTTGATTGGACAGAAAATCTGATGGGAAGCTGAAGTGCAGTATGATGTCATCAAAATTGTTGATCCATATTAGTGGTAGAGAGAGATTGTAAATTTTGAATGCATATATCTTCTAAATGCGAATTTTGTCATTGTTTTGGCACACACTAGCTTATAGATAGCCTTAAGGCTAACATGTTTATACTAAAAGCCACAAAACTTCAAATCTGACTTCATGAAGACTTTAACACTTCATGCACATTCCACTCTTTATCCTTCATGTACATATAAGCCTGTAAACTATTGTTAATGTCTCCCTCTAGTGTTAGAGGTGTGCCAGTTTGCCCGAGATGCATCTGTAGCAGAAGCCTGGCTGGTAGCTCAGGAGCCGTATGTGGCCAGTAAGGATTTGGGTGAGTCTGTGGATGAGGTAGAGAAGTTGCTCAAGAGGCACGATGCCTTCGAGAAATCCACTGCCACCTGGGAGGAACGATTCTCTGCACTGGAGCGCCTTACAACGGTAAGGGCAGTCAAGCTGAGACTATGTATGTATACGAGAAGATGTGCTTATAATGACAGTTTTTTGTTTGTTGTTAGCTTGAGCTGATTCAAATCAGAAAGCAGCAGCAGGAAATTCAGCAATACAGACAGGAAGAGGAAAAGGACAGAAGGTAAAATTCAAGTTCAAGTCAGACCCTTTGTGGACAGTTTATCATCCACAGCTTAATTTCATTATCCCTGTACCTTTGGCTCTTAGGAGGGATGACACAGGCTATGCTGAAGAGTCCTCACGTTTGGACACAATTGAGGAGCAGTCTCTTGTCAGTGAATTTTGCCACTTTGCCACTTCATCTCCTTTTTTATTCTATATCTCTGAACATTTTAATGGTCATTTATCAAATCTTTCTTTTTACACACCTGTGTTTGTGTTTAGTCTGGCATGGCAGCAGTAGATCCAAGCTCAGGGCATGGAGATAGCACTGCAGGGGACTCAGTGGTGCCCATGGTTTCAGATATTCAGGAGAGTGGATCTATGGAACTGGAACCCTCAATGTCCACCCAGGCTACCCAAGAGGCAGAGGGTGCTGCCACTCTTCCCATCATGCCTACACAGTCCCAGCCACCCCTGCTTCAGGGAACCCTCACACGTAAACATGAGATGGAGGGACCTAATAAAAAAGCAGCCAATAGGTAATGCAATGTATACTGTCCTCAGCTGATGCTCTTGTGTTGATCTAAAATCCACTCTTATAAAAAAAAAAAAAAAAAAGAAGATGAAGAAGAAGAAGAAGCTGTCATACAACATGAAGTACCTTTCACTTCTCTCTTCTTATCTCAGGTCGTGGAACAGCATCTATTTTGTTTTAAAGAATGGCCAACTTTCAGCCTACAAGGATGCAAAGAGTTTTGCCCATAGTGTTACATACCATGGAGAAGACCCGCTGTCACTCCACGATGCTGTTTGCGAGATTCTGACCAATTACAAGAAAAGGAAGCAGGTGTTTAAACTGCGGTAAGCATAGCAAAATGTACTGTTCGTTAACAAACCCAAGTAAAAGAATAATTAGTCGCTCTGTTTTATGACATACATGAGAAGTTTACTTATCCTTAAGCCAGACTGAAGAAGACAAAGCAGAATTACAATCCACAAACATGGTAAAATAGCGATTAGCTGTTAATATTGGAAAAAAACAAACTTATATGAGTTCAAAGGTTTGTATTTCCCTTTCTGAATGTGATAGTAATATTCTCTAATACCAAGCCCATGCCTTGGCTTATTAACTGCATCCAGATTCTTATATATTCGCTTTTGGATCATTCCAGTTGTAACATTTGGCTCCAACAGCCTATCCGTTCCTGACATTTCTGTTCTCTGCCAGATTGCTTGGCAAATCTTCGGCTATATATCTAGAACAGTTCTGCCACATGTCATACACTGTCTTCAGGTCTAGATACCAAGAGACTAAAATGTTGTTGGCAGAACTTTTAAAAATTTTATTTTTGCGCAGTGTTTAGGACTATTATCTTTAAAAATCATGGGGAATGCAAGCTTTTGAACTATTTTATACAGCTATGTGTATCAGTCACTGGTAATTGAAATAACTTCAGTGTCTTGGGACTTCTTTGAAACCTAACCAAACTGATTCTTTATTTAGCCATCTGGAATGAAACATGAAACAATCCTCTGTTGTTTTCGCATTTTCTAGGCTTGGAGATGGAAGTGAATACCTATTCCAGTGTAGAGATGAGGTCAGTTCTTTCCCAGAATACACTTTTAACCCTATAGCCTATTTTACACCAGAAGCGACACATGACGCCACTCAACCGCTCCGCAAAGGGAGTGGTGCATTCATATATGTGTTTTCTTGCACTAGTTTAGTAAATCTAACATGCAAACATCTGTTCTGAGTGGCAGATTATAAACATGCCTTACCACTGTATATGATCGCTCCTGCATTCTGCACCATGGAGATTCAATTTTAACTGCTATTCCATTCCCCTAATGTCCTCATAACTTTAAAGTAACCTTGTGATAAAACGTGATGGTGCAGAGAACATTCTGGTAACCTTTAGGACACTTTCACACCTAGTAGTCCATTTTCTGCATCTGAATCAGAGTGAAATTTACACTTTTTGTTCATATGGTATTTGGTTTGGTTTGCTTTCTCACCGCAAACAATTAAACAAACCGAAAAGCAACAACAACAGCAACAAAATATTGTCCAAGAGGTGTATAGAGTAATCTTGTATAATCTTGCGTATCATATTATTTCCTTTGTCAAATCATCCTGGTCAGTTATCATATAACCATAAAAGAATGTTGTGTTTTTTGAAGTTCACAGAATGTTTTAGGAACAGTGCTGACTTTGTTACTCAAAATAGCACATTCCCAGAACATTATAAAAGGGTTCTCTTATAAAAGAAGCACTCTCCACTACCACCACCATCATGAAAGCACCAACCGAGGGAGTATCCAGTACCAGAAACATGTAGAATCTGTGTCAAAGCACATTAAAGTTGTTTTGAAGGCTTGTGGTGGCCCAATAGCTTACTAAGACACTTTATGTTGTTGTTGTTTTTTTCATTTAATTTGACACAGATAATGGATTGTTTAAATAATGGAAATACATCCCATAATATAGCAAAATATAGTGTTCTGTATGTGACAGAAGTACAACGTAAGCAGAAAAATTGTGCTTGCTATGTGTTTAGTGTAAAATGTCACACCTGTTAAAGAGAACGTATTGAAAGCGGTGCCACAATTTGCTTTCAGTTTTCAGTTGCATGTGTCTAAAATTTTAAAGGAGTCATTTTAATATTCTTGGTGACATATTACTTCCACAGGAAGAACTGAAGATCTGGACTAAGGCCATAGAGAAGGCAGCAGAGTATGTGGCAGAGGAGCAAGTAGCAGGGCCTTCAGAACCTCAAGCCCAGAGCTTGCCCCTTCCTTCATCCTCAACTGCCTCAGATGTTCCCTCTGCCAAGAAGGAAAAGGAGAAGAGGTTTACTTTATTCACCAAAAAGAAGTGAGAGGGACCCTTATAGGTCAGGACCTCAGCAAGAGCACGCAAAAACCACAGAGGACAGACAGTGGGTTGGTGAAGAAATGAACTGATTTATATTAACATGCTACATGCATTTAAAAAAACAAAACAAAAAAACATTATGTTAATTTCTATGATTACAAATTACACTTGTGCCTGTATGTATGCCAGTGAACTGTTGCAATGGTCCACTTGTTTACTTTTTTTAACTTTACTTTTTTTCCATAAAACATACCAGATTCACATTCAGACAAAAGCACAGGAATGCTGTTTTCACACTCAACCAAAGATTGTTTGTTTGTTTGTTTTTGCATTACTTGATCTTCTGTTGGGCATGCTTTCTTAATATTATATAGTAGATTTATAATCACATATTAAGCATTTTGTCAGTTTGCCATACTTCTCAAAATGGTTGTAAAATGTGATACTGTGCTCTTTGTGTTGGAACTTGTACAATGTACAATTTACAATTGGACGTTACAGAATTTGTTATAAATGCCAATTAGCCATACAGAGGTTTACTCAGGAGGTTTAGTTTATACACTGTACACTACTGTATAGAATTAATACAAGTGCAGTAAGCACAGTGGTCAACAAACTTTTTTATTGTTCAAGTTTAGCTTTTTCCCCCATGGAATTAGGATTAACTTTCTGCAATATACCTAGAAGGTACCTTGCTAGACAAAACAAGATGGCAATGTACTAAGAATTGTCCAAAACCTCTAATATGCGTAATGTTATTTTTTCTAATGCATGAATGGATGTGTTTATTTAATATGGTGCTATGTTATTACATGCCACAGCGGTCAATGGCTCTTTCCTGACTAATCTAAATTTATAGCAGCTATCAAAAGCATGCATCATGTCTATTGTTTTAATCATATCAGATGAATACCATGTTTTGTAAAGAGTATAATGTTGGGTCAGTGATGTTCAATGCAATCATTCAATTTCAGAAAGCATATGGAAAGAATGTGTAACACCAATTTGAATGTAACATACAGTAGGAGGAAATGAAGCCATGGAAGAGGAAAAGAAGACAGTAAAGATTGATATTTAGTGGATTTGTCAGGGAAAAGATATAAAGTTATATGTTTATGCATAAGTAATACATAATCAAATCTGAATTGTTTTAAATGTCTCTTTTTACATGTGTATTTCCATCAGCACCTCTTAATGCAGTGGTAGTTTGTTGTTTTCCCTGCCCTAACACACCTGATCCAACAAATCAGATAAATTAACAGACCCTTTCTGAGATGATCTTGGTGTATTAGAGCAGGAAGAACACTAAAATGTGCAGAGTTGGTAGCAACTAACAACTTAGTGCAGTGGTCACCAAACCTGTTCCTGGAGATCTACCTTCCTGAAGACTTTAGCTCCAACCATACTTGTGCCCACCTGACTATCTAATCATTGCCTTAAGAAGTTCTTGATCAACTAAAAGAGGTGTGTTAGATTTTGCTTGGAGATGAAACCTACAGGAAAGTAGATCTCAAGGAAGAGAGTTGATGACCATTGCCTATTTGTAATGTAAACCTGCAGAACAGCATGTCCCACACCTCATCTAACCAGCTTAGTTCCAACACAGTCTTGATCTTCGTTTTTAATCCTTGGGAAAGCCAGTCATTCTAAATAAACTGTTCAAACACTAAAGTAGTAGAAGATAAATGTATATTGTGTAAACCATATCTATGTCATTCAATGATCTACAATACCTTTTTTTTTTTTTTACTTCATTCCTGTTATGCGAGCAATGCATACACAATAAATGGAAAGGTATCTATGAAGAGCTACGAAAACCTGCAAAATGAAAGCGTTACCTTCATGGACTGCTAGACACAGTACAATAATGTGCATTACAGAATTTCACTAATGATTTAATCTTTCCTTTAAACTGCACACTTTCAGAAAAAAAGTAGTCAAGTATTAGTACTATTAGCACCCCTTGTTGCTGGGGTGGCACACTTATCTTTTGTACCTTTTAATATTTATCCTTTGCGTGGAAATGTGGACAGTGTGTACCTTTAAAAATAAATTTAAGGTAGCTACATACATTACATAAACTGTAATAACCTTTTGGAGCAAAGCTTTAGAAGGTACACTATATGCACATTTCTAGTTAAGATATACACGCTGAAGGTAAAGTTGTACCAGCCCAGTCACAAGGAATGGCAAACATTCGTACTCTTTTTATTTTTCCCCCTCTCTCTTAGAGTGTAAACTTGCAACTGGAAACGTTTGAGGTAAAGTTTACTTCATTCTTTAATTCATAGTAATCAGGTGTAAGACATAGCAGAGGCTAGCAGAGGGTGCTATTGAACTGAAAGCCACTTGAGTAATCTGCCTCACCGTTTGGCTTGTTAGTTACGTCATTTTTGAATGAACCCCGCCTCCCGACTGTCATCCATTGGTTATTTCTCTCAATCCGGAGGCAGTGACTTATTTCTGATTGGGTATTTGGGATGTCATTGTGCCTCCCTATTCATGCTTAGCACAGGTTCAATGTTCAGCAACAAAGTAACTCAAGTGAAGCGCGTGGGAAGGAGGTGAACTTTATTTCTTTTGCAAACACTTGCAGGCCATAACTTTTCCCCCCCTCCTTATAATGTTATGAGATTCCGCGTTTGGATTGCGGATTTCGACTTATGCGCGTAACATTAAAAATAATTTGTTTTTAAATTTGAGTTTATTATTTGTCCGCTGTAATGTAGGATTCACTTTGTTCGGGACCCTCGCGCGTTGATCGTGTCTCAGGAGGAAATGGTGCCGTGAATGTTTATCAAGCAACATCTACAAGCACCGCTTTCTAGTTCCTGGAAAGTACCTTGGTGTTTTATTTCTGCGCTGCACGTTTTGTTTTTTGTTTTTTTTTTTGGAGGAAAAAGCATCTTTCTGGCGCTTAAAGGATAAACATGTTTCTCATTTTAAACTTTGGTGTCATTTTGCCCACCACGGTATTGTCCTCTGAGCAGCGGTGTGGAGTTTAGGAAATGTGCTAGTGAACTGTTGTACAAACACTTTTTTGGAAGTTCTTGCTGTTTCTTAAAATGGATGTAACTGTGTCTGAGCTGATGGCGAACTTCATGGAGTCCCCGCTGGTCGTTTGGGTAAGTCACTGAAATGGAAAAGGGTGGAACATGAAGGAAGACACAGCACCTGCTGCTGCTGGGTGTGTTATTTTGAAAACAGACCTTTTTGTATTGCACTGCATTCTAGTGTTTATTGCAGGTAAAACCTAAACCAGGTAATGCAAACCAGGCATCAGGACCTCTAAACCTCTGTTTGATAGACTAAATGATGGCTTGGCTCATTTTTAGAGCTTATATTTTCACACGATACCTTTCAAACACTTTGCTTACTAAACCATTCTGCAATTCAAAAACATCGCATTTACACGTGCTTTTAAGACACATGTTATGTTTAACATATTTTACACATGTGGTGCATGTGTTTCTATCTATCTATCTATTTATTTATTTATTTATTTATTTATTTAACCACATGATTAGTTTTTGAGATGATTTCCCTGCATGGTTATTTCATTTTCACACGAGATTACATGTCTGTGTGAAATTCACCTTCAAATATTTTATTTTCATGGGATTACATATTACTGACAATCACATGTAAAATGATCACATGTATGATTATTATTATTTTTTTTTTCCTCCTTAAGGGGATATTTTTATTACCTATGTACACTGCAGTTACTTTCTGGGTTATTAATGTGTAAAATCACGCGAAATAAAAGAAACAGGAAATGGACAGATTTAAAAAAAAAAAATAAAAAAAATATTTAAACTGCAAACCTTTTTGTTAATGCAAATGCACATCTGAGTTATGAACACTTCACGGTTACTTAGTTTGTTTCTAGGGACTGTAGAATCCTACAACAGTGTGTTTTTGTAACACACCCTGTGGGGGGGAAAAGAAAGGGTACTAAACTGGACCATTCCTTGTTACTGAGGTTCTACCTTCAAGCGTATATCTTTTTTTTACATTTAGTATGTATCTTTAACCTAGAAAGGTGCCTATGGTGCTTGTGTAGTAGTATGCATTTAATGTTTCTTTTACCTAGAAAAGTGCATGAAGTGTACCTTTTACACTAACAAGGAAATGATGGTCCATTTATGTTCCTTAAATCTTTTTAAAAGTACACAATATCTAGTTTTTGAGGTGAAATGTGCATATTAAATGTACAAAATGAGTACCACCCCAGCAACAAGAAAAGGTACATTTTAGTACCTGAGAATGCAAAGAGGGGAACTTGTAACTATCCAGAAAAAAACCCCTCGAACCATCCGACTCTTGCGTTACACTGAGGTGGTCACGCTTGCTGAAATGGTTTGATGAAACCCGCGGAACTTCCCACAGCCACTTCACCGTGGCACTGCATCCTGTTTGGCTGACTCTTCTACTGCTTTCTCCCCTCAGCCTCCAGCCTTTATGTTTCTGTGTAATATTTTAGCATTTGCACAAGGTCTCAGTGCAAAATTGAAAATGCTGCTCTGTTTGGAGGTGTTCATTGGCAGCAATACGGCATATAGTGTTTGTTCTCGTGCTTAGGCCTTGTTGGTGTAGCCATAGTAAAGTTCTACTCTTTCTACAGGTGAAGACCTTTGGGCCACTGGCTTCTAACTCCGAGGACAAGCTCTCCATGTTCATGGAGTTAGTGGATGGGGTCTTCCTTCATAAGATCATGACCCACATGTGAGTGGCTCCAACAGCAGTACATACAAATGTGTTTGTGTATGTGTAGTTTAATCGTGCAGCTGTCGTGTGGCTTGTATTTCTGTAACCACATCCTATCTCTCACTGCTTGATATCAGAGTGGGTACTGACACCATTTCTGCCTTTATGCTTCATCACGCTCAATCAATGTATGAGTATTGTATCTCTACAGTGTTTAGTTACCTGGAGCTGCTAATAAAAGTGGTTAAGGGATATATTAGGGATGTAAGATGTGAGGGAGATGCTTAAGGTAATGTTGGATTGTTGATAGTGTATTGAGCTTTCATTTGGCGCCTTTTTTTTTTTTCTTTTTTTTTCCCCAGATTATAACTGAAAATGACTCATAAGTAGTTTCACTTTGCTCTGCTGTAAGATCCGAGGATTGTAGGTGACTTCCCTGCTTCCTGTTCTGAAAACGTTACGTTTCTGATGATAAATGACATTCCTGCTGTGGAAGAGGCTTTGCTAGGGAACAGGACATATAATGCTATATTGCAGTGGTGTTGGAAATATAAAACTGCACTTCACTCTCGGTGTGTTTTTTGGTATAATGACGAAGTGGCACAATTCTAATGTAGAAAGGTGAGGAAGTTTTGGTAAACTGAAGCATTCTGACCTCCTAAATTGAATATGGTTCAAAGTACACATATTAGCATCGAAGCCTTTATAGTCTCTCAAAACAATTTTCCAAAGTAAGTTTTTTAAGAATGTGATTTCAGTCACATTCAGTCAGGTATGCTTTCTGCTGGTTGTGAGTTTGCTGCTCTCCCTACGGCTTTGCCATGCACTCACTCAGTGTTTGTGTCTTTGTGCTTTTCCCAGCTGTGCTAGCCGAAGTGTCCCAGCGTGACCCTGTAACCCCTCCCCCCCCCCCCCCCAACATCCCTTAAACCCATTTCCATCAAGCTGCCCAGTCCTCTCTGTTATTAATGAATATGACTACTGCTCCTCAGACAAAGAAAATATTTTGCTCATAATGGGGGGTTTGTTGGGACTGGGGACATTCAGATTAGGACATGACATGTACTTGTATTATGCATGAGCTCCACTCTGAGAGTCTGACTATCCCATTCAAGATGGCCTGTTTGAATACATAAATTGTATGCATGTCTTACTACTTGCTGTGTTACTATGAGATGCACTCTATAGAATATCACATGCATTAAAAAGCTTTGTGTTTCTGGAAAACAACCTTAATGAAAATTCAGTTTTATTTTGTCTGTAAAAAGCATGTTTGCCTTGCACCTCCAGGGTTGGGGGTTCTATTCCTGCCTCCACACTGTGTGCGCAGAGTTTGCATGTTCTCCCCATGTTTTGGTGGTTTCCTCCAAGTACTCTGGTTTCTTTCGCCAGTCCAAAGACATGCGCTGTCATAGTGTGTGAATGGGTCTGTGTGAGTACGTGCGATTGTGCCCTGTGATGGTTTGGCACCCTGTCCAGGGTGTACCCCGCCTTGTGCCCCGTGTCCCCTGGGATAGGCTCCAAGCTTCCCTGCAACCCTGTGTGGAATAAGCGGTATGGGAAATGAACGGATGGATAATGAAACAGCTTTATCTTTAACTGTTAACAATATATGTTTAATTGTTGATTATTGTTCTATATACTTTTAATTGATGCTTTTAATTGACTGCAGATTTTTATTTCTGTTTCATTTGAGTGTTTTTATTTCCGGTGTAGTCTTTTTGGGTACCCGTGACTTGTGAACAGCTTAGCAGTCCAGAATTACATTAGACACCACCACACTTGCCGCAATCATTTGCTGTGAATGAGTAGCTTTTCTCTCCGTGTAGCATCATTATTTGCGACAAGGTTTCCTTCTTGATCTCAGTGTTTGTATTTGCATATTAGTTTGTATTTACATCTTTCTTTCTCTCTCAAAAGAACTCTGTGTGTCAGTATGTCTTGATGTGTTTATAACATCCTTCCTTACCAGTATGCATAAAGATCTACACCGTATAGAGAGCAATGTTATTCACACTAACACGAACATGTCCTGTCTACAGTTGCCCTTTGTGTACTCTATCCTTTCTCTAGATTTTTCACCAAACAAGCTCTTGTTATTCTTCTGTCATTTCCTTTAATTATGGCTCCAAAGGTATTCACACAGCAGTTGTCTTGACCTAAACACGACAAAGCATTTAAAGGGGGCAGCAGGGTTGAAAAACGGTCATTGCTTTTAACTAGGTTTTTTTTTTTTTTTTTTTTAAAGCAAGTAGGACTGGTGAGCCAGACTGGCAGAATTTGCATGCCCTTCTCACAAAGCCAATGTAAATGAGGCTGGGACAAATAAGGTTTGTGTGGGAGCTCCACTTGTGTGTGCCAGAGCCAGTCTGCTGGTCAAGCTGCTCCGATAACTAGAACTCTGCTCACTCTAAGGCACACATCAGAATATAAACTTTATATGGGTGTAACAATACACACAATTCTAACTCGAAACGATATGGTGGTGTCTCAATGTGATGCATTTTCGATACTGCAAAAATAGGCATTGCCTGAATATGTGCATTAGGTTTCCGTCTTCAGTCGATTAAAACATTTCAACACTGCAAAAAGTACCACAGCTGAAACTTAATAATGACTGTGTGAGATCCATTCAGACTCTTCGCAGCATATGGCGAAACAAAACAAAAGCTGTTGGTTAAGCATTAGCTCTTTAGTTAAACGTGTGTGTGCTAGTGTGCAGGGTTGCCAGGTCTCAGCACAATTTTCTCTCCAACTGCAACTTGACAACTGCACAGAAATACCTGAAACTAGCCCAAGAATTCAGCAATTGGAAAAGCCCCCTTACGAACCCCCACCTGCCACCACCCTCCCAATTTCTTTTGCATTAGTAACAAGTATCAAGTTCATTATGGTGTGCACGTTTTTAATTTGTTGGCTTTTTGTGGGATATCGCTCTCAAGGAGGGGGTCATGTCTGAAGTATGGGGTGCTTTATTTCACATTCACAGCTAGCTAGTGAAAGTCATGCGACTCTGGGATGTGTTTTTTTTTTTTTTTTTTTTTTTAAAAGTGTGTGTGATTATAATATATGTTTACTTGTATTACTTTTTACAACAAAGCTTGATGTGGAAAAATTAAGCAGTGTATGTTTGGGTTGGTTGTATGGTAATGTAATTGCATCCTTGCTTATGTTCTTTAGCATGTTTTAGTTGCAAATTGTTTTCTGTGAACTAATTTTAAGATTTTGGTCGGTCAACTTTTTATTTTATTTACCCCCCCCCCCCCCCCCCCCCCCC
>JANDJT010000228.1:14261520-14278780 GCA_024331685.1 Stegophilus panzeri
AACTTTTTTTTTTTTTTCCCCCCCCCCCCCCCCCCCCATCCAACAGAGACCCAAATCCTACGAACCACCGGGTGAACAAACAAGTGAACAGCGATGTCAACCTCAGAATCCAGAACCTCAGCACTGTTATCAGACAGATCAGAAACTACTACCAGGTAAGAGTACAGTGGCTTGATGTTCTTGCGCATCAGCATAGGACTTCCTGCTTACTATGAATAGTCTGCTAAAAGTGTACTTCGGATTTTCAGACTTGGTTCGAGATGGCAGCTGTTGTGCAGACCTAGTGTGGCAGTTTCACTTTCACCGAGAAAAAAAAAATTAGTCGTCCTGTAATCGTTCAACATACTAGGAAAAAGTACAGCATTACTAGACTTGTTTATTGGCTAATGTATTTAAAGTTCAAGTGAATTATTTTAGAAGACTAGAAGGTAGAGGGCAAATAGGGTGGTCTGAGTTTTTGAAAGTTTTACTAGGCTTGTAATGATCTTAATGATAGGAATTAGAATGAGGGGAAAGGGAGGGGGTTCAGAAGAAAGACTATCTTTAGCACAAATCCTCCAGTTTCATCCTGCATCCTGATGTGTGGTTTAACAGAACACTTTTTAAGGAAGTGGCTATAATTTTGTGGTTATGTGGGTAGATTTTGTGTCCCAGCAGTGTTTTGGTTTATTCTGGGGAGTGCTTCAAATTTTAAAGGGGTGTTTCCTAAACCTGAAGCCTTATTTTATGACCGACTCGTCCCTTACGACATTCACTTCTCTACAGAGTACCTATACAGCTGCTAGAGAAAGGTTAATACAAAACCATGATGCATGCATCAAATACAAAACCATGATACATGCTTAAAATGTACCAGTATGTAAATACATAAAATGCTGGTTACCAGGCCCTTCAGAATTTCGCAATTTTCGCGATTGCAGAGATTAGTGCAAAATCGAGCAAACTCTGCAATATTCGGAGGAGCTTGCAGTTTTTCAGAATTACAGCAGATTTTCCACAGATTTGGGCCAAGGCACGTCACGTGATGTCATCACAACACTCATTCGGCCAAAGTCCTCTTCGATTCACGTGCGTCGATCACGAGTATAGCTAAAAGGTTCCATTTACCAACAAACATCACTGCGTATGACCGTGCAATTGCAATTTCACTGATTTCAAGTAGTTTTCCACAAAAAAAAAACTCATTCCATCGCAAAAAAGTCGCAGCAAAATCAAGCATTTTTGACTGCAACAATCACAAAAAACTCCACAAAATCCTGTACGGACTGGTTTACTCTGTCTCAGCCTTCCTGCTGTCTTAGGTTTCAGTGAGGGTGTCTCTCATTTTTCTTTGTGATTAAAATTCAGGAGTGTGCTGACTGTGTTGTTAAAGAGAGTCGGTAACACAATTCACTCCTTCTAAAACAGGCCTCCTCAGAAGCGCATGTAAATTTAGACATCTGTTCTAGACCTGTAATCAGGGTTTTTGAAGCCCATTCGAACCTCACCCAAAGCACAGGTTTTTAAAACTTGACCAGTCTGATTGCTGTACTAAGTCCTTTCTAACAGGATTTTAGCGTGATAAGACCTGACCTATTTACAGTAGCAATGAGGATCTATTTTTGATGGAAAATGCAAAGCACTTATGTAAGTCACCCTGGATAAGCACATCTGCCAAATGCTGTAGAGGTAAAAGCAAAAACCTGGTCAACGCTAATCAGAAACAAAATAACACCTGATATTGTTAGATAAGTCATTTGCTTATTAATATTTTATAGTATTCAAATCCACCTAAAAGGGTGTCCTAATAACACCAATTTGCAAATGTCTAAGTTTCCTTTCTGTTGTGTTAAATTACAGTGATCTAAATCAGGTTTCTGCTTTACTTCAGGTTCACACTTTTACACACTTTTTCTAATCTAGACTAAGATGTTGTTCATGTGAGTGACTCACGTGAGGTAAAGTAAGGAGAAAAATGCAGGCTGATACTGATGGCCAGTTCTAGTGTGATCACTTCTCATTTTGTATGCTTGCTGTGTGGGCATTCTTAATAAGTAACAGAGCTGTGCACATGTGCGTGCATGCGTAGGTGTGGGTGCTAATTTAGATGTACGTTTAACTTGTGGTAAATACACCCTACAGCATGCACTTAAACCTGTCCTGACACAGCACTTCTGTGTGTAGCCAGTATGACTAAAGGCTAATTCGCACTACACAGTGTCGGCAGACTGCTGTGCTGTTCAGACTTCACGACCTGCTGTCTTGTAATCAGGGGTCATGAAGTCATTGTGTTCACACTACGTGATTGCTCGGCGACAGGGGGTCACACACTACACGATCCGACAACGACTCTGTCACCCGACGACTCTTATCTGCTGTCCAAACTACGTTTTTTCACGAAAACACACGCGAGAAGTGTCATGGATAGTTTAAACAGGAGTTGGTTATTTGAAGATGGACGTAGGACAGAAACATGCTGTGCGAGCTGTTTGCGTGAGGATCTGTGCTGAAGAAACCCCAAAAAGGAAAAGACAAGCTCCGTGACTTGTCTGTATCTTTTTTTTGTTGTGTCTTCGTTGTCATCTTCTTTGAATGTTAAGTTGTACATCATCTTGCCTTTATGCTTCTGCCAAAGGTTTCTTGGGTTACCCTTCCTCATGGTGACCTCACCCCATCCCTTGATCTCTCATTGGCTGTAGCTCGTCGCCACAATCACTGCCAGTGATGACGCTTTTCACACCACAGGATATTGAGTCGCCCAACAGATCCAGATATTCAGCATGCCAAATACCTGTCTGGTGTCGGCGATGTGTCGTTGAATAGTTCACACGTAACGATCGACCGCCGATAGGCGAGCACCGAATGCTCGCCAATTTGCCGCCGATCAAAGGGTTTCTGTCGGCGAGCTCGGCGACTTGAAAATCAGGCTTAAAATTGTGTCGTGAACTAGGCTTAAGGCAATCAGTGTGGATATGTGCAAAAATAACCACCATAACTTTTTCACTGAACTTGAAATAGATAGGCACCTTGTTTTGTGTAACCCCATTGACAGACTACAGTCTCATAATGGCAGACTAAACAGCGGCCTACAGAGCATGAAACATGTCCAGTGTGTTTCTTAAGATGTGGGTGAGGAGGGGCTTCAAAGCAGCAACATCTACAGGTCAGCACTTTCCTGATCAGGAACAGATGTGGTGTTTTTAGCTTGTGTTAATTGCACCCCCACACAGACCCTCACTCACAGGACAGCGAATGGTTGGTGTAGTTTGAAAAATAGCTCCTAGGTCCCCTGACTTGTTGTTTTAAGGAAATCTAGTAAGTTGTCAACGGAAATGCTTACCATTTGTACTACATTAGCTCTCACTTTAGATTAGGGTCAGTTTCCCTCTGCCGTTCAGTCTGTTCCCATTTGTCTCTCCACCCTCAGCCTCCAATGAGGTGTGTAGTCTCAGGCTTTTTTCAGCTTTATTTAAAGATTTTTAAATGTTATATTTTAAATGTAAAAATCCTTGATGCTTGGTGACTAATTAAATTACAAGTTCTTAATAAAATTAGTAAAACAGACTGTGCAATAATGTGATCTCCTCCATAACGTGATGTCTGATTGTACGATGTGGTTAAAGAAAATTACTACGTTCTGCTTAGGTCATCGATCGGTGTGTTCTGGTCTTGTGCAGAAAACGAGGTCGCATAAACGGAAGCAAACCCTTGGTGTCATAGTAGCAGTGCTATGCTTGGAGAAAACATGTTTTAAAATGCACAGAGTTTGGAGCAGTTTCTGGAAATGGAATGGAAAGCCCTTTCTTTAAAGTGAGTTAATAAGGATATTGTTTGTGTCCGTTAACATTTTTAATATTATTTAATGAGTGCTAGTCAGTATTTCAAAAGACTGCTTGCTATTAGTAGCTGTTTTAATAAGTTTTGCATCATACTATTCCATCCTGTAATTGGTGACTTTTAGATGAGTAGCAGTCTTATGTAGTTTTTAATAAAAATTTGACAACTGTCAAAATGTTGTCTCAGGCTGGCTTTGGTTGCAATATCACACAAAGACAAAAAAAAAAAAAAAAAATTATTATTATTATTATTTTTTTTTTTTTTAGCAGCAGCAAAACATACAGTGTAAACTTGGCTTAAAGCTGTATAATTTATTATTTATTTAATTGTTATTGTATTGGCTTTTGTAATGGCAGTATTCCAGCAGTCTGTAGTAATTACGCGCACCACATAAATAAATAAATAAATAAATAAATAAATACTGTTCTGTGAATATTCTCAGAGGGTAAAAAAAAAAAAAAAAGAGGGATCCTAAATTTTTATTTATTTCTATTTAGTTCTGTCCTGAATAAGCTATTTCTCATAACAGATATTTACATATAGTCCACAAGACACAATAATAACTGAATTTACACAAATGAACCAGTTCAAAAGTTTACATACCCTTGATTCTTAATACTGTGTGTCGTTACCTGGATGATCAACGACTGTTTTTATGTTTTGTGAGAGTTGTTCATGAGTCCCTTGTTTGTCCTGAGCAGTTAAACTGCCCACTGTTCTTCAGAAATATCCTCCAGGTCCAGCACATTATTTACTTTTCTAGCATCTTCTGTATATTTGACCTCTTTCCAACAGCGGCTACATGATGATGAGATCTGTCTTTTCACACTGAGGACAACTGAGGGACTCCATTTACAAAAGGTGCAAACATTCACTGATGTAAACTTTTGAACAGGATGATTGGTGTAAATTGTTATTTTGTTTGAAGATCTTGTTTTTTATTTTTATTTTGTACTGCCATTCAGAAGCCATGTAAGATATGTTGACTATCTAGGTAACACACAGTATTAGAATCAAGCGCATGTAAACTTCTGAACTGGTTAGTTTGTGTAAATTCAGTTATTATTGTGTCTTGTGGACTAGATGTAATCTGTTGTGAGAAATAGATTATTCAGGACTAGAGCTGCAACAGCTAATCGATGGTAATAGATTATGAATGTCATTATCGATTAATTGGTCTGTGTGCGGCGCGGGGGAGATTTACTCATTACGCTATTTCTGTTCCGAAAACAGGCTTCAGAGAGTAAATACTAAAGTTGTGTCCCAAATGAAGTACTGTACACTTACACTATGCATGGAGTACTCTACCATCTAGTGTGTGAATTTTAGAAAGGTAATATCATCTAAAATAGAACACTAGCTGGTTTTCACTAACTGAAACTATAAGCCACTTCGTAGTCGACACGCATGTAATGCAACACCGCTACCTTTAGCCTCAGAGTCACCGACACTGACTTTCTTCAGTTTACTGTCTCTGTCAGCGTAACCTTTTATTCCCAACATGACCTCAGTCCTCATCAGACGGAGGCGAAATCGTCACGTGACTGAGGAAGAACATGTGCGACCTCTAAGTCCTATAAGGCAGGGAAGCATTTTATATTAAACACTGCTGAGAAGGTTTATAAACTTTATAGAGCAGAGTTTCTGCAGCACGGAAGCATGACCGTGATCTGGTTGTGAGTTGCTTAAAGGGTTTAATTTAATTTCAGTTTGTCATTATATGCTATATTTGCGCGCTTGCAGTGTAACTTCTGTAGTTTATTATAACGGAAGTGAAGTGTTAGTAACGAGGCCGCGTTGCTCCTCACGCGCGATGCAGACACGGTGATAGAGTGTAGCGTGAGTAAGATCTGTAATGTCTAATTAAAACATTATGATCGAAAGTAAAATATGTCTAAAGGCAGCGAGTAACAGAAACCACAAGGTGCCGTGAAAGTGTTTTTATTATTAATTAAGGACTGGAGTTTAATTCAGTGCTTTTTGTGCATCCATAAAAAAAATCATGCTATCTATCTATCTATCTATTTATCTTATTTAGTTAGTTTGTTTTATATATAAGTACTTATGCATTATTTTTTTTATGGATTCACAGAAAGCACCGAATTGAACTACAGTCCTAAATTAATAATATATATATTCTTGTGTGTGTTGGGTTCTTTTCTGTTTTGGACAAACAGTTGTGTAAAGTTTTAGTCTGAATTTATATTTGTAACACTCAGTTTGTGGATTTTATTTTAAATAAACAAAAAAAAGGCACTGAAAGTTTGCCCCGCCCCATCCGATTAAGCAATTAATTGGAAAGAAAGAAAAACACCAATCGACCAAATAATTGATTATGAAAATCGTTAGTTGTAGCCCTATTTAGGACAGAAATAAATTTTAAAAAATGCACTTTTTATGATCCCTCTTCTACAAAGCCATATGTAAACTTATGAACTCGAATGAATTTTCTTTAGGTTTCTTTAGCACTGGCATGGGAAAAGCAATATGGACAATTTCACTACAGGGTTTCTGAGAGAAGTTACATTTTCAAATTCGGTTACGTTATGTTATAAAAAATTTGTAATAAGACATCCTGACATTAATTGTAATGGCTTCCACTCTTCCACTTCTAAAAGTTAGCTATGAATGAAAGAATGAAATGTCCCCTACCTACCATTTTATTTTTAAAGTAAATGAAACGTATGTAAATAATACATATTTGTATCATTAAAAATAGTGTATTGTTCATTCCTAGCATACATTGTAATGGCTATGTGACCCACACCAACCCATGCTACAGAATATAAATACAATCCATCACAAATAGCTAGAATTGTACACATTTATTCATTTAGCAGTATAATCCATGTTGGTACTATCTAAAAGAGCAGTTTATTTTCGGTGATAATCTGAGTTTTTGTGCTTGAATTGATGTCGCTGTATTAGTGTTGTTGTAGGTTAACTCGCCAGCATCCAGTGAAGTATGTCGTGCCTGTAAGCATAATTACAGGTTACTTGTTCATTACTACGATAAACCCACGAGGCTGGGGACATGAGGAGCGGGTAAACACTACTCTTTTGTCTGCACACTATCATCCTAATTTAGTTTATGGACTGAAAACACAATTAAACGATCTCTTTGATCTGTAACTCATACTGATTTCAGCTATTCAGCTCAGTGATGTGTTTTGAGATGACTGAGCATCAGCACCTAAGTGTATGTGTTAGTCACACAGGAAGTTTAACTGATAAAATACAAATAACTTGAGCAGAAAAATGTTGACACTGATATGAAGAGCACCATTTCTTTCCTTTTTTTTTTTTTTTTTTTTTTTTTTTTTTTTTTTTGGTAAAAGTGCTGTGTCATGCCAGAACTTTGTAAAATCACAGTATTAGCAATCAAAGTAATTTTAGTGGGAGGGAAAACAAAACAAAACAGCCCAACTATTTTGTCTGTCTTGTTTTAAAACAACGCTCATTTAAAACTTCCATCCAGCACACTAAAGTGTTCTTCACTTTGTCCCTCTGTTTGTGCCATCATCTCTTTACAGATTCCCTCAAAGACAAGCCCAGCTGCAGTATGAGAGCAATAAATATAAATATATTTCATGTAATTCCTTACCTTGACCATTACCAGGAGTTCAAGAAAGCAAAGACGTGATGTCTAACAGTGTATTTCTGTGAAAGTAGAAGGTTCTTGCCCATGTTTAGTGATGAAAAGATTTCTCTAAAAAATCCTGCCTCACAAGGCTAACAGTAATCAACTGAAAGGCAGATGCTGAAGTCAGTTAAAGCTCCAGTGCTTTGAAAACAAAAGCTATATATATATATATATATATATAATATATTACACACACTCTAAAGCTCTGATATGTTCCTGACCTCCTGCGAGACATCCTGGCAAGCCTGTTGTAGGTCTGAATTGGTGTGAAATTTCATTCCTGCATTTGCAAGCTCCCATACTATAACAGTATACTGGTCTGCAGTACACTGTCACTTACTTTGCCCATTGTCCTGTTTTAATACTTACTGTACTGTCTTGTGGTGTTTGCACCCATTTTTATGTGCACTTTATGTTTTTAGTTCTGTGTCGTCACATGTGGTTGGTGTGTTTTTTATGTAGCACCATGGTCCTGGGGGTTTCGTTTCACACATTTTGCTGTGAAATGACAATAAAAAGCCACTTGACTTGACCATACCTGAAAGAAGTATGGTGAGAGATGCACTCCCAGATTTACTGTATGACTTAACACATAGCCTTTGGCATCATAATAGAAGCCTTTCCCCTTAACCTGCCTTTGACCCAGATATCATCTTTAGTAGATTCTAATAAGCGACCTCACAGACTGACTTCGCAGACCTGCATGAACACTGCACTAACTGATCATATCTGACATGACTGAATTCTTTCCTTCATCTGGGTGCATTAGCCGGCTCACTTGATACTATTGGCTTAGTGGCGTGTTTTGATCTCGCGGTACAAAAGCAGTTCGACTGTAGTGAGACTGCAGCATCTGCGTTCAGGTTGGAGATGCAGACACTGACTTGCGGGATTTACAGTAAAACACAAAACCGGCTATGTTAGGGAAATCCCTGTGCAACAATAGTTTGATTTTTGTTGGCTAAAAACAAACTCTTAGTAAAGGAGAGAGATTTTTCTTTTTTACCTAGTGCACTGTAACTATGACACATTGACGAGTCACACTGGCGTCGGTTTAGGATTCATCTACTATACTAAGCAGTATAGCTTTCTATTTAATGCTGTCAATGCAGTGTAAGAATGCACCCCTGAATTGTTTTCCTCTCATTGGTACAACTGACATTACAAATTGTCCTCCTACAAGTAGCTCTCACTAGTTTTTTTTTTTTTTTTTTTTTTTTTTCTCTCCCTTACCCAGGATAATGAAGTTCCAACTTTTTATTTCCTGTAGCTTTAAATAAACCACATATTGGTTTAGGGCTTAGTCTGGTCTAACATTGAGCAGGACAAATGAATCTTAAAAACTTCTGTCGGTATAACACCGTATTTTGATAAATCATATTTTTTTTTAAATTTAATGTTAAGCCCTGTTTTCTAGGTTGGAGGCCCACTTACTACACTACTGTTCATACCCAGGGATCATCTCTTTGCTTTCTGCCATTTAATTCTCCAACTTTAGAAATGAGATTAGCTCCCAAGTGACCCCATGCTCAACCACCAGAAAGCATGCCCTTGAGAGATGGAGTTGCAGGCAGTAAGGACAATTAGTCTCTGCAGGGGGAGGGGTGTCATGTTGGATCCTCCTTGCCTATTGTCTACAGAGAGAGTCTGCATGTGAGCCAGTGTGCACTGTAAACTGACTCCGCTCAAGGCTGCTATACCAGACATGCAAGCTTGCTGGGGCCCTTGTTGAGCGTCTGAATGTAATGAACTGAATCAGGCCACAGCTGAACCTAAGCACCTTGCTAACTATTTCCTGTTTGACTGTTTATTGGTGCGTCAACTTAAATTGACACACACTCCACAGTTACAGCTACGAAGTTTTGGTGGTGGCCAACGTGTCCGGGAATGATAACGTCTATTGGACAAACTGGAAAAAAACATCTGGTCATCTCATTTCGGTGTTTATATTGCACTGTAACGTTTTGTACTATGCATAGTATATGTGAATGTGGGGGTGGGGGCGTGGTCGAGCTTCAGCTGTGGATGGAGAGGAGGCGGGTCGAATCGGCAGGTTACACGTGATTCTGACCTGTGTTGGATTATCCCGAGTTTACGTGTGTGTGTGTATCTGTGCTTTCAGTGCCTCCTGTAACAAGAGTGCGAGAGAGGGGTGTATGTTTTGAATGAGTTGAATAATGTGAACAAATCAGCGTATATGGTAAAGGAGAAGCATGTTTGTGTAGATAGATACCTTTTATGTAGTCAAAAAACAAAGTGCACTTTAAGTTTCCAGATGATTGCACTCGTTCAACCGAACGTGGAATGATGGACACTACATGCACTCAACGGCCGCAGCTTTCCTTACGTAGCAGATGGCAAGGGGCTAGATCAGGCTCGGATGGTGAACGCAAAAAATATGTTTACATTGCCAGCAGCCATAGCCACAAGCACAACTTATGTTGATTTTTAAATTGCGCAAGCAAAATTCGCCTGCGGAGACGATTACGCCGCCATCTGACTGTGACTGAGGTCTTGTTGGGCATAAAAGGAAACATTAACATAAACAGTAAAATGTACCAATTAATTTTGGTTATGTTTGGGTATTTCGCTGATGTTGGCGCCATCGCCTTACGTGTGTTTGACGTGATTTGCCCTCGACCGGGAAACAGCATATACTTCCGATTAGTACAATACCGAAAGTGTGCCATTTGAGACGATGCTACTCTTCTAAAATTCATACACTAGACGGCAGAATGGTTAGTGCCTAGTATAAGTGTATATTGTATAGTATGTCATTTTGGACACGCTATTTGTCTAACCTGTGTCTGCTTCATGTTAATATTTTTACCAGACATTGTGTCCGAGTTTTAACTTTATCTGACATTTCGAATTTTTAACGGTCAAAAAACAGTATTTCCTGGCTAACAGAAACTGATACACTCACTAAGCACTTTATTAGGAACACTACTAATATTGGGTTGGGTCTCCCTTTGCCTCAATTCTTCATGGCATGAATTCCATAAGCTGTTTGAAACATTCCTTTGAGATTCTGGTCCATGTTGACTTGACTGCATCAAGCAATTCCTGCAGATATTTCAGGTGCACTTACATGATGCGAATCTCCCATTCTTCCACATCCCAAAGGTGTTCTCTTGGATTCAGATCCAGTGACTGGGAAGGCCAATGAAGAACACTGAACTCATGGTCATGTTCATGAAACCAGCTTGAGACAACTTTTGCTTTGTGACATGGTGCATTATCATGCTGGAAGTAGCCATTAGAGAATGTGTAAATTGTGGCCATGAAGGGATGCACATGATCAGCAACAATACTCACATAGGCTGTGGCATTCAAGTGATGATTGATTGATTGATTGATTGATTGATTGATTGATTTATATTAATGGGCCCAAAATGTGCAGAGAAAACATTCCCCACACCATTACACCACTTCCACCAGCCTGGACTGTTGACACAAGGCAGGTTGGGTCCATGGATTCATGCTGTTGGTGCCAAATTCTGACCCTACCATCTGTGTGTCTCCGCACAAATCAAGATTCATGAGACCAGGCTACGTTTTTCCGGTCTTTAACTGCCCAGTTTTGGTGAGTCTGTGCCCACTGCAGTGTCAGTTTCTGCTCTTGGATGACAGAAGGGAAACCCGACGTGGTCTTCTGCTGTTGTAGCCCATCTGCATCAAGGTTTGAGGTGTTCTGCATGAATTTCTGCTCACCACAATTGTACAAAGTGGATATCTGAGGTACTGTAGCCTTTCTGTCATCTCAAACCAGTCTGACCATTCTCCATTGACCTCTCTGAACATGGTTGTTTTTTTTGTTTTTTTTTTCTCTCCCCTTTTCTTTCACACCATTCTGAGTTAAACTCTAGAGAATGTTGTGTTTTGAAAATCCCAGGACAGCAGTTATAGAAATACTCGAGCCGTCCCGTCTGGCACCAATAATCATGCCACAGTTTTGCAATTTTATCCCCATTCTAATAAAATGATAAAATCTTCAGTTTTTTTTTAAAAAAAAAAAAAAGGTTTTTATATAAAATGCAATAAGGAAATGGAGAATATTTTGAGTTCATTTATGTGAAATAAAATGTCAATTTATGCTGGACACTGCGAACATTAGACAAGTACATATTAGCTTTAGCAAACTATGTTTATTGAGGATGCCACAGAAATATTTTGGCCAAAAATGGTCAAAAACTGCACTTTTTTCAGCTGAAAAGAGAAACAAGTACACAAATTCTGTCCGAAAAAAGAGCATCCAACTACTGTAGTATTACCTAAACCTGAACTGGACGACTAAAATTGCAATTTTTAAAATGGTTAATCATGAGCAGGGGAAAAATGTATATCGCACAAGCCTAGTACAAATAACGTAATTGATTTCAAACATCTTGCTTAGTATCCTTATTTAGTAGACATGACCGGACAGAGCTGGTCTTTGATCAGTGTTTATTTTGGTGCATGGACCAGCACTTCTGACTTATTGTTTTGGTGGGACACCTGTCCTTGTGTGGTTTATATTGTAAAGCTGGCAGACGGGTCCATCAGTGTTTCATCTGCCATATGGAGCATCTGGAGGCTTTAGTGGGGTTTCACTCAGTTATTTGATAGACATATGTTGTGTGTGGTGTGTTGTTTTTTTTTTTTTTTTTGTTTGTTTGTTTGTTTGTTTTTTTTTTAGTGGGGCATGTACAGCAGATCCATCATGTTTGGAGCCCTGGCTAAAGATCAATCACTCTTTTTAAAAGAAAATTGATTAAATTAACATGTTAAACCCTAAAGCTTGGAGAGGCTCAAAAGAGCCCAGGTGACTCAGCACCTCTTTCTGTTGTATGCTGATCTGGGAAACCTCAGAGACATTGATGTGGGCGTGTGCACAGTCCATAGCAATCTGGTACTGAATCTGTTGAGCTTGTTTCTGAGCCTCCATTATGGAGGTGGGTTATTATAGACTACGTTTGCTTAATGGGGAGGTAGAGAGGGGGGAGAGAGTGTCAGCTCTCTGGGCAAGGTGGTTGCCATGGACTCTGGAATGTCTCTCGCTCTCACGCGTGCTCGCTTTCTTTTTCTCCTGTTATCCTCTTTATCACTGGGCAGCGAAAGTTAGTGTATATCCGCCCACAGAACACACTCACTCACAAAGTTTAAGGTTGTGTGGGATTTGTTTGGTCTGCCTGTGCTTAATGTGTATGGCCTGTGTGTTTACTCCATGCTACTATAGTAGCCACAAAACTGCACCGGCACAAATCCAAATGGTGTCGGATAACCCTTTCTTCAGTAGTTTTGTTTTCATGGAAGTCCATGACTGAAACACTTCTAGACCTGTCCATTTGTGCAGGAAGAGGCCTGCAGAAATTCTTACCATGTGAAAATGATGTTAAGAACCTCAGCACGACCTTAACAACCAGCCTGTTTTATTGCCTTTGCTATTTATGGTGCTTTTAAAAAGGGAGTGCCTGAAAGCAGTATTGTCTCCAAAGGAGCCCATGTGACAGGAAGTGATGGCCTGCTCCATGTTCAATGTCACCTGGACTCTTTGTGTGTTTGTTTGCTCACTTTGCTTTGACATGATGTTTGTTCTTTATGGTGGCTAGTAGTGGTGAATTGCTTTACTTTGAATCATCCCCATGGCTCTTGTGTGGCATTTTTCAAAAAAGGCAATGAGTCAGTAGGATGGAACCTTTTACAGTATCAAGTACTTCAAAGTATGTAAAGAACAGAGCCCAAGCAACTGTTTTTGCATTTGTCCTGGTGACGTTTTTGAATTGTCTTTTCCTATTCTGTCAGAACACTTTGTAGTGTTTGAAAACATTTTCCCGTTAGCTGAAACCTTTTCAGTGCAGTGTCTAGTGGTCCTGAAATTGGCAGCAGGATTTGCTTTCCTGTCTGGTGGTGGTGTGTAAAGGATCGTTATGCTAATGAGCTGTAATGACCTGCATGCTGCCAGCTAAGCAAGTTAGTGGTTGTATAGAACAGTGTCTAAGAGAATGGGGCCATAATTATTGCTGAAACTGACACGCACACAGACAGTGTTTAGTCAGTAATTACAAGAAGGCAATCTTTACGGTGTGAGACTGGTGGTGTGAATATTGATTGGACTGGAATGTTTCAATACCCAGTGAAACAGCCCCAGGCTCTGCTGTAATATGGGTCACAGTGGCATGAAAGCCCTAATTAGCCTGTGCTCCAGTGACCACCTTTTAGCAAGGACATTCACTTTCACTTTACACCTTTTTTTTTTATTTATTTATTTTTTATTTTTTTTATTTATATTTATTTATTTTAGTTAGCCTTTTTACAGGCTTTGACTTCTTTGTTCTTTCCATATGTAGCCTTGAAGTGGCTAAATAACACTGCATGTAATAATCCAGTGGTTTAAGGGAGTTAGAATTTTAAATTCCACATATGGCAGTCTCAGATGGCACAGGAGCGCACAGGCAACAGGTATTAAGCCAAAATTTACTATGAAATGTGCCCTAGTTCACTTCAAAGCATGAATACTTCAAGGTTGAAAAATGCCTGCAAAGGATTAAAAAGACATACTCTGAATCAGTGTATACCAGAATGCCATCAATACAATATCAGTAAACGCTGCCTTATGAGCACTGTGTGATGTATAACCAGCCATTATAGTTGGGCAGATGCCTAAACCCCCTGTTTTTACTGTTGAATTATAGCTTAATTATACCTACATCATATGACCAAATGTTTGTGGACACCTGACCATCACACCCATATGCAGGCCTTCCCCAAAATGTTGCTACAAAGTTGAAAGCACACGTTTATATAGCTGTAGCATTACAATTTCCCTTCTGGAATTAAGGGTCCAAAACATGTTCCAGCATGCCCGTGTACAGTGAGGTCCATGACCTTGGTTTTCCAAGGTTGCAGTGGAATAACTTGAGTCCTGACCTCAAACTCACTGAACACATTAGAGATGTATTGGAATGCTGACTACTCCCCAGGCCTCCTCATCCAACATCAGTGCCTGACCTCAGTAATGATCTTGTGGCTGAATGAGCACAAATCCCCACAGCCACGCTCCAAAATTTAGTGGAAAGCCTTCCCAGAAGATTGGAGGTTATTATAATGGTGAAGCTGGGACGAAATCTGGCCTGAGATGTTCAGAAAACACACATGAATGTGATTGGTCAGGTGTCCACAGGTATTATTATGCAGCAGACATCACTACCATTGCCCAAACCAACAGACTTATCAAGATCAAGGCAGACAAAGCTTATATATTCCTCTGGAGAAAGCATGCCTTCCTTCTTAGA
The DNA here is from genome assembly GCA_024331685.1 of Stegophilus panzeri. Classification (NCBI taxonomy): domain Eukaryota; kingdom Metazoa; phylum Chordata; class Actinopteri; order Siluriformes; family Trichomycteridae; genus Stegophilus; species Stegophilus panzeri. The sequence continues at coordinate 14,276,254 of JANDJT010000228.1, forward strand.
ACTCAGGCCATCAGTGTTTCTCATTCTTTATCTCGTATGTCTGTCTCTCTTCCCTTCAACTGCAATCACTCCAGCTTCCAGAAAGCCAGACTCTGAGGACCCCAGGAACTATGGACACAATTCTTTCACCGTATTTAGATCTGGGATCTGTGACTGGGTTTATGGCAATTCCTGGTACCAGAACTCCTCTGCTTAGGGTAATATAGGGCCTTGCCACCTGTAAGAGGTTTATACAGGTATATACATTTTCTCCCCAACTTGGTCACTTATTTTGAGAAGTAAAGGTATATTAGCAGCTGTTTCAGCCTGTTGTGTATTTTCCTGGGTGTTTGCAAGGGACACATAATCTTGCTATAGGCTTTATGAACAGTGTGTGAGAGACTTTAAAACTAGTACCTAGGCCTGATGCATCTTTTTGGACCAAAGTTGTCCTTTAAAGCCCTATATGAGGTTTGCGTCAGTGTTTTCATGCTTTTATTTCCCGGACGTGGTGGCCTCTACAGTGTCTCACACTGTTCTTTCCTTGGTGTCAGGGTGCACTGATAAGCAACAACACAGTTTGGCTTACGTTATTGTTTACCATATTAAAATTGTTTTGTATAACTGAGCTGAAAAAAAGTTGGCTGATGGCACCATTATTTACACTTGTAAGACATACATGAGGGCACTCCTTCAGTCGTTACAGCTAGATGCTTGTAACATTTCCTACATGGTACAAAAGATGCAAAGATAAAGCTGTATTTTATTTTAGATTTGAAAGTCATTATCATATCTTGCAGTGTGGGAACGTTTTCTAGTGTGGGTTGGTTCCTTTCACTGCTTTTATTATTAACTTTGAATGAACAAATTATGTTAACAAGCATACTGGACTTTATGAAAATTCAACAGGTAAGAAAGAAAGTAAAAACACATTCACTTAGCTTGAGAAGGTGATAAACATTAACATACAAGCTATAAATCACAACTAGAAATTGTGTATTCTTTAAGAGTTATAACATTAATCAACATGATGGTTTAGATCATGATGTCTAACAAAAAATTTGGAAGGTGCAGCTGCTGAAAATTCCTTTCTTAATACCAAGGTTCGGAAAAGCAACTAACATGACCTAACAGAGACAACAGTTACTGCTTGATGCTCATCCATTTATGATTGGTCCTTTGCTAGAAATTACAATTACATGAAATTGGTTTGCACGGTCTTTCCTAGTGATGTTTGTTGGTATATGAGACCTTTTAGCTGTTCTCGTGTTCGACACATGAATCAAAGAGGACTTTGGTTGAATGTGCATTGCGATAACGTCACATGGCCCCTTCTAATTTTGGAGAATTGCAAGCTCCTTAGAATATTGGCGATTGCAAAATCATGAACTCATGGAGGGACTGATGGATAAGACACAACAATTTGATGTTATTTTCTTTTATTTCGCACTATAATGGTTCACGTTACCAATTTTGACTAGCATTATTTATTCTGAACAGATGAGACATTTTGTTCTGAGTTTGAAATTGAGAATAAATGCTTTCTTCTGTCCAGTTATTTCTAACTGGAAATAAGTTATTTACATGCTTAACCAATCAGACCAGAGAGGTCAAATATGTGAAAATTCCTCTTTCTTGAGGATTGTCTTTAGCTAAATAATTTACATAAATGCATGATTGGCTACAACAGAGGATCTGCTAACATAACATAATGTTTTATGTTTTTTGAGGTATTTTGAATAATTTTTTGGTAGATTTGTTGATACTGACTTTGTTTATTAAACTTTCTCATAAGACACTTTAAAAGTTTGTCTATAAGAAGTTCTTTCTTTTTTGAGTTCTCGGTAAGTATGTTATGAGTTATTGGTCACAGCTGGGGCAGAACAGAGTGTGGAAGTTAGCATGTGCTTGACACTTTGTTACCCCACTTTATTATCCTCTAAAATATTAATCACAATGTGACTCTATAGTTTAAACTCCTGGAATGCACATACAAGTTTGTGTATCACTTAGCTGGATTTATTAGCTAAATTGTTAGCATGCTACTGGAATGTAATTTATCAGGATATAAATGTATGACAGACATACATTTCCTAAAGAGAATAGCCAACAGTGGAGTGAAGCTTCTCTCTTTTTAACACTTGAACCCTGCAGCTCTGGGTAAAATAACAAATAACAGTGACAAAGAGAGAGAGAGAGAGAGAGAGAGAGAAAGACAGACAGGGAACAAACCTCCACCAGATAAACATTTGGCTCCAGGTGAAGGACCCAGCCTTAAGTGTGGAATGCAGCGATGATGCCTGAAGAACAGATGTGAAAACTTAATACTAAACTACAGAGCCCATCCATTGAAAGGAACCCTCCCATGTCCCCCATCTCCCCAAGGGATTCACATCAGTGACTGAAGTGTTACTTTACTTAGTTCCACAATACGACGAATGAAAAATCTCACCTGTCCAGGGCGAATCTTCCATGCACCGAGATGCACCAAACTTTGGGCTGGACGAGCTCCATGTGGAAAGAATCAGACGGAACAGCAAACACTCGA
>JANDJT010000228.1:14296452-14329751 GCA_024331685.1 Stegophilus panzeri
AATATAAATATAAATATAAATATATGGATGAGATGCATCATGAGATGTCTTAATTTATTTTATGAACGCGTCTACCAGCTGGAGTGGGTGAGTTCAAGTAGTGACGTTGGTGAACTAACTGTGCACTACCGTAGTTGACGCTAGAGCATTTTTCTCTCTCTTTCTCTATTGTGTGCTTTTAGGATCAAATGTAGTCTTTTCTTTGGTTGCATAATCTGCTTCAGTGCATGTCAGCTCTGGCCCTAGCTGAAGTGGAGATCATGGCTGTGTCCAGAAGAACGTGTATAACATTTTCTCATGTGAAAGTAGTTGAGACTAACACGCCACACTGGAAACCGCACTGCTCTTTTATTAATTTTGTTTGGAATGCACCCTGGAGAGTTGTCTCGGGGGAGGAGTTCCCTCTTTGCACTGGATTATATTTCTTTCTCTTTCCCTGTCTGTCTCTCTGTCTTTCTCTGTCTCTGACTGTCTTATCTCACTTTCTTTCTGTGTTTTTTGGTTGCTGTTTTGGAAAGTGTGTTCAGAAAGGATTAACAAGCCTGGACAGTGGCATTTCTCAACTGTTCCTTAGTACTCAATGAAATTTAATCTGCTAAGGATATTTATTACTACCATTCACATTCCATTAGCCTTTCGTCATGCTCGTGTATGTGTGTGCATGTGCATTGCTTTTGAGTGCTAGTACTGTAGATTGCTTTTGCATGGGTTCTCTATAGTTGTAGTTGAGCAGATTTGGTTATTTGTCATTAATAATAGGGGAAAAAAAAAAAAAGACCAATGACCCAAATAATTTCAATCTGATTATAGACAGCTAATTTCAACTTGGTCATCTCATTGAAATGCTTTTAGTAAATACAGGATCCTGGAGTCGAAGATTGAGTTAGCACTGAAGAATTCCATGGAGCTGAAGGAGGAAAAAATTCAGGGTCTGGAGTCACGCCTAGAAGAGAGCAGCAGCTTGAACCAGCAGCTCCGTACGGAGCTCGCATCAGTAAGACCACAGTATACACCACAGTATGCACCACAGTATGCACAGAGACTTGCGCTCTCTGTCATACTCTTTATTCACCTCCTCTCATCTTACACATTTGCTCATCTTCCCCAGGTGAAGAAGACACTGGAGGCCTTGAGGCAGAGGCAGGAGGAGGAGGCTGCTCACTCTGAAATTTCCCAGAAGGCTGTGGAGCAGGGCAGGTCTGGTACCAGCCAAGAGAAATGGGAGACGGAGCAGAGAGAAATCACCTCTGAGCTGCTTAAACTGAAAGATCATCTGATCAACGTGGAAAAGAATGTGTGTTATCATTTTACGTTTTAAAATGATTTTTATTCTACTCAACTTGGGTCTCGCTCTAGCTGTTACTCCACGTAGTGTGGTGACCTCAGTGTTTGTCCTCTTCCCAGAATGCATCCCTACAGACGGAGAAGCATCTACTGAAAGAGCACCTGAAGCAGCTAGACTCCCAAAACACACAGCTGAATGCTCAGACACTGGCTCTGCAAAAACAGGCCACAACGCTGCAGGAGCAAAACACTGCACTTCACAAAGACACCGCCAAACTACAGGTACTGAAACCGACACTACTAGTTTGTGAGTTAAGCCTACATTACGTGGTGTGGGAACAGCGGTCTTCTACATTTTATTGCGTTCTACACTGTATAAGCGGATGGCAATAAAATCTTATTTTTTGAAATTCTGTTCTGGCAGACGGAGATCAGTTTTACCCACGTGTGCTGCAAATGAACCTTTTTTTTATGATTATCACAAGTGAAAAAAGCTCAAATACTCAAAACTCCAATAAAAACTCACATTTTTAAAAAAACTGAAAGATGCAGACAGTTAGATACAGATGCCCATGATTGGTTAGTGTTGCTGTGATCGGTGGGGAATCCCTGAGAGCATGGCCAATTTTGCTCTCTTGGACTCCCGGCCATGGATGGCGTGGCATCAGTTGTCCAGATGAATAGGATGACCGCTTTTCTCTTGTGCCAGTCGGGAGCCAGTAATGAAATGTTTAGCAGTACTTCTTCAGGATGAGGTCTTGTGATTCTCTAGAATTATTTTGCATTGATCCACAAAATGTGTCATTGGATGTTTACGTAGGCTTATATACCTTTTTTTTTATTTATTTTTTTTTTATTTTATTTTTTTTAAATGTTAAGAGAGAAACATTTGATTAAAATAAAACGGTAGATACATTAAAGCTTTTCATGATTGATGATAGGGGGGCATGGTAGCTAAGTGATTAGCACGTTTGCCTCGCACCTCCAGGTTTTGGGGTTTCAAATCCTACCTCCGCCCTGTGTGCACGGAGTTTGTATGTTCTCATATATGTGTGTAATACACACACACACACACACACACACACATTATCAACATTATTATCTCTATCTATCTCTCCACTCAGTGGAATTTATTTCAAAATTTACCTCGAACCATCATGTGGATCATGCTTAGTGATAAATATTAAGTTGTATGCCTTTTTGAACAGCGCTTTTTGTTATCCCTTTTTAAAAACTGTGTGTCTGTGTGTATTCAGGTAGAGAACTCAACACTGAAATCTCAGAACTCGTCTCTGACCGCTCAGTACACAGCCCTCCAGGCTCAGCTGCAGACTCTTGAGGCAGAGGCTGAGGTTCTGCAGAGGCAGCATGAGGAGGCTCGAGCCAGACGTGACTGCATCTCTCAGGACCACGAGCGCCTGCTCAGCGTCCATGAGAGGCAGGCAGCCGAATATGAGCAGCTCATCACCCAGCACACTGCCTTGAAGAGCAGCCAGAGAGCACTGGAGCAGGAACACCGCAGTATGGAGAACAAGTCAGTCCCATTCTAATGCCATATACATGTGTATGTGTTTTGCCAGTGTGTAACGCCAGAGTAAGGATGTGTGTGTGTTGTCTGTCACCATGTGTGTGTTTACATGCCATTCTTTGTAAGCTCTAGAGAGATCAGTAGTTTCTGAAATTCTCACACCAGCCCATCTGGAACCAACCTCCATGTCATGGTCAAAGTACTGTATCTGAGAAGTGACCTGTATGAAAGTTATAGTAGCTCTCAGTATCACAGTTATGGAGCACGTTATGTAGGTGCCTGTTGACCAGCTGACTCTGCCTCACGTTCAGCTGCAACACTGTGGAAACTCTTCCATGTGCTTCCTTATTTTTAAATCGTGACACGCAGTACACATTCGCGGACACACATGTGCCTGTCGTGTTTCTTTTTCCATTGTTCTCCATGGAAAATTGTGTCTAATGTTTATAGACTTGCTGTGTAAAGCAGACCAGTGTTTAGTCAGACTTCGAGAGAGATACACACATGATCTCATGAATAATTCCGCAGTGTGTCTCTAGAGGCCTAGGGCTTGAAGTTAAAGCAGACGTCTGTCACAAGGCCACTCAGCTGTAATACTAGCCGTCTAGGAGCTTCAAAGGCCTGATGGGATGCCGTTCCTTCTTCTATACACCACATGTCACACACATGCAATAGTTCATGGATTGTTGAACCCCCCACAATAAGACCCCACATTGCCTTGCTGTGGCTATATGACTAGTATAAATATATTCTTGTGTAATATGGTCAGTGAGCATGTGTAGTCCATATTAAACTGTTTATAATGTGTGTTTGTGCAGGTATATGCTGCTTCTAAAACAGAAGGATGCTGTGGAGGAGCTGGAGGCGTCTCTGCAGAGAGAGAAGGAGAGTTTGGAGAAGGAGATTCGTAAGAACACTCAGATTATGGGAGAGAACCACAGCCTGAGAGAGGAAATGGACAGGTCAGCCTTTGCAAATAATCTCACACGCACCGGGGCTGATCTCAAAGCAACACAACAAGCCAAAACCTTCTGCCACTGCTTTATTAAGCAGTTGATGCTGCCCTCTGCTGGTGAAACCCTGTTACTGCTTTATGGTTGTGAGCAGTACTGTAGTGTTAAGGCACATACAGTGATTTTATCCCTACAAGTTGCCAGTCGCTGTACTGTGAAGTTGCCATTAAGCGTTCCTACTACTGTTTGCCATAGTAACATTTATCAGTGGGTGGCACGACTAGCATTCCACTATTGACGACAAATCAAGTTTTCTTGCCGCTAAAATGATACAAACCTCAAGAATGTTTATAAAATTCACCAGTGTATATATGCATCATATCCTATGAGATGAAGTAGTAGTGTGTGCTGGACTGTCTGGGTCTATGAAACAATTCGGGCTCTCTGGTAGCATGGCGGACCACATACGTTCTACCGTTTTCACTCCTGTTGGTGGTCGCTGCAACGAGTCGCTCCAAATTTGCATAAAGTTAAACTTTTCTCAACTTTGTCACGTCACTAGACACACCCACATCTAGTCACCACCGGTCGCTGTCGCTCATGTCACCGGAAGTCGGCAGCTCTCGTTGAAAAATGAATGAATGGTCTTTGGTTGCTTTGTTGCTGTATGCATGAACGTACGTTTAGTCACTATTGCCAACATAACTTTTACTTGTGTTGCTTGTAGTTTGTGCAGTTAATTGACCAAGCAGTGACACTCGCCAGCCACTTTCTAAGGAACACCTGTTCATCTGCACATTCATGCAGTTAACAATCAGCTAGTGATGTGGCAGCCGAGCAGTCATGCAGATATTTGTCAAGAGTTTCAATTAATGTACACATCAGAATGTACATGGAACCCAGTGAGGTCTTTTGCTGTTGTAGCCCAGCTGCATCAAGGTTCAACGTGTTGGCATTCAGAGAAGCTTTTCTGCTCATCACAGTTGTAAACAGTGTTTATTTGATGTAACCCTCATATTAGTTCAAACCATACTGGCCATTCTTCTCTTGCCTCTCTCATCAACAAAGCATCTCTGCCCACAAAACAGCTGCTTACTAGATTTGTGCACCATTCTGTGTAAAATCTAGAGGTTGTGGGTGTGAATGCTTGGAGATCAGCAGGTTCTGAAATACTCAAACCAGCCAGTCAGGCACTGAGCATCATGCCATGGTCAAAGACTCTATGATCGCATAAGGTGGCATGTATAGAAGCTGTAGTAGCTCTCTATCACAATTATGTTTCACATGTATATTATGTAGGCGCTTGTTGACCAGCTGACTCTGTTGGGGGTTGAAAGTGAGGCAGTGAGGAAACTATTTTCCATGTGCCTCCTTGCTTCTAAATCATGACCTTCATTACATGTTAATGATGTGACTGTCCTGCATTTTTAGAAGTTCCAATTTTTTTTTTTTTTAAACCAGTCATTTCTATATATAGCGTCTAAAGCTATCAGATTAAATAATTCACTAATTAATGACAAAATTGGTTGTTTGATTTACATTTCATGTGCTAGACGTCTTACTAATTTCATTGGCATATTAGCAATGCAAGTTAACTATACTAGCTTCGTACACTCACCAGGGCCACCAACCATCTCTGCTATTTCCTTCCAAGCTTTTATTTTTTCTTTATAAAGTTTCTTTACACATTTAATGAGAGGTCAAATATGGCCGGATAAGATGAAAGCATGGTTGCAAGTTTTTCCTTCCATTTTTGCACATCAGACCGTAAATGGGAACTAGTTGCCAGTAGGAAATACAGCTGTCAGAGGGGAACTGAAAATGTTCAACCACACGCACCACAGGATTGGTCTCAGGAATAAACTGAGCCAGATGCACAGAATTGAGACTGTCGATTTAAATCTTGCTTGATGTGCTATCGCTGAAATCATGGCTGTGTTTCGCATACATGCATAGGAAATTAATGTGCGCTTGTCGCTTTGTTGCTTGCTAGTGTGACTGTAGGTTTAGACTTTTCCAGTGTTGGGTATGTTACTTCAAAAAAAGTAACTAATTAAAAAAGTAATTAAAGTAATTAATTACCAAGTGCATTGTCAACATTGTATTTAAATTACTGACTAATTACTCTGGCTGAAAAAGAATTGGATTACTTGTTACTAATTACTTCTTAAAATCCATATCAACCTTGACCACATGAACAATAGAAACTCTTGTTGTTTAAATTTGAGTTGAACATGGAATAGCTTAGCCTATTTTTAATACAAAAATGTAAATAAGTGATGATAAACTGGTTTAACAAAAAGAGCTAGTAAAAAGCAAATAAAAAAAGCAATAAAACTGTAGTTAGGGTATTTCAACACAACTAAATTTAGTCAAGTTGTCAAATGCTCTCAAGCAGTTAAGTTACTTAAGCACTTTAGTTAACGAAGAATTATTTCACAAGAGATCTAAATAACAAAAAAAAGAAGATTAACTTCAGATTAAATGATATAAGTAAAAAATAAACTGTGTTCTGATCAGACAGCACTGTTTAAAAAATATAAATAAATAAATTAATTAATTAATTAAATAAATTTTGCCACCCACGGGTATTTTGTTCAGTGCGCCTAAAACACGGCAATTCTACAGTCCGCAGCGGTAGCATCTCTCCCACCATGTACCCTATAATCAGTTGTGGGTGGCTATCTATCTATCTATCTATCTATCTATCTATCTATTTATTTATTTATTTATAAAAGCTCAGCTTCAGACATTTTCTGTACTGCTGATGTAAAATCAAGTTTCTCCTGCTTAACAGAGGTTGCTGGTTCAGGTTACAGGTTCATCTGTCGCTGTACACTGATCACTCAAGTGTTTGTCTATGTTGCTGTGTCAAGTGCTTCAGTAGGTTACTTGTGCTTCGGATAGAGGCTGATGGTGTTTTTCCCCGGGACATAACTTACATTTTTACTGTGATGTTCTTGTCTACTTGTATCAGAAAAATTAAGTAACGGAAATATTTCCATTTAGCAAAACGGACATCCCTGCTGACATCCTTGGACTTGAGCGAACTCACACGCACTTGCCTACAGCTAATGAATTAAAATGGGCAGAGTTAAATTCTAAAACACATTTGATCTTTTAGATGATAATATTAAACTTAAAATCTAAATTTGTTTTATACAGACTTGAGTCTATACAGTATATAATGTAATGATGTAATTGCATAAGTATCTGTAATTACGTTACTTAAAAGTGAAGAGTAATTTAATTAGTTTTGGGTGTAACTCATTACTTAGTAACTAATTAAATTACGCACTCATAAATAAATATAAAATTATGTATATGAAATTGACACTTTTAGCTTGTTGAATGTAATTCTGTAACATGACTTCTAAGAGCTGGCTTTGTTTTTGCAGACTGTCGCAAAAACATGCACATTTGCGTCAGGAGTATGACGGGCTGCAGCATCAGAGCAAGGAGCTAAAGATGTCTCTCAACGAGTCACAGCTGGAGCTGAACCGCTGGCAGGCACGCTTTGACCAACTCAAAGAACAGCACCAGGGCCTAGACATTTCCCTGACCAAACTGGACAACCACTGTGAGGTGAGAGAGAGTGACTGCCACTTGGACTCAACAAGAAAATTCCCAGCCCACTTACAAAAGCAACAACCTTCAATTGATAATACAGCAAACTTGTTTCGTTAGATAGAATAGATTAAATCTTAGTCATGGCCTTTTATTTAAGGACTGATCATGAGATTTGTGTTCACTGCGCTTGCTTGACTTATTCACATGGGGTTGTGAGTGTGGATAGGAAGCAGTGGCAGGGTGTGAAAGACTGTCTGTCTGTGCAGCTGTTGACTCGGCTGAAGGGGAATCTGGAGGAGGAGAACCACCACCTACTGAGCCAGGTCCAGATGCTGAGCCAGCAGAACCAGACACTTCTGGAAAGGTCCATGGAGAGCAAGGAGCTGTACCATGAGGAGCAAAAACAGTACATGTAAGTGTGTACAGCAGTAGTTTAGTGTTGGTGATTAGTTTCACTGTGTCGTGTGGTGTATGAATTGTATCCCGTGTCTCCTGTGTGCTGCAGTGATAAGCTGAATTCGTTACGGAGGCAGAAGGAGAAACTGGAAGAGAAGATCATGGATCAGTACAAGTTCTACGACCCGACTCCTAAAAAGTGAGCTCATCCTGATTATGCATGCTATGACCAAACAACATTTTAAGCAGGCTAAAGAATTTGCTCATTTTTAATTCATGCTAACAACTGATTTTTATCTCTGCTGCTTTGTGACTGTGTCTATCACAGGAGGAGCCACTGGGGGGCACCTAAAGCTATTGCCAAATTAATGAAGCCCAAGAAGGAACGGTCACGGGAGAGGCAGGACGGCTCTCGTGAGCGGATCCGAAGTGCCCCAGACATCCCTCTTCCAGAGATCCCTCACCCTCTAGACTGTTCCACCAACAGCCCAATGCTTACTCCACCTCCACTGCCCTCTCGCCAGACTTGCCTCAACCTGGACTCCCCAAGCAGTGTCTCAGTGGAGGAAAACCACGCCCACTCCTCCCCAATCTTATCCTCAGCTTCAAACAACAGAGGTGGGTATATTCTGCTCAGTTCCTCAAAGAGGTTCGACAAACTGTTCACCTAATGTAAACGGCCATCTCAAGCCTTATTTGGTTTTGTTGAAAGTAAAGTATTCACCATCGTTTTAGCCATCTTATTCCACAAGGGGGTGTCTTGTGTAAAGTCTGCATATCCACATATTACTCCAGACCTCTACTCCTCCTTTAATCTTTAATCTTGTAATTTTTTATCATTATTCAGCATGCCTCTATCTTTAAAACTCTCTCTCCAAATTAACAGGAACCTATTTATAATCTTGCATGCCATTCATCTAATCTTCTAAATGCTGTTATTTCTTCATAGGGTGTTGGACATCATAGTTACGACTTTCTGACTTGTTTCTTCTCTTCCACTGATCTTTCTCCCACTCTGTTCATGTGTGTACAATTACCCCTACCGCGCATACACACACACACACACACACAGCAGCTAAGCGGTTCCTTTTCCTGCGGAGTAAGAGCCAGGAGAAAATTCGGGTTCCACGGACATCGCCTTCCCGGCGCTCTCTAACCAAACGCCTCCGTTTCTGGGCCTCTGCTGAAGTCATCATGCCTCCTTCCCCCAGCGAGCATCTCTCACAGATCGGCCATTTTTAAATCCTTTTTCTTTTTTTTTTTTCCTTTTTTATCATCAGCAGCACATTATAATACTTTTCAGTACAATCAATATTTTGTCGTTTTTTTACTGTCGTTTTTTTTCCGTCTCTTTTACTGTCTATCTTTTTTTAAAATTGTAGTTGAAATCAGCTATTCATATAATTCATCACTTTAATATATTTGGCAACACGGATACCTTTGCACACTAATAAACAAACATTAGTGAACACCAGGAAACATATTTCTAAAATCACCAAAGCAGTTACTTATAGGACACTACTTGCATCCTGTTCATATTCTACTGAACCACACACGCACGCACACACATACGCACACGCACACATACGCGCGCACACACACAGAGACACAAACAGAGGTTGAACTCTGCATCAGCGCTCTTATTGGGACTGCTGGAGCCAGGCCAAGACGCTCTGAGTAGCAGTAAGTAGCAGTGTGTTGAAACTGAGCCCCCTGAATGCATTTGGCTTTGCTGTCGTGCCATTAATAATGCGTGTGCCACTGTGCGTGTGTGCGCGTGTGTGATTGAATGGATCAATACTAGCCAAGGATGAGGAAGATAAATGGGACACTGTATGACAGCCATCACAGAATATTTGTGGCCTCTGTGTTAATGAGGCCAGTTTATATAAATCTGATTGTGCGTGTTGAGCGAGAGGGGATAATTAATCCGAGGAAGCATCTTCTTAGAGAGACGTCAGGATGAGCAATGGCTTATTCCATGTCCCTTCAGTGTGAGCTCTTAATTACTCTGTATACCTGCTTTGCTGCAACCTGTGCCTTGCCCTGCCTCTGCCAGAGTCTATACCTCCATATTGACACTCTCATCCGACTCATCATTTGTCTTACCATCATTGTGAGGACCTTCCATTGAGATTAATAATGAATCATTTAATTTAATGCTATGCTGCACCTAATTCTAACCTTTTTCAAAAATTATTTTAAATAAAAGCTATGCCTTTTGTGAACAGACAAAAGCAGTTTTCCCTCACGGAGACCAACCAAATGTCCCCATAACTGTCACATTCCTATATTGGGGATATTTGGTACCCACCCAAATATAAAATCTCTCTCACTTTCTTGTGCATACCATGGGCCCACTCATCTCTGCTGCTACATATCGCTTCTATCATCTTGTCATCTTGTCTCACAGCCTGCTTGGATTGTAGCAAGTTTGTGCTTTGCATTTACTTCTCAGAACTCTTTAGTCAGCTGACATTACATTTTTGCGCAATTTCAGAAATGGGCATTGACACATGCCTATCAGTTTCTAGATCTTTGTAAAAGGATTTGAGCATTATGTAATCTTTAAGGATATTTGACAGCCTGGTCTACCAGTTTTAGAAAGTGCTTGTTTAGAGAGATAAGATTAGAGAGATTGTATAATGATCTATTCGGACTTTAACTGCTTTATTGTCCTCTGTTTTGCCTGGTGCTGAGAGAGATATGTCAGTGGAAAATTACCAGGTGTGATTTTGAGGGTAGCAGCAGCAGCTCAGAAAAACTCCAAAACCTGCCCATCCTGCTGGAGCCACTAACTCCTCCCTCTGTTTGCACACGTAACTCTGGCATTTACAGCGTTTCCCATCTGTCTGCAGATCACCCATCTGGTATTCTTCGTCTTTTTATGCGTACACTAGCGTATGCGCACAGTCGTACGCATTGCCTTTCAAAGTATACTCCATTTGACATGTATGCATACACTGACGGTCGACGCATGCGTGTCGTAAAGCAGGTCTTCTAGCGTGAAGTAGTGATAGGAAGTTCGGATCATTTTACTGACTTGGATCTTTGAATCTCGTTCAGCAAAATTATCAAATATTCTTCCCCTCAAGCCCCCCTAACCCCCCGCCGAGTCATTTTGTTCATTTCAGCAGAATACAATTAAAATGATACTTGTTGCATTCCTCAACACATCTAGTACTTAATAAACTATAAAATAAACTATAGGCTAATGCAACCAAAGCTGAATTATGAGAAACAGAAATGATTAATTAATAGCTTAGCTGGCTCTTCAGGCTATGCAGTCTTAGTTCACCTCACCTCTGGATCAGAGTCGTTCTTTTGTCACGTCCGTTCCCCGGAAACAGAAATTATTAGTTGACCCCTCGAGTCTTTGGGTTCGAGTCATTCGTTCATCCAATAACTGCCCTATAGGCTGAATGCAGTGGGGCTGTGACGTGATGAACGAACGACTCGAGAAGCGAACTAATCATTTTTGTTTCCTGTGCAGAACCTATGAGCGGTTAAAAATTAACGAATCACTCTGAGACAACTCGTTGTTCCCGAGTCATATTAAAGATTCGTTCAAAATGAACAAATCGTTCCTGAACAACACATCACTAATGTGAAGGATGACAACGAAGAAGAATCATAACACGAACAACAATGCTTGGGCAATCTCTCGCCATGATTAGCACCCATATACAAATCCTTATACTCTTTAAGGCTTGAATTATACAAATGTGGGTACTTTCTAACCTGCATTCATTTTATTTCCATCTCTTCCGTTTATTCCATTTTTTTTCTTCAGCTACCTTGAGAATCAACGGCCCTGGGTCACTGTTGCCACCTGGTGGAACAACTAAATAATTATTTTGCACTAATTGCGCATGTGTGACGGGTAGAAAAATTGGGCGGTGCTGTACAGTACGTGTGTACTCTGCTAATGACGAAATTTGTGTCACGCGTGTACACGTAAAAAGTGAAGCATACTGTCTGATAGAGACTATACTGTAACAGGAAAGAAATGGTGTAAGCCAAACATATTGTTCCAACCATCTAATTGCCCAAGCACAGTACATTTGATAATTTGATTCAGTGGAAATTGTTGATATTGTAATTCACTGTCATTGTTAGTATGCTTATGACAGGGCTCAGAAACCTGTGGCTTTGCACTACTTTACTATTGCTCATTATATATAAAGCTGAGAATAATCTATGCTCGGTGTAATGAAATAAATAAAGGACTAATAAAATAAACATTTTTCAGCTAGCTAATTACTCTGTGTGTGTGTGTGTGGCCTAAGACCTCGCTGTAGCTTGGAGAAAATAATCTCATTAAACAGTCATGAGCTTGGGTCATTTTCAGATCAAATTGCTTTATCAGATAAAAACCTATAAGTAGGGACCATAACTGTGTGCTAGGGATAGATTGGTTATGTAGCAAAAAAATAATTTTTCCAACCAGTATGGAGTGAAATTTTTATTTGCAAAAAAATTAGGGTCTGTGATCTGCTTAATGTGCAGTGAGCATATTGCATTTTCTACTAAATTGTCACTGTGTTGTAACATCTGCATGTCCTGTGTGCATTTTGTCCAGCTGTTGCCATTAAAGTGGAATTGCCAGGTTGCCAGGTTCTTCAAGCTGAAAGGAAGAAAAAAACAAATTTCCGTTCAATCGTATTGTTTGCTCAGTATTGTTAGCTGCAGTATCCCTCAGCCTGTATGAACTAGCTGACTGCATTTAAACAGCTATTTTAGAATAGTATTTGCAGATGCTCTAAACATTTTACTTAATGATCAACTAAAACCTGCAAAAGATCCTTGCATGCTGAGTGTGCGATGTTTTACTTGTCCTCTGCACTAACTTGCACACAAGCCTATGCTCTAACATGCTCTCCACGCCAGCAGTGCTAGTGTCTCCTGTGCTCTTCTGCTTTCCCTTATAAAATCTGTAACTTTGCTTCTCACTCAGGTCTGAGTTACAGCAGTGGTTCCAGAAGCTCAGAGGCGTTCCGACCAGGAGGGGGCAGCACAGAGGATATGAACGGATACGAGGAGCTGGTGCTTAGACAGAGAGGCTTAGAGCCGGGGACATCCTGTTCAACTCCGCTGAACCACAACTCCCACAATGCACCAGGATTCACCCCTTCTAGCTTGCGGCCAGGGCGCAGGCCCAAAGGTACTGATGTCAACAGCTGAAATTGCACATCTGTTGACTAATTCGTCCAAGAGGGAATACTTTATGGATTAATAATGGAGACCAGCGCATATATTACTCAGTTATTGCTGCTCTACTCTTGAGTTTTTGAGTTGGTGTATTAAGGCTGTATCAGAATTGTTCATCCTAATTAATACAACATTTTGCAACGTGTTTCTTTCAAACATAAGCAATTAAAATTATTTAAAAGATAAGCAGCCAGAGACAAACAGCATAAACTTAAAGGAAATCAGCTTTTTAAATAGGAATATGTATATTGCATTGTAGGATTATTATGGTATGTTAAATGAGAAGTTTTGAAGAGTGATTCCTTGGGGGGGGGAATCAGGGGCTCAAATTCATAAGTAATGACGCACATCATCATGATTAGGAGAAAATAAAATCATATGGTGACTGATGTAGAAGAACTGAAACTAAGCTTGACGTCAGTAGAATTGGTCAACATGTCTGAATTATGGGTTGCCTCTCTTAGACACATTATTCAGAACACGTCTGTTGGTGGTAGTAAATTAAAATGCTGCTTCCCATATTTCCTAACAAGATGTTTTCTCTCAGAATGAGTCATGCAGCTTACACACACTCAAACTTTCCTATGCTGTACAGGATTAATCTCTGAGGAAGACCTGCGTCTGCACTCCCTCGATGCCGGCTTTGGGAGCGGTGGCCATGGAAACACAGGTACAAGAACAGTTCAGATCAATAGTTCTGAACCTAATGCTCAATCTGCTGCACTTCTCTGGCATTTGTTTACTCGTGTGTGTGTGTGTGTGTGGGGGGACAAATAGGTTTGCACTCCCCTGTGACTCCTGCACTCTGTAAATTCCTTTTCTTTCCTTTGCACAGGACTCAGGCCTTGTTCTGCTGATTACAGTCGCCACACCTCCAGCAGCAGTTCTCCTGTCAACTCAAAAGGTTTGTGAACGTCAAAACCCGCTTACATGCTGCTGTCTTCCAGCAAGCCAAAACTTTGCAGCTGCTTGTATAAATTTGTATTCACTCCTGGTGTTTATGCGCTGCTAGCAAAGGAAGATGTATGTTCTCGGGGGAAAAATGGGTAAAACAAAGCAAGGGCTGGTGAGGCAGGTAATGCACACAAAAGCAGAAATCACAATGATCAGTCATGACTGGTATATATATATGATATATGATGGTTAAAACCTAATATATGTCAATAGCTTGACCTCGACACTATTAAGGTTGAGAAATGCGTTATATCATGAGGTCTCATCGATTTCACTGATACACTAATGTGGAGAAGGAAATACTCGGTCTGGATGCATCTCTGACCTGTCACTCAAAATCTATTCTATTTTTTACTATATTGAGTTTGAACTCTGAATCACCATCTGCTTACTTTTAATCTGTTCCAAATAGATTGTTGGGCTTTAATTCATATTCTCTTTGATGTGTATGTACACTTTACTAATTTATTGCCATGTAATTGACTGATTCCTCATTAGGAATTTTCCTATAAATTTCCACTGTGCCCAATCATCTGGATTGCAGGAGTAAAGCAAACAAGTAATGTCAGCTGTCAAGCTGTAATATTTCTGGTTTTCTAAAGCCATATGCCTTTGACCTTTTGGAAGCTGCAAAAAGACAAATCTTACTCTGGTGTTTAAACTCTACCATATGAACCTGGAGATCATTTTATTCCACTGTAAAAATGCATTTGAAGGTCTGTGGATGGATGTTCATCTCTGAATTCTCGGATCATGGAAACAAATTGTTCACCTTCTTTCACAAGAAATAGAAGTTTCCACAGTCAGTGATGATTTGGGCAGCCATGTCACCTGCTGGTGTTGGTCCACTGTGTTTTCTCAAGTCGAGAGTCAATGCAGCATCTACTAGGAGATTTTAGAGCACTTCATGCTTTCCTCTGCTGACAAGCTTCATGGAGATGCTGATTTCCTTTTCCAGCAGGACTTGGCACCTGCCCACAGTGCTAAAACTACTAGTAACTGGTTTGCTGACCATGGTCTTACTGTGTTTTATTGGTGAGCCGACTTGCCTGACCTGAACCCCATAGAGAATCTCTGAGACACACCAGACCCAACAATACAGACGAGCTGAAGGCCGCTATCAAAGCAACCTGGGCTTCCATAACACCTCAGCAGTGCCACAGGCTGATTGCCTCCATGCCACGCCGCATTGATGCAGTAATTTGTGCAAAAGGATTAAAGCTCCGACCAAGTATTGAGTTCATAAATTAACATACTTTTCAGAAGGACATTTCCGTATTATAAATTCTTTATTCTAATATTTTGAGATACTGGATTTTTGATTTCCATGAGCTATGAGCCGTAATCAAAATTAAAACAAAAAGCTTGAAATATTTCACTGTGTAATGAATCTGCAGTATATGAAAGTTCCACTTTTTGAATTAAATTATGGAAAAAAAGATCTCTTACACGATTTTCAGATTTTTTGTATATCACTATTAAACTCCATTTTCTCCCCATTTTGGTCATTTGCTAATTCTCACCCACCATCTGCATCACCCCATGACACGACAGCTACCAACTGGTGAGGGTGAATGCTAGCAGATACTTCCTCTGAGACACATGAAGCCATTTTTGCTGCTCAGGCTGTGTCACAGGGCAGTGTAATGCACTCTGAGGAAAGTGGTAACTGCTCTTTCTCATACATGGCCTCACAGACTGCCAGAGGCTACTGTCTCTCTGATTGACAGGGGAGAGAGCATGTCATTCCTCCTGCTTAGCGAGCACAGGACTCCAGGCTATGGATGGCTGTGATATCTTCAGGAATCAAACATGCATCATCTCCTGATGATCGGGAGAACACTTATCTGTTGCATAACTTGGACCCCCCCCCTCCCTTTTTGTAACTTTGTTAAAACAAAACTCTCAGTAGTATTCTGCTCTTTGTTTATCCCAATGATGATGATGATGATGATGTCCCAGCTGTTCAGACTATTTTAACTATGCAGTCACTGAGGTTACACAAGCCAAATAAGAAACACTGCAAATGGTGCTAAACAGGTCATGTTTGTCAGAAAAAAACTGGCAAGATCCAGTTTTAGTAATAACATTACCACCACATATTTGCTAAATGGAAAATAACAGTAGTAGTTATCTTATTTTCTATGCAGTGGGCTTTTTGAGAGATCTGGTCTACATGCCTCATCTCACACACACCTACACCCACATTATCCACACCCAAATCCGCGTCCTCTGGCAGGAAAATGTTCAAGCATTTTTTCATAATTATAAACAAAAGTAAATAATTGTATTGTCATTTTTCTCATGTAAAGGTTATGAATATTCTGGAATATTCATGTTTCATAGATTGAAGTATTGCAGGAAGAAATCAAATTGCAGAATAATAACAGAACTGTTGCTAAACTTTTTACAGAACTGGAATCTGATGATGATTATAATTAATAATGCAGTACATGCATTGAAAAAAAATGCTGGTTATATAATTAAATTCCACATGTGACTCCTCCTCTAGTGAGAATATATAGTCTTGAGACAGTGTCCTGCCTGTTTACTCAGAATAGTCGAACTCAAATATCTGTCATGCCCTATTTCCCTCCTCTCCCTGTTTTTGATTAATTTAATTATTTTTATTCATTTAGATTCCCTGGAGCGCCTGCAGAGACGTTCTACCAGTCTCTCCAGTGATGATGTGATTGGACTGAGCTATGAGAGCTCCACACATAGTCAGACCTCTCTGCTACCTCGCAGTGCTTCTCTTCCTTATGAAGCCACGCCTCAATCACGGTCTACCCCACGAAGCACCGGCTCACGCCCCAAGTCCCCTGGCAGTGAGATGGTCACCCTGGAGGAGTTTCTGGAGGAGAGCAACACCCTGTCACCTCCTACTGTAAGAAAACACAGGGGAATAAATGCACAGCAGAATGGTCTTTTTAAAAATGGCTAATACTTTTTAAATACTTAGTATTTTTAATACTCTCTCTCTGATTTGTACAGACGTTTCTTCAAAATATGCCACAGATAATCTTTACCCAGAAGAAAAGTCATAAAACTAAATGTGTGAAATAAATGT
The DNA here is from genome assembly GCA_024331685.1 of Stegophilus panzeri. Classification (NCBI taxonomy): domain Eukaryota; kingdom Metazoa; phylum Chordata; class Actinopteri; order Siluriformes; family Trichomycteridae; genus Stegophilus; species Stegophilus panzeri. Next base: position 14,313,419 of record JANDJT010000228.1, read on the forward strand.
AAGGTCTGGCTAATTTATCCATATGTTCAGGTGACACGTAAGCTTTTCCCATACATTGGGGGGGGGGGGGGAGAAAAAAAAAAAATCATCAAAGGCTAGTTGCCAGACAGACAGCTGTTGTTGCCAGGGTTTTGTTACCCATAGAATGACACGTCTGCAGTTTATGGCTTCTTTAATGCTGAAGTTAATTTACACAGGTTATGCGCATTAGAGATGCCTCAGGGGTTAGGGCATGAGATGGTTCAGTCATAAATAATGCTGTCTCTGCAGCCATTTATAAACAAAAATTAATCTCGGGGCAGTGGAGAAATATCAGGATAAAAACATTGTCTATCTAGCTATCTATCATCATGTGAAAAAACAAGTACACCCCATGTAAATTGTTGTTGTGGTGTGTTTTTTTTTTTTTTTTTTTGTTTTTTTTTTTTTTTTTGTTTTTTTTTTTAAACGTATTTGGACAAGCAAACATTTGATCCTCTTTGAAACCAACAAAGTCGATACACTATCAAGTCACACAATTGACATTTTGTAGTAATTTTCACAATTTAAATGAACAAAAAAAAAACAGATCAGTCACATGGAAAAAGTAAGTACACCGCTACATTTATCACACTTTCAGCCCAAGAGCAGACCGTCTGATGCAAAAAGAAGTCTCCAAGAACCCTACAATTTAAAAAAAAAAAAAAAAAAGTTTTGAAACTGTTGGTATCAAAGTGCATGCTTCTGCAATCAAAGAGATTGCACAAATTTGACCTGTATTTGAGGCGTGCCAGGAAAAAGCCTTTGCTGTCTAAAAAGAGCATTAAAGCAAGACTACAGTTTGCCAGTGGGCATATAGGCAAAGACCAGGCCTTTTGGAATAATGTGCTCTGGACAGATGAATCAAAGATAGGGTTGTTTGTCTGTAGTAACAGCAGACATGTTTGGCGTAGACCAAAGACATCTTTTCAGGAGAAGCACCTCATACCAACTATGAAGCACAGTGGTGGAAGTATTATGGTTTGGGGTTGCTTCGCTGCCTCAGAGACTGGACAGCTTGCATTCATTGCTTCAATTATGAATTCTGCATCATATCAAAGAGTGTTTGAAGATAGTGATGCTAAGCACACTTGCAAATCCACCAGGGAATGGGTTAAAAAGAAGAAATGTAGGGTTATGGAATGACCTAGTCAAAGTATGGATTTGAATCCCATTGAAATGTTGGGGGGATTTGAAATGGGCAGTACAAACCCTCAACCATCCTGCAACTGAAAGAATATTGCATGGAAGAGTGATTAAAAAAACATTTCAGGAAGCTGATGTCAGAGACTGGTGGACAATTATGCAAAACTATGAATGTGTGTGTGTAATAAACTCTTTTAAGATTATGGACTAAGGTATGATCATCTCTAAAGCCTGTGTACATCATTTAGTATTTTATTCATCTCACAAGATGTTAACCCTAAACTGCTTTCATGTGGCTTGGAAATTACAAATACATAGGACTGTGTCTGAATACTAGACAGGACAATAGAACAATATTCAGATGGATTATACAGCATAGTTTAACATAGTTGTGCAGTTGTATATTCATATCACTGTATGATTTTTTTAAAAACTAGTGCAAATTATTGTTTGTACACTCTCCAGCAGTTTAACTGGGAAAACTGCCCCATTAGCAGTGATGGAAGTCCTGTAAGCAGCAGTATGGGGGATAAAGTGTCCAGTTGCAGCATAATAAGCACAGTCTCTAAGGGAATAATGGCATAAGCGATAACGTTCTAATTTTTTGAAGTGCATGTGTGCAGTGATGGTCAAAGTGGTGTGTTAACAATCTAGGGTGGGTATTGTGAAGGGTCAGGGTGGATGTCTGGATTCTCTGGTATTACAACATTGCAGTGACTTTTTGTAGAAATAATGTAATTATTCTAAATGAAAGCAGTGATCTTACAGCTTTTTTTTTTTTTTTTTTTTTTTTTTTAATTTATTTATAAAAACCAAAGTTACAAATGCTTTTGCAGTATGTTCAGAAAACCTGCCCTACTCAGAAAACTCATACCCTGAGTAATTTTGAGAAACTATATGATTTAGACCAATACGTTTTCAGAGTAGTTAAAGCACAGAAGTTGACCCAAGATCAATAGGGCCTCCGATTTGTGGCTTTACAGATTGATCTTGCCTGATATTTGATGTTTGGAGCTGTGATCCTCGGGCTGAAATTGCAGTGATATTTTATAATTGAGGCCCAAGCTAGCATTATTTAGTGCTGAAAGAAATTTGTTTACACCACACAGACGTTGCAATCAGGCATCACTATGGCACCAGTTATGTGGTTTAGAGCAAACTTTTCATCTGCTTCTGTCTCACACCACATCAGCTTGCATGTCCCTCTCTCTAGCTCCTTCCTTTTGCTTGTTTTTCCTCCTCTCTACCCGAGTGTGTCAGCCGTTATGAAATATTTAACAAGCTGCCTACGAGTTGGCACGTTATTTATGTTTGTGCACTGACTCATATTACGGACAATGAATGTGTGGTCCTGGGTTTATTGTAATCAAACACTGTGTTAGCCTGGAGCTGTGCATGATCTGTGTGATGACTTTTTTTTTTTTTTTTTTTTGTTTAAATATTTGTATTTTTTTTCTCCTAGGTGCACACAGGCAGTGGGGAGGACCTAATGACTGACTATTTCACCAGAGTGGGCAGGCCAACGCCACCCACAAGAGATGGCGCCAAAACACCCACTAGTTATGTCGTGCCCACCATCAAAACAACAGCATCCGTACCAGATGGGCGATCCTCTAAACCCGGGCACAGCGTTAAACCAAGCATACGACTCTCAGAGGCTTCCATGACCCTTTCTCAATCCCAGACGCTTCCTAACCGAGGCACTAGTAGGACAGGAGGGCAGTCCTCACACCTGCAGCACTCAGGGCCTCGTGGAGGAAACGCAGGCAGCAACAGCCTGAGCCGCACTTTCAGCCTGGCCTCAGCCGACCTCCTTCAATCAAATGGCCCTGATGGTTACCGGCCTGAGATGGTTGGCACTATTCAGGCTGAGGGGATGACAAGGAGGGAGCGCCCACTTTCAGCCAGACTCACTGGAAACTCTGGGCATCATTCACTAGACCCCCGGCGTCTCTCTGTAGCTCCTCCCAGAGATGACCCACCCCTCACTTCGTCCTCCACTGCTCTGCAGTCAGACCGAGGCTACACTGGAAGTGGTGGCCGCTCAGGAGCCATGCACTCTCCCACTTCACCCCATCCTAGGGGTGAGGTGGCGTTGGTGACACCAGTGCGTGCTGTCTCTGCCCTGAGGCAAAAGGAGGTGGAGGAGCCTTCTTCCTCCTCACTGAAGAAATCAGACAGTTCAGGCCCAGGCTGTTCTGTAGAGGAGCGTCCCATGAGCACACCAGCCTCGCCAGACCCCAACAACGACCAGCAGACTGTTTGGTACGAATACGGGTGTGTGTAACCCGAATTCCAACCCTTTGGCAGCTCTGTTAAACCATGTCCACAGTGTTTTTGATGCACTTCACTTTGGGACAGCAATGGTGTTGACTTTTGACTGAAAACGTTGCAAGTAAATGGATTTATAAACAAACACAGGACAAGGCATTCACTCTCTCTGTGCCTCAGTGTTTACAAGTCCACTGTGTAAGACTCGTACATAGATTGGCAAAGGAATGTGTTCGGGCTTAATATGGCTTGAGAAAGTTTACTCTTCCGTTATCGAACACCAGAGATTTCCTCCAGCTTTCTGCGGAAGGCATGCCTGGCAAGTCCAAGTTCTATTCTGAATGCAAAAACTCAAACATTGGTCTTCGCTTGAAGGACCGCTCCCTGGATAATCATAGAGTAATTACAGGATCCATCTTTCAGACCGTCTCAACGGGATTGGTTACTGGAAACAGCTTCTCTCTCTCCCTCTCCGACACCGGATTGACAAACCATTGCCTGAACTCTTTCTGCTGCTGTGGGTCACCATCTCTTTGCTAAAGGACTTGGTTTTTGGTCATGCCTGGGATACAGAAACAAAAGATCATGAACCATGCAATGAATGGTGAAGTGAGATTTAAAAAATAAAAACAGGGTGGTGGAGATGAAGTTGGAGGTGAAGATTAATGCAGAGAGCAGGACTTTCTACACTGAAGTGACACATTTTGACACAGAGTGTCAAACTCCTCCTGTGGATTTACATTTGAGGCCTCAAGATCTAAAGTGTTTTTCTACAAATTGGGTCATTCTGACATAAGTGTAACAGACCTATGTAACACTGGCTTTTAAAAAAAAAAAAAAAAAAAAAAAAAAAAAATATGTATATGTGTGTGTAAATATATTGTAAGAGCATTATGTGAGCAGGACCAGTGTAGCCTTAACTGGAGTCTTAACACTGGACATGTTCCCCAGTTTACTGCAGGAGATTAATCACGAGTAATACTAACAATGAGCAGTCTTTTGCTTGGGTATGTGTTTTAGACTTTGGTTAGTTTTACAGTTCCCATATTCTGAAGTGCTATTTATTGACTCCCCATGACGGTGTGACTGTGATTTCCTTCCAAGATCAGTTTTGGTGTGTATTTGCTCAAATTTGTGTGTAACTGAGCTGTGACTATGGTTCAAATAGAGAACAGTTTCATTAAAATGACGAAGTAACAGAGCAAGGTTTGCTAGACTTGGTGTGTGCGTATGATTTGATAAAATCTTAGCAGAGCAATTTCTGCCATCATGTAAATCTTTTTAGATGCTAGGGAATCCCTACTGTAATGGTGTTTTCACATATAGTTCATCTTAAAAGAACCAAACCCAGTTCACTGGACCAGAGAATTAACCATCGAAAGTGACCTCAGTCCTTTTGATGTTCACAAAATAGTGGACTCTAAAGAGAACCCGGTGTTTTTTTTTTTTTTTTTTTTTTTTTTTTTTTTTTTTGGTCCTCTTCAGGAAGTGATCACTTCAGGAAGTGATGACTTCATGAAGTGATCTCAGACCCTTTCTTGTTCACACCACAACTTCGTAAGAACTCCGACCCCAGCTTGCACCCAAAATTTCATTCTAGTCGTCATAGAAGGCACAGGAATCCTTCATTTCAGTGGACTCTCCACTTCGACGCATTTTGTCATGGGTGCTCATGTACCTCTGTCGTAGGGTTTTTGTTTGTTTGTTTTACTTTTACCCGGCATTGTAGTGCTGCTGTTATAGCCTCTTTCCTTCATTTTTTGAGAAAAGAAAAGAAACACATATGTTCTTATATGTTCAGGATAGTTGGTGTTTAATGCAATCCTCTTTCCAAATTTCAAGAAGTGCACAGCTCTCCACCTGAGACCACACAGCCCTGCGACCTGACATGGTGAAAAGTTCATCAGTGACTGAACATGGCTGCAGGTATGGCAAGCCTCCAGGTACACATGTCGAAACGAAATGCAAAGCACACCGGAATCTCATTGCTTTCGCATATCACAAAGAAATCGAACCAGAAATGGACCCACAAATGAACCGTACTGCAGGAGATTGGTCCGAGTATGGTTTAGTTTTGCACTGGACCATAGCCAAAAACTAAAGAAAAATTCTTGACCATCTGTCAACATTATACAAACACACGCATCAAACAACACTGGCATTATGATAGTATTTCGTTGTAAACAATATAATATAATAGCAGTCATTTTACAAATCATTATGGCATACCATGTCAGCAACCACACATACAGTTGAGACTACACACTGACAGGTTGATTATTTCTGCATACAGTTTGCCATCTATATGACACAAACTTTTCATAAGGTTTCTGTAGCTTGCTCATAATTTACATTTGCATTTGCACTCCAAAAATGAGTTCAACAGAATGTTTAAATGTTTCCCCCAAACATCCTTTTAAAGTGACATGATGGTGGTGCTCACACTCCGTCAGTGAGGCACAGAAGCACATCTGGACTGGGTGCATGTGCTTTAAAGGGTGGAGTGTGAACTCCATATAGCTGCACAGCTATATAAGTGTTAGTGGCTGTTTTTTATACACTGCATGTCAATATTCCCGTACATAAAAACATGAAGACTACTAGGTACGTAAGAGTACATGATGCTATGGTGCAATAACTTCTCAAAAGGTTGATATGTACAGTGGAGATGATAAAAAGTTTACACACACACACAAAAAAATTTTTGTGACGTAAAAAAAAAATGAAACCAATATCTTTAGTAAAAATCTTTTTCCACTTTCTGCAAAGACCTGTGAAGTTATTTAGGGCTGTGGGTGTTAACATTTATGCAGCCAGGCTATTTCCAGACACTGTATGTTTCTATTTGTATTTCACTCTAATGTTGTGGGTTGCTATGACATGAGATCCCATACATACTTTATAAGCTCTTTGCAGACCATGGCTTCAGTAGTTGGATGAAACCAAACAGCTTTCAAGAAAATCTTACAGAAACAGCTCATCATTATTTGGGGTTAATCAGGATCACTTCAGTGATAACAGGTGTAAGATGATTTTATGAACATTAGTTTGAATGTGATTTGGTTACTTCTGAGCATGGTCACATGCCCCATTATAGAAGGGTGTGCACACTTATGCAAGCAGTTTATTGTATCTTTTTCCCTAAAAACAAATTTTAATGTTTTTGTTTTTTCACTTGGATTTTGTTGTTTTGCTAAATCACATTAAAGCTAGGAAAAGATCTGACACGATTTATCTTTATTTTACATCATAAAACCATGCCATTTTAGCAGGGGTTTGTAGACTTTTCATATCCACTGGAAAGTAATTCTACAGTAACTAATGTGAAAAAAGATCAGTATACTTCAGCACTTTTTATACTTCACTACATATTTATCAATTACTATTTACTATCAGGTGAATGTTATGTAATATTATATTGATTATTTAAGCTATATTACACCTTTTCTACTGTACATTTTTGCACTTTTGAATTAGATATAGTACGTCTCTTTACTGAAGCAGTTTATTAGGATGTACCAATATGCTGCTATTAAGTGAAGTTCATCTGATAACTTTCCACATTAGTTACTATGTACTTATTTTTTCAGGGAAATTCTTAGTTTGGAAAAAGCTTAAAATTGCTTACTGATTTGAAAACAAAGACCAAGCAACACTAAATAATTCTTTCGTTTGTGGTTTTAAGACATCTTTAAGCTTTGTTATTTTACATTTTTAAGCCTTTATAATGTATTTCTATAGGGTCCTCTGGTTTCCTCCAAAGACATGCATAGAGTTGAAAATGTTTCACATGAAAATTATTGTTCAAGTTTGATTACTGTTTTGTCTTTTGGCAGTGGATAGTGTTTATGACAAGTAAGTGTGAAAGGGATTTGGTGTCACTTGGGCGTTGTTTTAGTGCATTAATTTGTGTTAAGCTTTCTTCATGTTAAGGGTTTTTAGAACGTCTGCATTCTCAAATTATATAAATGCTTATTCATTTCTGAGCAGTTATTGCATTGCGACGCTGGTAGTTTTCACAGAAGTGTACACTATGGACACAAATTTGTGGACACCTGACCTTCACACCAATATGTGCTTATTGAACATTCCATTCCAGATTTAGTCCGCCTTTGCAGAAGAGTCGAGGTTTTCATAACAGCAAAGGCTTTCCTCTAGATTATGGATCATGGCTGTGTGGATTTGCCCATCCATTAAAACATTAGTGAAGTTAGGCATTGGTGTTGGTTGAGGAGGCAGTCAGTGTTCCAGTTCATCCCAAAGGTGTACAGTGGCGTTGAGATCAGGCCTCTGTGCAGGACACTTGAGTTCTTCCACTCCAACCTTGTCAAACCATATCTTTGTGGCCCTTGCTTTGTGTGCAGGGGTATTGTCATGATGGAACCTCTTGAGCTGCGTTTCTACTGAAATTATCTGGAACAATTAGTCCCAGGAACTTTTTTCAAGGGACCATTTGGTTCCTCCAGGCCTTTGTTGTCTGTTTCTATCGCGGTGTAAAGTACCATGAAGATTAGGCAAATTAGTCTGGCGACTGTGTTATTGTGATCCTTAATTTTCTTATAGTCCTGTTTTAATTTCTTGAGCTTGTCTGTGTGAATAATGCCCAGCTCGCTTAACCGACTTGATATTTTTAAGTATACTTTTTCATTGCAGGTCTCTGTTTCCAGTTCCCGCTGTATTTCGCATAAATACTTAATAAGGCCTAAACCTCGCCGTCAGTCCATCAGTTGTGTTTTTTTTTTTTTTTTTTTAAATTTATTTATTTTTTATTATTATTTATTTTTTAAAAAAATTATTTTATTTATTTTAAATGCTGTATGCACTGAACCAATCAGCATGTTTAGTGCCCAAGTTCCACCACCCTGATCTTTGGAAAAAGTACCACCTCCTGAGCAGAAACTTTCCGAGGGGGAAATATATTACTTAATTTTTATAACTTAATTTAGACCCTGCTCCCTGTGGTGGAAATGCACCAAGTACCTCTAAAAGTCCCTAGTTCCTGCTGTGGAAACACTGCTTTAGTTGGGTCGCTTAGTTCCAGTGAAGGGAAATTGTAATGCTACAGCATACAAACAAATCCTATACATATGTGTGCTTCCAACTTTGTGACAAATGTTTGAGGAAGGAACCCATGGTTTTGACGGCCAGGTGTCCACATACTTTTGGCAATATATTTGCGCACACTACTCCACCAAGACATTTGGTTGTTAACAGGAAAGAATGGTGTTTTGGGGTGTCTGCGAGTGTAACCTGACGGTAATAATTAATTCTTTTTTTTTGTCGTTTGTATTGAAGAAACTAAAACACTTTTTGTAATAAAGACTTTGTAAACGAACTACCTCTCTTCCTGACGCATCGTGATAAAGACCGGAAACGACTAGCTTCTTTCACTCATACTCGTACATGTGTCAAGAGCTGTAACAAGCTGACTCATGTCACTTTTAGGCTCAGTGGGAAGCATTTCAGGGTTAATCATGAAGATATTCGGGGTTAAGTTACGACAGACTTATTAATTAAATGTGGAAAATACGTGTGTTCGGTTATATTTATTCCTACTGAAGAGACTCATCTGTAAACCCGCGTACGAGGAACAGCCTACAGGTATACAGACCTGCTCTCACTATCGGAATTAATTACGCCATGAACTGCTTCACTGTTGCTGTCATCTCTACAACCTCCCTTTTGGTTCCCGTCACGACCACGAGGTTTTTCCTTGTGTCCTTATCATTTCAGTAATGTGTGTGTGTGTGTGTGTGTGTGTACTCACTCATAAAGCGCTCTTTCCACTTACTGTAGCTGACAGAATTGAGCGGGTCTGCAGTGCGCTCGCGCTCATTATTAATCTCTTAACGGGACAAGAAGCATCGAGAAGAAGATAGAAGATTGCTTAAAAAAGTAAGTAAATATCCTTATGTATACTTGTAATATTATTTTGTCTTTAAACGGAGCTTTTTTGTACCACTGCATGTGTTCTATCAGTGTAAACAAAATGAAAGGAAACCTGGTTTTGCGCTAATTCGAAGGCAAGTGCGCACGGTTTTGTTTATGACGTTAGACGTTATTGTGGACGACTTCTTCTTTTTCTTCATTTTCTGTTCCGCTCAAGAATGAGCGGTTTCTTCCTTCTTAACCAGAATCATTTGACACGAGGCTAACTGTATTTATTTATTTATTTATTTATTTATTTATTTATTTATTTATTTATTTATTTATAAGCTTACTAATAAATAAAGAAAGTAGAATATACGTGAGAACTATATTTAAAAATAAATAATAATAATAAAAATCACAAAACCCGCTAGTTATGATGGGATAAAATGTGAGGAAAATACAGTTTAAAAAAACAACAACAACAACAAAAAAACCCTGCATACTCTGCTGTCTCTCACTGCTATTATATCAACGTCAAGGAAGAAAGATGGCCCTCACCTTCTTGTACAAAAAGGATGTTACTGAAAAGATGCACGGCTTGTTCACTAGCCAAACTTGCATGCACCAGTATAATGCAAAAATATAAAATAAAAATCCTATGTAAAACTAATTTTAATTTATTTATAAGCTGACGGATGGCTTGAATTCCAAGTCAATTAAAATGAAATCATTGAGCCCCACTCTAACATCTTAAATAATTAGTTCTCTAATTTGTATGACAAATGATCTGAATATATAGGCTAAATGTCCTCTTTCTGTGAGTGAGGTGGGCTAGTTGTGATGAAATGTTGTCTGAAGTGTAACTATTCCTTCAGAGTTTCATCAGAGAAACCTCACAGCTTGCACATGTTTTTCTTGTGGCTCTGCAGTGTCTGGAATGTTGGTTTGGCCGTTCCTTCATGCCATACGGCCAGTACTGCCATCTACATTCTCCTGTGCTGTGCTAGTCGTCCATGGTTACGGATGGATGAGAATGAACCCTAAAATGAACACATGCCTTGTTTCACCCCTCAATTACATATCCTGTATAACATTTTGCATATACTATCCTGAGCAGCAGGGATGTTATAAGAATTGTCATTAACATTTCTGTCATTCAGCACGTGTCAAATTGCTCACACGTGATCTCTCGTACGAAAACATAGCAAAGTGCATCACAGACATGTCTCTATTTTAATTCATTCTTCACTGGCAGTCAAAAGAACCTGCTTGGGCTCTATTCCTTTGGTTTACTTACAGGAGGAAAGCCACAAAATGGTGTGGTTGCTAGGAGCTTCGGATGGGTTGCATTAAGAAGGATGTGCTCTTGTGGTGGAAGGAGTAGTGACAAAATGACTTAAAATCTTTGAAAGTTTAAAAAAAAAAAAAAAAAAAAAAATTCTTTTGAAAAATCAGTGTTGTCAGATGGGGAATATTTGCAAAAATCAACAGTTGATGTACTCTTCTGGTTTCAGTCTTAGCCATGTGAGTGTGATACTAAAGAAGCACAGAGAGGATCAGTGACGCACAATTCCTAGTAGAAGAATGATTGATTTCTATTATATTGGGCAGCTGGTTATATTAGTATGTCACCTCACTGTAAGATGAGGACTCTTTTTGACCATGTATGCTTTGAGTAACACTTGGTTGTCTGTGTTTCTTGAATCAAAATGTCTTTCTTGACAGCCTAAAAGGTTTTACGTTCTAACACTGCGTTTATAGAAGAACTTATGGCCCCTCTGCAGATAATAACACTGGTTTCATTGATGCAGTTTGTGAACAAATGGAGTTTGCTTGTTTTTTTTTTTATAGTTTCACTTCCATCCATTTTGATGTTTGCACAGTAAAACCTGAGTTAACGCAATAGACAATGAGATTGTTATCTGCCTCTGTGGTTGGAAACAGCTTATTTCGGTTTGGAAACTTTAATTACAGACAGAATAGGCAATGCAGATTCATGCATGTGATATGTACCAAATCACAAGTACACCAGTATTTTTAGTAGGTATTAACGTATTGCTTAGGACAATGGAAAATATTCTTAATATGAACCTGAGCTTGGAATCATATGTACCCTTAGAGGATAGCTCATCCATACTAAGAGTCTGCTGGAAGACATGAAAGGAATAAAGGGCCAAATTACACAACATGCTGCAGTACAGTACAAAGTCCATATCTTGTGTTTTTTATATTTTATTTATTTATTTTATACATTTATGAAATAATATTTTATATTATTTGTAAACCTCCCTAGCTGGGTTTTTAGACTGATGGTACTCCTTGTCCCTGAACTAGTGAAGTAATATGAGAATCTTTTTTTTTTGATGGAGACTACAAAGCACTTCTGTAAGTCACTTTGGATAAGGCCTTAGTGCTGTAAATGTTATACAGGAGATGCAGTTAAAGTACCAAGTTCTAGGTCTTGAAACTGCATACTGTGTAGAAAGTGACTTTCATATTACATCTACAAGTTATTTCTTATGTCTACAGCTAATTTCAAACAAAACTATGTTCTATGCCATTAATGCAACAATATTGAGTGTTTTGGATTTAGCTTAAAACTGGGGGGAGGAAAAAAAGCAATAATTGTTTTATTGCTTCCTTTAGATCCCAAGGAAGGATATCTGTGAGGATGAGTCTTAATGCCTGAAGCTGGACTCCTGGTTTGGGTGCATGGTCCACTAGAAAAAGTCTGTTGTGCTGAACATGTCAGAAGACCGGATCAACTGTACCATCGACCACAAAATTCACCAGTATCTCTTTTCTGGCACCTACATCCTGGTCTTACTGGTGGGATTTCCTACCAATGCCTATGCGCTCTACCATGCCTGGCTGCAGCTGAAGGCTCGCAATGAACTGGGGGTTTACCTGCTTAACCTGACCATGTCTGACCTTCTGTACCTGGCCTCTCTGCCTGTCTGGCTCCAGTACATCTTTTACGGAGATAACTGGGTATACAGTGAGTGGACCTGCCAGTTGTGTGGCTTCCTGCTCTATGACAACATCTACATCAGCATCGGTTTCTTGTGCTGTATCTCAATAGATCGTTATCTTGCTGTGGTCTACCCCCTCCGCTTCTCCTCACTCCGCACCATGAAAGCAGCAGTACTGGTCAGTGCCGTAGTGTGGATCAAGGAACTTGCTGTCGGCATTGTCTTTTTCCAGCACAAGGAGCTAAGCATAGATAAGTCTAACCAGTTTGTGTGTTTCGAGCACTATCCCATGCAGAAATGGGAGCATCCTATAAACTACTACCGTTTCTATGTGGGCTTCCTGTTTCCATTAGGAATCCTTTCTGTCTCGTACTTTCGGGTCCTACGGGCTGTTGGCAAGAGTGCAGGGACGCAGACTGTCCAGAAAAAACGCATCAAAAACCTGGTCACCATCACCATCATCATCTTCCTGGTGTGCTTTTCGCCATACCATATCTTTCTGCTAGTGCGGACGCTCCTGGAGACTGAATGCTCTTTTGTCGAGAAGATTTTTGACTATTACCACTTCTCGCTTTTGCTCACTGCTTTGAATTGTGTGGCTGACCCAGCACTTTACTGCTTTGTCAGTGAAAGTGTCCAGCACAGCATCCAACAAGCTGCAGAGGCTTGTGCCCATGTTCTCTGCTGCCGCTCCAAATGTGAGAGCGGCTACAACACGGACTCCGGCGAAGCAGCAACACCTAATGACAATGGCACAGGCACCTCTGTGGTCAAACTGCTGCAGCAAACCAAGGTGGAACTGTGAAGTTTGTGATTTATTTTAATGAACATTTCTTTTAAACTGTGGGTTTACCATTTGCCAAATCATGTTATTTCTGTGTTTATTTGTCTTCATTCCATCATTTTTGATTAGTAGAAGTGCTGTATACTTCGCTAATCCCTTGTCTAGGCTATATGCTTGATTTTGTTGTGTTTTTTTTATTTTTATTATTTTTTTATTCTTTTATATCCGTTTATTGATGTGTAATTCTCAGGGATTTTTACTGATGGTTTACATTTGAGTTTTGAGGGAGGAATTACACCAATCAGCCATGACCATTAAAACCACTGATGGGAAAAGTGAATAACATTGATTATCTTGCTACAGTGGCACCTGTCAAGGGGTAGGATATATTAGACAGCAAGTGAACAGTCAGTTATTGAAGTTGATGTTTTAGAAGCAGGCAAAATGGGCAGGTGTAAGGATCTGAGGGACTTTGACCAGGGCCAAATTGTGATCGCCAGACTACTAGGTCAGAGCATCTCCAAAACAGCAAGTTTTGTGGGGTGTTCCCGGTATGCAGTGGTTAAAACTTGCCAAAAGTGGTCCAAGGAAGGACAACCAGTGAACCAGTGAGAGGGTCATGGGAGCACAAGGCTTAATGATGCATGTGGGGAGTGAATGCTAGCCCGTCTGGTCCGATCCCACAGAAGAGCTACTGTAGCACAAATTGCTGAAAAAGTTAATACTGACGGTGATTGAAATGTGTCGGAACACACAGTGCATCACAGCTTTCTGCGTATTGGGCTGCAGACCAGTCAGAGTGCCCATGCTGACCCCTGTCCACTGCCAAAAGCAACTACAGTGGACAAGTGAGCATCAGGACTGGACCATGCAGCAATGGAAGAAGATGGCCTAGTCTGATGAATCATGTTTTCTTTTACATCATGTGGATGGCAGGATGCGTGTGCGTTGCTTACCTGGGGAACAGATGGCACCTGGATGCACAATGCGAAGAAGGCAAGCCGGTGGATGAAGTGTGATAGTTTGGGCAATGTTCTGCTGGGAAGCACTGGGTCCTGGCATTCATGTGGATGTGACTTTGACACGTACCACCTACCTAAACATTGTTGCAGACCAAGCAAACCCCTTCATGGCAACAGTGTTCCCTAATGGCAGTGGTCTCTTTCAGCAGGGTAATGCACTCTACCACAGAGCAAAAAATGTACAGGAATGGTTTGAGGAACATGAAAAAGAGTTCACTTTGTTGACTTGGCCTCCAAATTCCCCAGATCTCAATCTGATCAAGCATCTGAGGGATGTGCTGGACAAACAAGTCTGATCCATTGAGGCCCCACCTCGGAACTTGCAGCACTTAAAGGACCTGCTGCTAACGTCTCTGTGCCAGATACCACAGCACACCTTCAGAGGTCTTGTGGAGTCCATGCCTCGACAGGTCAGAGTTGTTTTGGCAGCACAAGGGGGACTTGCACAATATTGAGCAGCTGGTTTTAATTGCTGATCAGTGTAGATTTTAAAGGGATAGATTAAAAAGACCAAGCCAGTTGATTAAGCCAATTTAAGTAACATGACCTGTTCTTCATCTCAGTAGAAAGAAAATGGAAGAGATGGTTTCTCATTTACAGTAAGTTTACAGTCTAGTGTGTATATACTACCTGTTAATGCATGTTTTGAAATATCTGCATTGTACTCTGTGTACACAAGAAATGTGTATTTTCTTTGTTTTCAAACATTTATACATGTTCAGAGATCAGGTACACTGTTTTGTTTTTATTTTTTCATTTTTTAATATTTAATGTGTTTACTGTGGTGCTGAGACCTCATTAAATATGAGTGAGTCTTAATCTACAATATCTACACATTCTGAAATTTAAAATAAATGTCTGACACTGTCTCATGTATGTGCATTAAAGTATGTGCCTCTGTCAGTAACCTTTTGGATCTTCCCTTACCTTATTGAAATAGCATACATGTTTGAAGGAAATGCTTGGCTGATTAAAAAAAAAAAAAAAAAGTATGTGTGTGTGTATGTATATGTATATATGTATATATGTATATATGTATATATAAAATTTTTTATTTATTTTAAATATGATTTATGAGCGAGAACTCCTACCCTTCTTCAAATCAGCTAACAGCATGATTGCTAAGTTTGATGTGATAACACCAGCAGTGACTGGTGCAGACCAATCTCCCAGATTAAGAGTTTGCATATTAACTTTAAAGTCTGTCACCTTATTTTTATAATTAGCTTCTTATTATTAGTTGTAGCTTCTGTGGTGAGTTTATTTTATTGTCTTCTGTGCAACTGCATCTATCTATCTATCTATCTATCTAAATGTATTTAATGTAATGTATATAAAATAAATAATATAAAATGTTATATTATTTATATAGTCCTCCCCACACAACAACAAAATGTTCACAGAGCAAGCATGGTGTAGAATGATTCATGCCCCACTAGGTGCAATAACAACTTTATGAAAGCTAAATAGTGCAATGAGCTCACTGATCCACAATTTAAAAAAAAATCTAATCTTATATCTGTCAACTCAACTTTTTAAAAAATCTCTCATCACTCAAATGATGTCATTAGTATTTAATGGGAAATTAAAATGTATGGGGCTGTGAATGAGGACTAGCATTCATTAAATTAAGCAATCTCACACAAGAGAGAATGGTTATCCTGAATATTGCAGGTAATCACAGCCATGCCAATATTTGGTATAACCACATGATTTCAAATGCGATATTGCTTTTATACTACAGTTCTAGAAACAAGAAATTAATATCAGGTAAGTGACCTGTCTGACACAATCTGGCCAAATGTTCTGTTTTTTTTTTTTTTTCTGCTCTGCTAGTGGAAATAGACGCCAAAGAAGCCACACTCACTTTAAACCATATCGGCTAACTGACTAGCTAGCTCACAATGATTTGTACATACCCATTAACAGTGCATCCAGTAAAATTGACATCCCTTCTTCCTTTTCTTCATCTGACAAGCTCTCATATTTGAAGTCAAAAGTTTAATTCCTGATGATTTCACTAACACTACTGTAGGAACCATTTTGAACTAGGAAATGGAATTTTATGTGGCAAACACAGAAGCGTGGAGTGATGAAACATTGCCAAGAGGTTATAGGAAATATAAGCACTCTTGGAATGCTGCTCGACCAATCAAATTAAGAGGACAGGAACTACAGTATCTCACAAAAGTGAGTACACCCCTCACATTTTTGTAAATATTTGATTATATCTTTTCATGTGACAACAC
>JANDJT010000228.1:14339621-14351560 GCA_024331685.1 Stegophilus panzeri
ACTTCGGCATGTGGAGTCATGTGGGCCAGGAATCGAACCGCCAACCCTACGATTAGTGGACAACCCGCTCTACCACCAGAGCCACAGCCGCCCGTACAAACATGTAACATGTATACTCAGATGTCTGTTCATAAAGGTCACTCAGTTATAAAAAGGTAAGGCAATTAAACTTGTGGTATTTGAAGGTATTTTGTGACTCATCCAAGGGCGACATCATTACTTCATGAGCTTTGCAATTCCCTTGAATGAGTGTCAAAACATCCTTGAGATTATACAAGTTCAGTCACCTTTTCATTCCACACTGGGAAAGACCAGGGAAGCTGTGGGGGTGGGCGGCCAAGGAGGTTTAGCAGTCCACTGGTATGTAGATGAAATCCAATGGATCATTTTCAACTTGCCAAATGAGTTAATATTTTCTTTATTTTGCTAAATAGTTTGGTCTGCTGCATTTTTGTGGTAAGAGCTGCCATACTTAACACTTATAATAGTACATAAATAATCACGCACAAATACCTGCATTAATACTTACTTAAATATGAACTAATGATGAGTTAAGACATGTACTAATCATGAACTAATGAAGAGCTAACCTTAACTCTGATGCGAGTCTTATGAATTCATAGGTGAATAACGACCACCTTAAGTACAAGTTAGTACATGTTAGTTAATGTACTGTATTAATTAACACATAGGGGTAAACTAAATCAAACATTAATCAAACATATAAGAAAGAATATGAATTAAGCATGCATAATTTAAAATTGTTTATATAATTTCCCACATGCAGCTGCACACACAAACATCATTGGATGGCACAGCATTACTTTCATAATTTACACTGATCCTCCTTATTGAATATACAAAGATGCACTAATAATAAACACCAATAATTTAATCTCAACCCATTTTGCATCATTCTCCATCCATTTCTCTTCAAAATCCCACTGTAGTACTAGTACTTGCTTGAGATGGATAGGGCCTGGGGCACTGCTCATTTGCCCACAAGGGTGAAATGAATACAGTAGCATTTATTCATTTAACAGACACTATTATCTATTAACATTTAAAATCAGTGTTTTCTAAAATTATTTCCCGCTTTTAGTCATAGATGTCGTTGTGTTTATTTTGACTGCTTTACTGCATCTATGTCAACTAGCTCAACTCTCCTGGCTTTAAATCGTTATGAACAGTCGTGAACCTATTTCTCTCTTGTGCTCTTGCTCATGTTTTGGGCCACTGTGCTTAAAAATGGATGAAATTATTGGTGTTTATTATTAGTGCGTCTTTCTATGTTCGATAATAAACAAGTTGAAATTATGCACATTTAATTCATATTCTTTCTTATAGAGCATGTTTGATTTAGTTTACCCCTACATGTTAATTAATACATTAACTAACAAACATGTATTAACATGTACTTAAGGTGGTCGTTATTTACACATGAATTCATAAGACTCACATCGTAGTTAAGGTTAAATCTTCATGATTGTAAAGTACATGTTGTGGGTCTCTGGCTATTAGTTACTTTCATGCAAATTTGTATGTTTCACTGGGGGCCCTTATAAAATGGTTTGTTCCAGGCCTTGGAAATATGCATGGTGGACCTGCACACTGTAGTATACGTTACATTAACTTACAGTCAAAGCCACTGAGCCCAGAAGCAGCACCACAGAATACACCAATCCTCTACTGTTGATTTTCACCTGAGACAAGAGTAGAGAACTAGAATTTACCATTGCAGTTTTTCACATTTACAATGTCAGCATTGCTGCACTCCATCCAGTTCTCCTCTGTGTATATGTGTGGGTGTGAGTATATTCGTAAGTGAGAGAGAGAGTGACAGATACCACAGATCCGTAGTTGACAGCCATCGTCTGGAGACCCCAGGGAACACCGAGCCCAACCAGGATATCAAAGACATTACTGCCAATTGTATTGGAGACAGCCATATCGCCCAGGCCTGTAGATGTACACACATAATACATGATAGATAAACAGATACCAAAACCTGGAAAGACGAGGGTTTTTTTTAGTAATTGTGAAAAATGGTCCGCTCCTAAATTGTGTATGAATTCACACAAATGATACCTTGTCGAGCGACTATAAGGCTAGCTATACAGTCTGGAACACTAGTGCCGGCTGCAAGAAAAGTGATGCCCATTATAACATCAGGTATTCCTAGTGTGTATCCAATAATCGTCACCTGCACAGAATAATAAACAAACACTATTAATTAAACATGTCAGAATATTATCAGTGACATTGTATACATTCTTTCACAAAGAAATTGTAAAAACTATGTTCTTTGCTCTAGAGCTGCTCAAGTGGTATATTAAATAGACAGGTGATGCTAAAACTCAAACACACTCACCATCCACACCATGAAGTATGAGAAGACAGCTATCCACAGAGTTGAAAGAAAAAAGGAGAGCATAAAGAAATTCTCCCAGCGTGGTTTCCCACAGTTCGGCACGGTGAAGTACAGCAACAACAGTATAGGCCATGAAATGATGAACTTCACTCTGTTCATAGCACCCTCTGCAGGTACAAGGAAATAACACTGCACCTCATTCACTGTGTCATTATGGCAATAGGCTCACTGGTGAGATTTGCTTGCACAGAAATACTTTTAATCATAAAGTTTTAAACATACCCTGTGGACTGTGCAATAGAAAATGAATGTCTGGCTCATAAGAAAACACATACAATGACCATATTAAATGTGACTGGCACCTTCTGAAAAGGTCCACGACTGTTAAGCTGATAATCTTCCAACAATAAGTCCTAGTTTCCTTTTCCAAAAGGATTTTTTTTCTTCTGCTAACAAGGGAAAATTAGACAGGCATTACCTTCTTGTGGCTATTTTTTTGTCAGAGAGTGAAATTTCATCATGAGAGCTTTAATACTAATTTACATACTAATACTAATTTATTTATCAGCAGATTTTTGAATGCGTAGATGAAGCACCATTACTAGCCAGCCATATATTTTAGAAATAATTATAAGATTGTTCTCCTAAGTCATAGTCCCTCTGTATTTTGTAAGTAAGATTTCTTTAGCTGTACATATCACTGAAAGTAAACAAGAAATGTTTACTTTCACAGGAAAGAGGCAGCCAACTGTCAACTGTCAGGAAAGAGGCAGCCAACTGTCAACTGTCAGGAAAGAGGCACCCAACTGTTAGCTGTTCACTACAGTCAAGCAACCACAGGCTTTTTTGGAACCAGTGATTTTCACGTTTAGTTGCCATCAAAGTCTTGAAAAAAAAAACCTGAAATGATGCCATGAACTTTCTGTGACCATACCTTGCTCAGAAAATCCATGGAGTCACATTGTTTGTTTGGAAGCTGGTGGATGTACAGTATGTGTGCTTATACAGAAGTGTGGATAGCCAGTAAGAGTGCAACCTTTGAGATTCTGAAGTGTACCCTGTACCCTGTACAGGTGCTCACTCATACCTGATTGTCATCCAAGTGATTGAAAACACCTGACTCTAATTTCACCTTTATTATACTGCTAATCCTAGGCGCTCACATACTTTTGCCACTTACAGATATGTCATATTTGATCATTTTCCTCAACAAATAAAAGACCAAGTATAATATTTTTGCCTCGTTTGTTTAATTGGGATCTCTTTATCAATTTTTAGGACTTGTTTGAAAATCGGATGATGTTTTAGGTCATATTTATGCAGAAATATAGAAAATTCTAAAGGGATCATAAACGTTCAAGCACCACTGTATGTTTGTGAGACTCTCTAACCAGGTATGGTGAAGGGTGAGGACAGCTCATTATCCTCCTCCTCTGTTAGTTTGTCTTCTGGTACGCTGCCATTCTCCATTGTTTCTGCTTTCCCATCAGCCACTAGTGTGCCATCCACCCCATTAGATGCTTGCATTAGTCGCTGTTGCTACAAAAAAACAAAACTTTAGTAAATGTAAAGGAGTTAGTATCTCATAGCTACCGAGTCCATAGTAAGATTTGAACCATAAAAGTAATTATTCTGTTTTTATTAAATGTGGTTTTGTGGAATGTGTTTTCTATCCTTTTTAAAGTAGCTTAATCAGATTCACACTCAAGAGTGTATGTTTGCCAAACCTTATTTACACTATATGGCCAAAGGTTTGTGGACACATGACCATCAAACTCTTATGTGCTTATTAAATATCGCATCAGTCACAATGGCATTAGAGAGGTCAGGCACTAACGTCAGGTGAGAAGGTCTGGAGGGCAGTCAGCATTCCTGTTCATCCCAAAGGTGTTCAGTGTGGTTGAGGTCAGGGTTCTGTGCAGATCAACCAAGTTCTTACACTGCTACCTTGGCAAACCATGTCTTTGTGGCACTCCCTTTGTGCACAGTTGTGTTCTTCCAACTTCATGGCAACAGTTTAGGATAGGCCTATATATGGCTGTGATGGTCAGGTGTCCACAAACATTTGGCCATATAATGTATGTCTGTGCATATTTCAGTATTATTATTTAGTACTGAAGAATTTAATAAATTTAACTGGTCAGCCTCTCACACGTGCAAGGTGTTTCCTTAGTGAAAACATGGAAAATACCGAAAGAGCTCAGGTCATTGGACTGAGGAAGCCTAACAGGTGATTTCTAAATCCCAGTGGAAAATCCCCAGTGAATGGAAAAAGCCCCTTTAAACGCACTCTACTTCTGCTGTTTCTGCATCAGTCTTAAATTCCATTCTTTTACTGCCAGTCAGTGGAAAATCACAACAACCGGTTAAATCTCTTTTTATCTCACGCTTAAGACTCCTGCTGGCAAACTCTGGCAACTCCACTTCTTAACAATGACGTGCCCATTAGTAGATTTGAAGGCTGCACACCTCATTAATGATGAGTCGGCTCGCCATGCGCAGACGGGTTTTAGGCCCAAAACGGTTGGTGATCATGACTCTGAGGCCGGCCTCCGGGAAGCGGTAGTTTGGAGGACTGGAGTTCATCATCTCATCCACCATCACGATTGAACCACGAGTGTACATCTTACTGGGTTTTACTAGAAACAGATGAGAGAGATGATGAGAGAGATGACAGTAGGCATTGAATCTGTAAACAAAGTTCACATTTGAAACAAAACACAGAAATCTGGACAAATAGTAGAATCACACTGACCTTTCTAAACTCTACTAGTACTAGTAGCCTCTTTTTTTATGCCAGTATACTCACCACTGTCACCATTCAGACTTTTTGTATTAAATATTAGAAGTGGGAAGAAAAATGCTTGGTGTTGGATCATAGTATATATAGTCACAACTCTAGCTCTGCTTTTCTTTCTCTCCATAGTGATAAACTAAATTAAAAAGCTGGTCAATTGAGTATTTTGTGCTACACTACACACTCAACAGCTTTAATTATGTAGAAAGCATGTGGTCATTTCATGCAAACCCCAAAGGGTCACGCTGTCCTGTCTTGACGACTCATCTGAAACACTTATCTTAAGTTCAAAGAGGTGATGCAATTTGGCCTGCAAATGCGAAATTTAAATCTCAGAATTTTGATTCAGAGCACCCTGGGTAAATACACTGTTATAAACACTCTTAAACACAACTATAGAAATAATAAGTGGAAGCTTAGTAGTTAAGGCTTTGGCCTACTAATCAGAAAGTTATAAGTTCAAATCCCATCACCAAGCTGCCATGACTGGATCCCTGAGCAAGACCCTTAACACTCAACTGATCAGTTTGATCTTGGGTCAACTGTAAGTCACTCTGGATAAAAGAATTAGCCACATGAACATGTACATCCAAAGTCTGCCAAATGATACAGTATATTATACACACATTATCTGTGACAGGACACCCAACTATTTTTGGTGCAGACTGAAGAACCACCGACTAAGTAGTTGATCTGATGTTGGGAAAAGTTTAATATTATAGCCTTTTGTGGTCAAGAAGTCCAGGAGCGTATAACTGGCCTGGCTGTCTCGACGAGAAGGATGTCATTCTCACTAACTACGGTTAGCCTATATGGAGGGAAGAGGGCACTTAGCACTCTCTTCTCTAAGTGCTTTCAGCTTCCCCATGACATTGCATGAACAGCAGCTGGTAAAGTTGTAGTGGAATTGGCAACAATTAAATTGGGAGCAAATGGGATGGAAGAATGGAGGCATAAATAAAAAAAATAAATAAATGACGACCCATCATCACCTCCTAAAAGCACATCATCTCTGTTAAGGATACTGTGACACAAAAGTGGCCTACTTAGAGTAACAAAAACTCCTACAACATACACCATGACATCAGGGGAACCACACAGCAAACCAGTTTAGCACGGTAGGTCGAGGCTATTTAACAATACACACTTTCACGAACATTACTCATTGATATTTATGCCTTTTAGGCCTTATTACTTGAGCATACACACACATCACTTGCATGCACAAAAATATTAAAATACTGTATGCACACACTACAAAGCAAACAAAAATCACCACTACAGAACACACAAAAAATGTGGTAAGGTTCATAGTACATCACACTCTCACTCTCTCTCTCACACACACAGGGCTCTGGAGGTAGAAGGAGAAGGTAGTAAGTATTTAGTAAGGCTAAGCAGACAGGCTTCACAGTAAATGTTAGAGGGTTTCTAATGGCACATTCTGAAATAAAGATACATAATCTATGCAGAAGGCAAGCAGTAACTCCCTCTCTACTTTACACACTATTAGCATTGGCAGCTAGTGTGCACATCTACTAAGAGGAAAATCTCCAAAGTGACAGGAAAGAGGCAAGAACATGTTGTTAGTCTCAGCTGTAATCATTGTGAGTGTTTGTTGATTTGAGTAGAGGCAGAGCAGAAGGGGCGAGCTGAGCTGGCGCAGAGAGAAGAAGCCTGTCTAATTACCCTTACCTGAGCTGAGTAATGGCCAAGAGGGATCATCCCAAAACTGCTCATAATATGCATTACCGTCCTCCAGCTCGCTGAGCACTGCATTACCGTTGGCAACACCCTTATCTTCTTTCCCAGAAAAGTAGTTCTGCATGCTGGTGTTAAACCTGGGACAAGGAGAAATCTCCAACTGAGCCTTGCTATTTATAATAATTCAGTATTTATTCAGTAAAATTTTTCTCTCTCTCTCTCAATAATATATACTGACATCTCTATTTTCTAAAAACATAAATATATTTCATAAAAATTATATTTAAAATGTAGGTTAATTACTGACCTTGCCTTGGTGTCAAAGATTCCATCAGTAAAGGCGCCATTTTAATAAACAGTACCGTAAATGAAAAAAAAAATCACTCTTCCTACAATCTTGCTAGCTTAGTGTGCTTTTCTCATACGATGGGCCTCATTTATCAATCTTTAAGTAAAGTTGTGTGTAAATGTTTGCATAAGCCATACTAAAAATTAACACCGCATTTAGAAATGTTTTGGATCCTTTGATTTTCTTTATACTTGTGTGCATATGTTGATTAATGACACCCACAAACCTCCATAAAAGGCAAAGCTCACACAGCTGAAATGATGAGCGAAAGGCAAAATATATACTTTCTCAGATGTAGAAGTGAAAGTGATTTTGACTCTTATCTATGCCAGTAAAAATATAGAATATTTAACAGCATCAAGTGAGGTCAAAAGAAAATACTCTGACATAAAAAATGGAGGGAAAAATATATCAATTGTATCCAGGTGATAGTGGACACCAAGCACATTATACAGAGAAACAATGTTTAATTGTTTCTTATTCAAAACAAAGCGACTCTCGGCCTGACACCATGTTAAAAAAGAAGAAGGGTATGCGTCCACAGCAAGCAAATGGTCTGAAGCACACTAGAGAGAATATGACATACTGCAGCTCGAGCCCAGATCGGACACTTATTGCTGGCTGTAATAAAGTGTTGCACGGCATTAAAAAAACATGCCATGGCAAACAGAACTGACTTATACACCTCTTGAGCCAATTCTCCTTTTGCACAGTGGCATTCCTAATTGAATGACATTGAAAATGCATGGATTTATTATGGCTTGCTTTCTTTATTTTTTCATATTTAATATTTATTTAATTAATGACATTAATATAAATGACTGGGTTTAAATTTGTGTGTGTAACTAAAAGTACAAACTATTTAAACTTGACACAGTAATCCATATATAAAAGTGCAGTAACTCATTACGATTTATATCATTTTTAGCCGATCAGTCAAGGTTCATATTAGTTAGCTTTCTTATATGCAAATTTAGGATACAAATGTTTTTCCAAAAGTGTGGGATCTACATTCATTTACATACAGGATTTACATTCATATCCAGCTTGATAAAGAATACACTGACAGATTGGATAGCCATAGTGAAATGAACATAACATATTAAATTTAGTTCGTAATCAGTTAACGGCTGTCCAAATGTCAGCAACGTCACATAATCTAGTTGTGTATTTTGTCAAATTCGCATTATTGCTTTTTTCTTTTTACTTCTCAGGACAGTCATTGCCTGGTATGTTTACATAATGTGTTTATGATATTTGTATATGCACCAAGGATTCTATAAATGCACCTGGGTTAACTGCCTGTAATGTCTCAATAACCAGAAAATTACAAAACATCTCTTCTGTGTGGAAGAACTCACTTCATAATGATTATGTAGCCAACATACATGAGCATGAGCACCAGACTCTCCCACCTGTAGGCAGAGAGGAGTAGTCAGTAGGTCATGATTCTGCAACTGAAAACAAACCACAAACACTGCTTTTAAATGTACTGAGACACTTACCATATAATCTGCCCATCATAGATGAACTATAAAAGGAGACACACTAAAGTGAACAATCATTAAATAAGTCCTTTTTTCTCAGAACATAAGAATCATCCTTTGTGTGATCATGTGTTTTTGTGAAGCTGATCCTGACAAATATGCTTAAGTATTACACAGAGGACACGCTTGAAAATATAACATCGTTGTACCTGTTTGCTCACAATATTACATTTCCTGCCCAAATTACTTTTTTTCTTTTTGCAAATATAAAAATGTGTCATATAATATAAAAATGCATTTGCTTTCACAGCTGTCTTGAAATGATTTAGGGTTTACAATATACTGAAAGCATTCCTTTCAGAAAAACACAATAAACACATATTTATTATCACTATTAATATCATACTTACTACTATAAGTACTACAACAGACAGTGTGTAGTAAAGGGAGTCCCGAAACACAGAAAACTTGGTGAGAAAGACAACCTTCAGAAGAGAGAAAAGAGCTTTCTAAAGGCAGTCGTTAAATTTAACATAGATTCATTGTTCATCACTGTATGTTTTACTTTAAATATTTTTTTCCTTTTCCCTTTATTTGGTCACCTACCAATTCCCACCCACCAGCCATAGCTTCCCTATCAACTGCTACCAATTGGGGAGGGTGAAGGCTAACATGTGAATCCTCTGAAACAGATGAAAGGAGCCAACTGCATCGTTTCCAACTGCTGCTCATGTGTAACACACTCAGAGGTATGCATTATCTGTCCTGTTCTGCATACATGAGCTCATACTGTAGAAGTCTCTGTGTTTGACAAGGGTGAGAGAGTATGCCATCCCTCTCACCCAGAGATCACGGCCAATTTTGCTCCCTTGGCTGCTGGCCCCATGATGGCTGTGGCAACGTCAGGATTCGAACTCCGAAGTCTTCGAACTCTTGCGATTTCCCCAAATATAGGGCAAATGCTTTCTGTTGAGCCACTCGACAGTCCTTAACAGATATTTTTTATTACAAGCAAACCATTTTTAAAGAGTAAAAGCACAGCACAATATTGTTACTCTCCCATTATGTCATTAGTAGGTGGGGCATAGTTTAACATGCTGTTGAGTTTGTTACACATGTTTTTAACAAGATCTAATCCATAAAGATCAAACCAGTTTTTATTTTCAATTAGTGAGAATTACAAGGTAATATCTGCCACATATCATGAATCACATAAAAAAAACATTGATAACACAGGTAGATGTTGACCTGCTATGGCATTACTGCCCATCACACCTCCTCCAGTGCCCATAGGATTACCGCTCTTTCTTCATCCTTATCACCATGCCTAACGCAACCAAAACCACACAGGCCTCCCCAGTGACTAAGGCTGTAGCAAGCACCACTGGCACCGTTAATGTACGCTCAGTGCCACTGGTTCCATATGGTTTTCTGTTACACCTAATACCACTCAGGCATGCTTGTCTAACACAAGCAGAGCCATACAGGCCTTCCCAGTGGCTAAGGCTGTGACCGGCCCCAATGGCACTGTTAATGCATGCTCAGTACACCTAGTTCCATATGGCATGGTCAGCTGTAGGGTCGTCAGCCTGATACTACCGCTCAACAACTTATAATGAAAGTGAAAGCAATGGTACTGTTCAGCAATTGAAAATCGTTTCATTCATTTACATCGAGCTAAGGCATTTTAATGTGTAACACACCTCCAAAATTGTAAAAAAGTAAACATAAAAAAGTAAAAGGTGAGAGAACTACTGAAATGGACAAATAATGCAGTTACTATTTCAGAGGGAGGTTCACACACACCTGTCCAGCGAATATTCCACACACACCAATGATGCAGAGAATGTTGAAGACAGCTGAGCCCACGATCGTACCCACACCCACATCTCCATGTGTTATGAACACACCTGCAGAAAACACAATATTTAGTCCCTACAGTAATTCACAGGAGCTTACATGAATGTGTGTGTGTGTGTGTCTCACCAATGATGGAGGCAAAAAGCTCTGGAGCTGAGCTTCCAGCAGCCATAAATGTTGCACCAGCTACATCCTCACTCAGATGCAGTTTCTGACAGATGACAAGAGAAGACAGAAGAAAGCATGCAGTATCAGAGCAGGGGTGAGGTGATGGGAGTGAGCTTGATGGAGTGATTCTAAGTGGAGGCTGGTTTTAGAGCTTGAGCTGGAGTTTAGAGTTAAAGCTTCTATAATCCCACTTACTTCACAGATCTTCTCTAGCGACATAACAAAGTAGTCGTCACACACGATAGCTAGAGCCAGGAACATGTACACAGCCTAAAGCAAAAAAATATAGATTTAATGTCATACAAACATTGAGGTCATTTAAAATTTTATACCATTTCTATTTTATATTTAATGAAGCAGAACTGTGCCTAATATGAATGTAATGTGCTTATGGGTCCTCTAGAGTCACTGAAGGCTTGTTTGTGTTTTTATTCATTGATAGATTTAGGCACCGTAGACACATGGGGTTTTCAGGACAACCGGTCACATGGCACAATGAACAGCTGACAAACAATTTATTATGATCATAAAGTTGTCAGAGCTGCTTCATGTATTCTGAATGACAGGGTCAATTGTGGAGAGCAGCCAGGCTTTGACAGCACAGTCACAGACACTGAGTTTACCTACAGCAAATATGTGTAGCAGGACAGCTCCTCGTGTTCTCTCTCGGTTTGTGAACATATCCTCAGGGAACTCATGGATGGCTGAAATGAGAATACATGTTAGATGCAATATTCACTTCTTTTCATGGGATTATAAGCACAATTAGTGCCACAACTGGCATACTTTTATGAAGATAAGGCTTAGGATTGCAATTGCCACACACAGTTTTGCCCTCAAGTCTCCATCAGTGAACAGTGGATAAGTTTAACAAAAACAGACTTCATGTGAAAACTGTAACGAATCTCCTGGTTACACAATTGCACTTTTGGATCATGTAGTACACAATTCCATCCATCCATCCTTCCATCTTCTATACCGCTTAATCTTTTTCAGGGTCACAGGGAAACCTGGAGCCTATCCCAGGGAGCATCGGGCACAAGGCAGCGTACACCCTGGACAGGGTGCCAATCCATCGCAGGGCATACAATCACACACACATTCACACACCTGTTCATACACTACGGACACTTTGGACATGCCAATCAGCCTACCATGCATGTCTTTGGACCGGGGGAGGAAACCGGAGTACCCGGAGGAAAC
>JANDJT010000228.1:14353867-14371538 GCA_024331685.1 Stegophilus panzeri
CTTGTATTTTCTCATTTGTAAGTCGCTTTGGATAAAAGCGTCTGCTAAATGAATAAATGTAAAATGTAAATGTAAATTTCTTTCTGCTTTTCAATAAGCGCCATCTACTGTCAGGGAGTGAATTTACACTTTCATTCATCGAGTTTAATAACTGGGTGTGAACACAAAAAACGCGTTGAAAAACGGACCATTTAAAGCCTTTATACTTCCGCCTGGCTCCGCACCGTTAGTCTCCACTGACTGCGCGCGCACCTCCCCAAACGGATGACGCGTTTATACTTGACGCGCTCGCCGTTGTAATATTCTTGAAACGAAAGGGGGCGACAGGAAGTAGCTGAGAGAAGAAGTAGTTTGTTGGAACAACCATAGCAACGCTTACAAACAAGGCGTCTCGCGTGTACAGTAGTTGCTGAATGCTGAGGATGAATTGTTGTGTTTGTTGTTCATGTTTGTTTTCAGTAAACTTCACTAAAACCCACAGCATGAAAAAAAGAGCAAAGAATCATATAAGCATCATATAAAACTCAGCAAACCTTGAGATTATCACTTGTCACATTACAGCAAAATACAGTTATAAATATGAGAACATGTATTCAACTAAATTAAACAACCTAAATTGTTTTATTTTATTCATTTCATTAAGATTTTTTATTAAACATGGACCTTTACTTTCATTAAATTTACTTTATTTATTATTATTTAATTAATTATTTATTGTAGGTTCATTTTGTAAATGTTAGCAATTACCGTAGACATAAACAAAAAGTGGGAGCTTCCTGCAAATGTAATTTTTCACGTTTACAAAATCAGGTGATTGTTCGCCCATCAATGTAAATGTCTCTTTATGTATAGAGACAAAAGAAAGTTATTACAGAATGATCACTCTGTATGGCCACCCATCCATGTAAACGTCTCTATCAGACACAGTGATTAAACCTCATTCTTTTGTCTTTATGCATAGTGTAGTGTAGTGACTGTGTTTACTTGTGAAGATACTGATGAATGAAAACATGGTGCACCCCCTAAAAAACTTTCAGCTTTGGCTTTATTATTTCAACAGTATGTACAAAGCAAATCGCAATAACTATTTTTAAAAACCTTTCCATGAATGTTGTGCCATCTGGCTATCTCTATGGTCCCGCACGGATGGATCATAGAGATCGTACCTTTCGCCAAGAGTCGCCTCGAAGTCATTCATTTTTGGATGTGTGCCGCGCAGCAAGTTACAAAAAATGCCGTGCACTCCTCCACGCGGAATGAGACCTCGACCGCCCACTCCGCGATGATGTCATTTTTGCCGTGCTCCCTCGCGCTATTGCGGACGCATCGAGTATAAACCAGGCTTAACACACTGCAAAAACGTCCCGGTGTGCACAGGCCCTTAGAGTTCAAATCCAAAGTGTATTTTGTAAGAATTTTGCTAGAAAAATCAACATGATCATAAATTAGAACAAAGACAGGAACATTTGAAAAGACAATGTTAACCACAAAACCTTGATTTCCAAATGGTGTAAAAGCTGATAGTTATATGTGATGATGTTGGTATATATACAGCACACATGAGCAATATTATGAATTATTCACAAGAAATACGTGAATTCAGTTTTTGGAAAGGAAGGAAAAAATTAGCAAAAGTTGTAAACTACAATTTTTGGCACCATTAGCAAAGAAAGGAAAAATGTGACAGATATGTATTTTTAACAGTTGTGGGGATATTGGCAGCAACACATATTGTAATGGGTAGTCCAAGTCTAATCTGGTGGATGACATCCTGAAGTCTCAAAGCTATAGACCCAACCCAACTTTTTCCTGCTGGTGCTTTGTCAGGCATATAATGCAGACATTTTCAGTTCCTCCTGGTTCTGGCCATTTTATTTGTTTGTTAACTGAAGCAATAACTTCATGGTTAAATGGATGAGGTTAAATAATTGATATTGCCAGTTGACATTCCTTGCTTGTGAGCTTTAATGTATTTCCTAGGATTTAACCAGTTAACAGACCTCTGCAAACATCAAAAATACTCTATAAAATTATGTTGCTGAGCTGCTGTGAGTTACCATGCATACATCATATGCTAGCCCAGACACAACAAATACTCTATCATCACACCTGAACTTCCCCTATAAGAGTCCGTTATAATCAATTTAAAAAAGTGACTGAGAGACAACAGCAGCACATGTGCAATGTCACATCTAGAATCAACACTAGATAGTTTCTTAGCTCTCTCATGCAATGATGTGCAAAGACACAGCTGGCTAAGAACCACCTGAGCATATATCTGAGCAATTATTTTTGGTCTCCTGAAATGAGGACATTGTAAAAAAAAAAAAAAAAAAAATAGTAAAAATAAATACACAAAAAAACAAACAAACAAACAAATAAATAAAAGTTCTACACTGTTTACCCTATATGGAACTACATAGGCTTGAAATAAAGTAGATATTATGCACTTTAATATCTTGGCTATTAAGCTTTTTTATGTTTGCTTTTTAATCTAATAGGCCAACTGATTTCCCTAAAAAGATCTAAAGAGAGAAAAAAGACTCATATGATGTAACTATAAAGCACAAATAAAGGAACAATTCAATGAGAAACTGAATGCAGCATTCCTTCATTCATTGGGATGCCAGTCCATCACAGGACACCATGCACACACATTCATGCATAGGTGATTTTTACCAAATGAATCCCACATGAACATGGGGAGAACATGCAAAACAGCACAGACAATAACTGTGTAGCTATGAGGCTGCAAAGTTTCCTGTTGTGCTATGAAAACTGAATGGAAAGTACATAATAAAGTTTACACACAAAAAAATATATCACAGAGCTTCATGCGGTCCCTGCCTGTTCCAAAACAATACAGTTTTTTTTAACCTAATGTTTAGTATCACCTTTTTTTAAGAAATAGCTAATATAACACAAGCACAAGTCCACATACACCTGAGATTTTTGAGCTAATACACTAAGTGGTGCAGAAATAATACGGTCTCAGGAGGATGATTTTTAGGAATAACTCCAGCCTGAGGTTGTCCCTGTTGGCCACTGACAGCCTGAATTGCACTGAACCAAATTTGGATGCCTCCACTGTCCATCTGTCACCCATGGCTCTGGCCCTCTGAGCCCTGGAACCCCATGTGACACTGTGACTATCTGCATCATCCCGTTCTGACAAAGACACCACTGGCCCAAGTAGCTTTGCAGTGCACAATCAACATCCAATGCTTGGATGACAAAGCTACACTGTACACAAAGCTGCACTGCCCATCCCTACCTACAATGAACG
Organism: Stegophilus panzeri; assembly: GCA_024331685.1. Classification (NCBI taxonomy): domain Eukaryota; kingdom Metazoa; phylum Chordata; class Actinopteri; order Siluriformes; family Trichomycteridae; genus Stegophilus; species Stegophilus panzeri. The sequence goes on from JANDJT010000228.1 coordinate 14,357,154, forward strand.
CTATCCACATTGCCATCTGCTGGAGTGTGGATTCAGTTCAATATGATCTGTAGGCTCTAGTTCTACACAATTTTTTTGTGAAAAAAATGTCTATACGTACTTCAATACCAGATGACCTTTCATATTCCTGTACAATTATGAGTCCTAAAATAGTACTAGTGAATTTTGGGATGCTTCCTCACTGTTTTCATCTCCTCTTCCTGACTGCCATGAGCAACAGGGGGAAGTACAACAGAACATCGATCACATTTCTCTATTCACAGACAGCCCCCACCCGATCATACTAAGGGAAGAGGAGACGATATGGCTTGGAGGACAGCCTCAAGGTCATGTGTGGGAAAAAGGATCTCATACATCCACACATTTTATTTGTGCACAAATGCAAGCTTATAAACATTTGCATATCCATAGCTGTAAAAACATAACTATGGACTAACACCATTCTCCTGCTGGTAAATGGATTTCATACAGTAGCATCTTATATTCTAGGTGCTAATTATTGTTTTATGTAAAAAAGGAAAACATGTTTGGAGCACAAAACAGTGTTTAGCATTTAAATATGTTCCTTGAGGAACATAATTTATGACAAGAAAAACTCTGTAGTAGACATAATCATTCAATATCACCTGACCACTTGCAGTCAGAGATCCTGAAGTTCTCTGTATGCAGTTTGCATCATTCCCAATGGAGCCATGGGTGAGCAGGTGGCTGACACTAAGGCATTTCAATTAGACCTTCAAGCGCCATCACAGGAGCTGACATGAGCATCCTTGCCACTGAGCTCCTGGTTTCAGCCTCCTATATTTTTACTGTTGGAACTTCTTCCCTCCACACTGAACAGATTACTCAATCTCCAGCTGGTGAACCATTAAAAGTGTTCACAAGCTCTGGCATGCAAGTTTAATAATTAATAGCAGTACCATTACAACTTCCCAATGTCTTCTTGGCTTTTTTAAGTCTTCTTTGTGAGAATGTACCACGTATTTCTCCCATGTGAATCAGTGAGTGGGTGATTATCATTTGTTTCTACAGCAGATGTCAGGACCATTGCTTAGGCTTATAAGTCTTTATACTAGTAGAAATTCTAGTGAAACTTCTGCCATTTTATGCTCTGCGACCCATGCTCAGGTCCAATTCACTCAGTTTTAAGAGTAAATTAAAGGTTTGGTCAGTCCCTCCAGGATTTTGCGATTTTGCGATCGCAGAAATTAATACAAAATCAAGCAAAGGCTGCAATATTTGGAGGAGCTTGCCATTTATTTTGCAAAAGTAACACAGATATTTCGCAGGTTTGGGCCAAAAGGTGTCATGGGACATCATCACAACGCACATTCAGCCAAAGTAATCTCCGATTTATGTGCGTCGAACATGTGTACAGCTAAAAGGTCTAATTTACAAACAAACACCACTGAAAAAGACCTGCAATTGCAATTTTGCTAATTCAAGCAGTTTTTCACAAAAAACCCCCACAAAAAACTCTGCTTAGCCGGCTTTAGTTGGGGCAAGACCAGGGGTTGGGAGCCTATTGCTCGCGAGCCATATATGTCTCTTTCAGTAATTGCTTATGGCTCAACAGCAGGAAACCACATGAAAACAATGAAATACATCAAATAAAAAAAATCTAAACAATCACGAATCATGAAAGCTAGTGTGTCAATTCAATTAAAACTCTACATGTTACATATTTTAAAATATTACATAATTCATAATCGATGCCCGTTTGTCATGTATACACCAACCAACTGTGATGTGGCACAATGAGTTCAAGTTTCATTGGACAATGTGGAGCAGAGTGGCAATTTCCCAGTCTAATTCATAAATCGGTTGAAAACCACATAGTCAGTCTGTTTTCAGTTTTTTAACAAAGGTGAAATGGCTAAAAGAAAAAAAAAGACGAATGTTATTCTTTCCAGGCCAAACGGACAGACAAAGTTTTGGAAATCGCATTAATAAGTAGTGTTCAATTTACTCTTAATTATATGCTGCATTTTGTATTGATTTACCATTTGAAGAAACTAATATAGATGGTTAAATGAAGTCCAAGTGCCACACAGACAAATGGCTGGACTCTCACAGATCCTAATCACAAACACTGGGTAGTTCTGCACCACATATCGGAGCACTTACAGCGTCTCACAGACGATGAAAGCTCTTTACAAGAGAGCATCGGCAATTTCTGACTCCACTACACACTGCAAAATATCCCAAAGCACATCACAAGCCCAATTATCCTGTGTAATTACTCCTCTACACAAACCTACAGGCTTTTCTTTTACTTTATTTTTGATGAGTATGTGAGAAACAGTCATTCGATACTGTTAGGGTCACTGCTGAGATGGAAAACATGACTAAAAATAGCTTCCAATACCTCCAGTTATACTATGCATGAGGCAGTTTCAGCTCCAGAAGATTTCTTTGCCCCATGACTGCAAATCTTTCATAATCGCATTCCCTCAGCACACTGGCTCTTTAACAGTAGGGAATAATACCCGGGAGCAGGATTCAACAGGCGATGGCTTAATTTGCCATTTGAATGTTTCAGAAGGAAATGGTACAATTGACATAGGTCTGAGTTTATCTGAATCAAGGTTACAGTTTAAATGTACCTATAAACTTCTCAGCAGAGACCTATTCTGTTCAACTGAATTTGAACCAAAATATGATCAGCTCTCCCTTGGTGGCAAGAATGACATGGAATTCACCCATTACTACATCAATACAATTACCACACTGTGGCACAATTAATGAAATAAATTATGATCTTTGAGAGCTAAAGGAGAGAAAAATCCAATTTTACCTGGTTTTGAGCAGTTCTTTTCTGCAGTCTCATTGTCTATCACAGTGGCCATCAGCCTACGGCCCAGGTGATCTGTGGATCCAGCAAAGTGCTCCTGCAACACAATCCCATGACCTGATGTGGACAAACACACACACACACACACACACACACACACACACACAAGTAAAAATCACAGTTTTCAGTACATCACAGCTTTAATTCCTAAACATTATTTAAAAGAACAGTCATGGAGCACTTTATTAGGAATTAAAAAATTACATTATAACATATTGGTGCAATTAAAAAAAACAGTTGGCACCAACAGCATGAATCCATGGACCCAACCTGCCTTGTGTCAACAGTCCAGGCTGGTGGAGGTGGTGTAATGGTGTAGGGAATGTTTTCTTGCCACACTTTGGGCTGTTAATACCGATCAATCATCACTTGAATGCCACAGCCTATTTGAGTATTATTGCTGATCATGTGCATCCCTTCATAGCCAAAATTGACCCATCTTCTAATGGCTACTTCCAGCATGATAATGCACCATGTCACAAAGCAAAGGTCGTCTCAAACTGGTTTAATGATCATGACCATGAGTTCAGTGTTCTTCTATGGCCTTCCCAGTGACCGGACCTGATTCTAATAGAACACCTTTAGGACGTGGTAGAACGAGAGATTTGCAGCATGAAAGTGCACCTGAAAAAATTGCAAGAATTGCATAATGCAGTCAAGTCAACATGGACCAGAATCTCAAAGGAATGTTTCCAACAGCTTGTAGAATCCATGCCATGAATTGAAGTAAATTAAATTCACGAGTGTATATTTAGAGCCACAGAGCTTTCTGCCCTGAACTTGCCACTGATAAAACACATTAGGTCCAAGTTGAAATTATTTGCAGGCCTATTTGTATACATTGTCAGCTCACAGCTCCAGGCTCCAGGTTTCATTCCTGAACTCAGGTTACTGTCGGTGCAGAGTTTCTGTGCACCACACCTGGAAATATTGACTTTTGTGGTGTCACTATAACAGTGTGATTTTAGATTAAGTAACATAAACTTAACTTTATATTAACTAGCATCAAGTTAGAGACTCAGACTTAAGGTACCTGCATGATAACCTGATGACTAAAAATTGAAGAATATTAATGGCTTAATTTACTAATTCAAAATCCACTGAGAGGTTTAGGATCACCTACCAACATAAAATGAAAGAAAACCTTATTTTATTGGGCATTTTATTTCATAGTTAAAGTGCATAAAAAGAAATGGTTAATACAGAAGATTTGGAGGATGGTATTGGGATTTCCAAGAAATCTAAGCTCCAAGAAAGTACCTGACATTTGTAAAACTCAATAAAGCTGAAATGTACACTATATAAGACCAATTTTTTGTAAATATGAAAGTGTGTAGAGTGCAGAGTACAAAATGTTTCACCAGTAACAAACGGCTATGGTGTACATCTTATAATCAAACCTACTACATTTCATGTTGGTTAGTAAGAAGTGTGGCTATAGAAGTTTACCACAAATTATTTTATTTTGAGTTTACAGAAACTGACATTCCTATAAAGTATGTACAGTTACAGATCATTTACATTCAACAAAATTATCCAAGTTATATCTTTAACTATAATGCTTCAAGTTAAATTATTATTTATATTTCACCCAACAAGCCCCCCCCCCCAATTTATTTTTTCCAATCCATGAGGAAAAGCTTTTTTTACTAAATGAAGTTACAACAAATATTGCTAATGACCCTGGTTTATTTTTTTCTCATTATGCACTGATTTTTTTAGATTTAATAAATAAGGCATGTTTAGTAGATGTGTCATAAGTGATCATGTACCTACTGTAAAAGCAAGCTGCATTCTTCTGCTTAAGCAACTTGCTGGGAAAATCCTTCCATAGTAGGGGATCTGCTTACAGGCATACTTTTTACAACCTCACTGGCAGGGCTCCTTGTGAGCATGTGCAGTTTTTTAGGCGTTGACTCAGCTGGTTTGAAAATGTCCGCTGTCTCAGGAAATCGAAAAAACCTGTACACATTTAAACCTTGTCCACCTTCAGGCCAGAAACACAGGCAGAAGCATCTACACTGTTTATAACTCAGCAGGACCAATCATCAACCTTGTCCACATGATATGACACCATAATGATATGACATCTCACAAGATTCATCATTACTTCACTTTTTTAAAGTTTAAGTAATTGTTAGTGGCATACAAAAAAACCAAAACAAAACAAAAAAACAACTAACCACCACCTACTGAAAATATAGAACTGTATATAGACATGATTTCCCCTTTTATCGACAGGAACTGAAAACTGTATTCTTTCAGTTCAGTTTTCAGTACTTTTTTTTTTTAAGCAGTTCAGTAATGGTATAAATAGAAATCTGTTTAAACAAAAATTTCACTTGGTATAATGTGTAGCACTATAATTAAGATTGGGAATGTGCATAAGGTTAAAGTCTGAAAGTCTGATTATTGCTCTTCAATTGCAATTCAGTTGTATTGCTTTCTTTCATGTTACCAACTATCCTTATGCTCTCTACAAACATTTTGTTTTTGTTGCAAATCCTGTAACAGTATATGCCCCGTCATCCACTTTGTACAGATGGGTTACAAATTATTTTGGCTCCACTTGTTTCTTAAAAGGGAAGGGTCAATACAAAAAAAAAAATCAATACAAAGTTATTCTGACTGATCACTTTTATCCTATGATGAAACATTCTTAATCCTGCTAGGAGTGGTCTCTTCCAGGATGGCAATGCCCCTATCAACAGGGACCAATTGTTCACTGAATGGTTTGATCAAGAAGAAAATAATGTCAGTTATATGCTATGGCATTCACAGTTAGCAGAGATTTTGGTCTGACATGTTAGACAGCTCTCTCCATCATCAAAACACCAACTGAGGGAATATCTTTTGGAAGAATGGCATTCATCCTTCCAGTACAGTTCCAGAGACTTGTAAAATTCTGGTGGCTTGTGGTAGTGCAACACCTTACTAAGACAGTTTGTTGTTTGTTTCCTTTAAAGTGAAATTCAACCCCTATCCGTTCCCATGTACTACGTCACTGTATACATATAGCAGCACATAATATATACAACGCTTTACGTGTACATGCATTATGTTGTTTGTATGAGTGCGTTGAAGAGCACTCATCTACTATATACAAGACAAAAAAAGCCCTTAGGGATTTGCGGACATGCTCACAGCTGTCTCAGTCTCAGCGCTCTATCTAACTCCGTTTAGGCCAGCGAATGAAAAAAAAAGGACCTGTAAAAACAAACTGATGAATGCACAGAGATCGTATGCATGTAGGCATATAGACTGGGCAGGATGTGTAATATGTCCTATAGGAGTTCCAGCAGGTCTGCTGTGTACACACTGCGACACCGGTCAGACAGGCGCGCGCACGCAGCCAACATACAATCTAATGTCCACATCCGATGATGCTAAATTATGCAAGACAGCCAGAGCATCTCTCCCCAAAGTAGGGCTAAATAAACGGTCCTATCCCAGCAACAAAATCATGTGTATTGATTTGCATCCAATCTCCTTCAGTCGAAATCCTCCGAAATGGGATGAGCGTCCCACACAGACACTGTTCCACACCAGTACTAATAACTCGCCACTGTCCCGAAACGGTAACAGAGATCATACATTTCTTCCTAAACTATGAAACTGCAGTTTGAATCTACAGATGCGTGTGAAATGTGATGAGTGAAAAACACTCCATCACTGAGTGACCGGAAGATGTCGGCCATCCCCATCTCCATGCACTCACCTGTTTTGGTGAGGAGCGCTGACATGCACCAGGCCGCCAGCAGCACTCCGCACACTACACACACTTGCGCCAGGAGCATCTCCCTCCGCTTGCGCACTCTGAAATGCTCGGTTATCATAGTCTTTTTGGATATGGAGCAACTCCGCTCCAGGTCCGACATGGTGGCCGTCGTCCGTGCGCCTTTAGCTCCAAAAAACACAGCCGCAGATGGCCGCGATCAGTGGGATATCGGTGATTTGTGGTGTCACGCCGTGCAGGATCTGTGTGCGCTCCTCATTTCGCGTGCAATTAAACCCTACCGTAACCTGGGTGTGTGTGTGTTTGTGTGTGTGTGTGTGTGTGCGCGCGCACCGCGCGCGCGTGATCGTTTTGTCCCAGGCGCTGCTATAATGCAGAGCTACGGTTCAGATGTCGGATCGTTAAATAGCCTGTGAAAACGATGTCCGCGGTGACACAAGCAGGTAAAATGTTCAACTGCGATTTCAGTCAAGTCTGCACCAGCGCCCCTGCCCGAGAGCTTCCTATAGGCTATTCCTGTACATCTTTTTGTTTTTAAGAATGGCTAAAAAAAAATATCAGTAATGCCTACAAATATAGCTTACTTCCATGCATTTCTATAAATGCTGCCCGTCACGATCTATTACAGCGGTCACAGATAAACATGCATGCACATCACTGACAAGAAGCTTTTTACTCGGCCCTCTCTCGCTCGGATCCTCCACGTGACTGGTTGTTCCGATTGAACACGTGACTTGGGCGCGAGCTCGTTGTCCCTTCTAGTGCTTTAAAATGTCATGCGCGCTTACTACCGTACTCCGTATGACCTAATTAGTACGCTGTTTATTTTAATACTACCTTTATACAGTAGTACACTATGGCGTATAGTACGTTAGTAAGCGCTTCCGATGTTGCCAAAGCACATATTAGGTATTTTAATCGTTATCGCGATATTGACGTTTTCAGTTTTCATGAAAATGAGAAACGTGAATAACTGGAATAAAGTTGGTTTGACGTTGGACGTTCGATATGTGTGTGTGTGTGTGTGTGTGTGTATATTATATATAATATATACATACATATATATACACACATATATATAAATTGTAAGAAAACCATTCAATCCAGTACGGGTCATTTTGACCCCCTTTATGCACGTGAAGGTTTTTTTGGTTCAAATAGGGTCAAATATCAAAAATCTAAAAGGTGTGCTTCATACCTGACACCTAGATGAACACTTGGAGGTGTGACTGTCCATCATTCCCTCCAAATGCTATTGAGCTTTAAATTATGGTATATTTTGTGTATGGGCCTATTCAGTAATGAAATACATGTCAAATTTAAATGTGATTTAATAGTTTATTTTATTAAATATCAAAAATCTAAAAGGTGTGCATCATTGCTGACACCTAGATGAACACTTTACAGTTGGTTGTGTGACTGTACATCATTCCCTCCAAATGCTATTGAGCTTTAAATTATGGTATATTTTGTGTATGAGCCCATGCAGTAATAAAATACATGGCCATTTTTATATATGATTTAATAGTTTATTTTATTATATATCAAAAATCTAAAAGGTGTGCATAATTGCTGACACCTAAATGAACACTTTCCAGTTGGTTATATGACTGTAAGTCATTCCCTTCAAATGCTATTGAAGTTAGAATCGTGTATAACAATGTCGTATGTAACTTTAGAGACGGTCCCTTAATTTCCGCATATCCGCGAATATCAAACGTCCAACGTCAAACCACCTTTATTCAAGTACATGAATACAGCTAGACTACATCATTAAGTATACACATGCACTGTGTGAAACTGTATGCTTAAACATGTAAGGCTGCTATATATTTTGATTTCAAACAAACTTTAAGTGATGCAATTTTTCTTCAAAATCTAGCTTCAAAATTATCCCCCACAAATATTTGGTGAAGCTTCAGAGTCTTGTAAGGTCTACCAAGCTTTGACACAACTGTAATGGATTTTTCAAGCACAATTGTTTCTATGCAGAACAATTCAAGCTCCTTCCTATTCTTATCTTTTTATGTGTGTACTACCCTTTCAAAGTTTTCAATAGGGTTCAAATGTGGAAACTGAGATGGCCATTGCAATAGTCTGTGTTCCCACGATCATTCCTGTGGTGATTTGGTTGTAAGTCTTGTATGAAAGTTCTATCTATGATCAAGTCTTGACCTCTTGGCAGACACAACCAAGTTTGAGCTACAATATCCTGGTACTTAGCAGAATTCATAAATCTTGAGATCCCCTGATCCACTATAAAACTGCCTCAGAACAACAATAATCCACAGCCAGCGGGTAAAAAGGTTTCAGCAAAATCTCAAAAGGCACCCAAAAGTCCTGAAACTAGCCTAAAAATTTCTCTCAGCATTTGCAAGTATTTTACATGTACTGTAATTCAGACATTATCCATTGCATAATTCTCCTTTCCCTCTCGCTATCTTTGCAATATATCTTACACTAGGATTCTGTACATTATAGACACTTACATATTGCCATTTTTTGGACATTAATTAGACTAAATTCAGATTATTTTCTTTACAACATCATCTTATTTTTAAACTCATCCAATCTGGCAACCCTGCTATTAACTCATTAACAGTCCTGTCCTGGCCAACTAGGCCTCTATTAATGCTTGTTGCAGTTCCTATTTTTGACCAATAATAACTCTATGGATACTAAGTGGGGAAGTGAGCATGCTGCTCTACAGTTTCACGTGACATAGAAAGGTGAGCCATTCAATCGAATTATTATTATTATTATTATTATTATTTTTAAATCATTGGTTACTCAAAAGAGATAATTAGTATTCAAACAGATTAAAACAGATTAAAATGTCAGGGATTTGTAGAGGAGGTGGCTGCAAGTGCAGAAAATATTTAAATAAAGTACAGCCAGATAACCAAAACCATAAAAACAAGAAGCAGAATTAGAACAGAGAATACGAGGCAAAAACATCCAGGCAATAAATGGAACTGTGGCACCCACAACAACAGATCAACATGACAACAACAGAAGCTTGACAATGAAACACATAGAAACCAGAACTTAAATAAGGGTGAACTTTAATAATATTAGGAGTAACACAGAACAGGTGTGAGTGATCAGCGAGATCTGACATGGTCAGGTGATGTGCTGGGGCTGATGAGTAATGTAGTTAAATGCCAATATCGGCATAACCGTGACAGCCCCTATGGAAGAACCACTGCTCACTACTGTATTTTACAGTTGGTATTGGTGTTTTAGCAATTCGCAGTCCCCTCCTTTCACTAAACATAGGTATGTTCTGTAGGGCTAAAACAATTTAGTCCAATCTGAGTGCAACACAATACAGTAACATTTATGCTTGTAGTAGATGTCTAAGAGTTTATTTAGGAGTCAACTAAATTGTGCAACCCTAAAATTGATCCTTACAAAGTTAAAATAACAACAACAACATCAATAACTGTGTTTAATGCTTTTGTAAACTTATTATTAGGGGACCAAGCACTGATGGTGCCTAGGCACCCTACTGTTATTCTACCTTTTCTTCTTCTTCTTTTTCTTCTCCTTCTTCTTCAAAGTTGTGAAATTTGGGCCTAATTTCCAAATACCTTTATTGTCATAACTTTTGAATGTGTCCAAAATGTAAAAGCCAGGCATCCCTGGATTCCCTCGGTTCAGACGAGTTCAACACACTCTATAACGTCAATTTCTGCCTAAATAGATTTTCTGCCATCTTGGATTTTTTCAAAAAACAGTTTTTTTGCTACTCCTCCTATAAATTTTGTCCAATCGTCATTAAATTTTGCAGACAAAATCTTCAGAGTAATACATATCAAAAGAATTTTGAATACTCCAAACATTTGGACATTGACACTCCAGGACCATGCCCTAAGGCTATGCATAAAATTTCGTGACAGAGTCGCTTACTGGTAAAAAGTTATAATAACATGCTTCCATCTAAGTACTGTTTTTGCTACTCCTCCAATCTTCACCAAATTTGGCTCAGATCATCTTGAGACCTGTCTAAAGTTGCACAAAGTGGAGAAAAAAGCCCAAACTGATGAGGGAAAAATCCCATAAATACCTTAGATGTTTTTAAATTGCTAGAAGAAAAGAAATCTTGACCACAGGTTAAAGTAGCAACAGACAACACTACAGGTCACAGCAGTAGTGTCAGCTGCAGCAGAAATGCCACCCTGCTGACCATTTGTTCATCTAGACTTTTTCTTCTACAGGGAGAGAATTCCTCAATTCAAAACCTACATATAATGAGTGAAACTACAAATCAGTGAATCCCTTTGCCAACAAATTATGGCTCTGCTTTCCTGTGATTGCTAAGGCAACAATTGTCATCATTGTAACCTTTACAAGGCATACTGCAACAATATCTATCACTGTTTTTCGAATATTGCATATTCTTCCTATTTGTGCAGCTGCACTGTGCCTATAAGCTCTTTATGAAAGATTAAACCATTGCTCTTTTGTTTGAGATTTATTTTGGCAATAAGGCTTTGCCTGACAATATTTTTAAATAATGCCAGATTAAAATATTCACTCTAACTATTATGCAGATTTGCTATTGACTCCAAATAATGTTAAAGCTTAAGTACCTGTTTAAGAATCAAGGCATACCTAGTCAGCAGTCCGGAGCTCTGATTCCAGTAAATCATGGCAGTGGAAAGTGCTTGTCATCTTAATGATTTTGTGTACAAAAAAATAACCCTCTTTTTGTTGAAGAGGCTGGCAACCCACCAATCTAATGAGAAAAAGTATATAAACTGAGAAAAATACAGAAGTAATACTGCAATCATGTTGTTAGGAGTCCCTAGATATCAAGCAAATCACGTGAACTAGCTACACTCAAGTGGACAAGTGCTCCTGTAAACTCCAGATCAGAGCAGAGCCTACTCTCAGAAAGGATGTGTTAATATCCTACACACTTTTTGTATTATTGATATTACAACACATGGCGTATTAAATTATCCAATAAACATGTAAAAAAATTAATCCACACGAGTGACCATCACAATGTGTTAAATTATTGTCCAATCACGTTGCGGACTGCGCTGCTGACATCATCATCGAACACTGATCTCGCCTCAAAGTGAAAATTTGTTGCTTTGACCTTTTGATTGCGACCGCAGAGTCAGAGTCCTGAGGCGAGAAAACCAAATGAACACCAGTAAATTAACGTTCACGACTATTTAGCATTAATGCTGCTGAAAATGCCTGGCTGAGTTTGTGATATTTAAGCAGGGAGCTCTCGAAAATGTATTTGTAATTAACTTTACATATCGCAACAGCTTGAAAAGTGAATATCATGTACTGATTCCTCAGTGTTGGTGTTTGTCACGTAATGGAGGTTGAGATGGATGCAAGTGCAGATAAGAAGAGCTTTATTAGAGATAGGCAGACAAATCGAAAGGCAAAGGCGTGGTAATAAACAGGCAACAGGTCAGGCGATTGGCAAACGGGCATAAACTAGGCAAAACAGAATTGAATAACGAGGACGAGAACAGGATCAAAACTATAGCACGGAAACGAGGAACAAAGGCTTGGTACTGAGTCGAAACATACACACAATACTTCACGATGAACAATCAGTACGTTTACATGGACAACAATAATCCGATATTAACCCGATTAAGACAATACTCTGATTAAGTAACTACCATGTAAAAAGCGATTATTGATTACCTTAATCCAGTCATACTCGAAGTAAACACAAATCGAATTAAGACATGGAGCATTCATATTTTAGTTGCATTATTGACGTGCATTACAGACATATACACACCTTAATCACATATTAACGTTGTGTGAGAGTTTTCACCGCATTGTGCGACAGGACACATACACACACGGCAGTGCTCAACCGTTTGACGGCAAACAAGAGAACACGGCTGCGTCTGAAACCACGCACTTACCTGCTGTATAGTAGGCATAATACATGTATTTCTATATACTAAATAGGAAAGTACATGGTTTCGGATGCAGCCCAAGCAGTTGTCTATTAGCATGTATAGCATGACAAATAATTAACTGCACTTGAAGCTTTCGTAAAATTAAAAATGAAACACCCAAAACTGTATACGGTGCCATAACAAAGACGAACTGTATGTTGATACGTGGAATTCTGGAGGGAACGTCGGACAGCTGGCGTGGGGACGTAATGACGTGCCGTTAATTGATCTATGTTCTATAACATGTAAAACGGGAACATGAAGGAATATCCTAAAAGCAACTCATGTAAACACCTTAATCAGAATATTGTCTTATTCAGAATAAGGTCAATAATTAGATTACTGCCGTCCATTAGATTACTGCCGTAAACGTAGTCAATGAGACATGAGGGGTTTAAATCAGCGGTGAAACAGAAAACAGCTGAATACAATGATGACACATAAGGGAAACAACCAATGACAATACAGGGGTGGAGACAGGACATAAACCATAACAAAACACATGTGTCAAATGTAAACAAAGTCAATGTCACTGAAAAATCTGGAAGTGCGTGCTCGCGCTTCAAGGTTGCGCTTGGGGTTTCAGAGCACGCTGCGAGCTCGAGCGCTTTGCGTGAGGGGAAATTGTGATAGCGTTACACTACTAGTGTCATGTGTTTATGTTGGCTGTGAAATATGGACTGAGGTTATTCTATTACTCTATTACTCTCTGGGTCTGCATCTTATCTGAGGCTCCAAGTTAATGTTAGCTCGCTGGATGCTGTCACCAATCCATTAGGAGGATGGGTTAGATCCGTGTTTCTTCATATATTTGGCGAATGTTAATGCTGGTTAACAGGTGCAGACAGTCAGTGGCTAACAGAACTTAGCTAGCTCAATAATGTCAAGGCCAAAAGTTCTTCACAAGGTTAACATGAAAAAAGAGAGGATGGGGTTTAGGTTGTAATGCATTCCACTATCTCTGTAATGTGGGTTGACTTAATTAGGTGCTAAAGGCTGGAAAATAAATATTCACAAATTAGCTAGAATTTCCTGGTGAGTCTACAGCGTCATTTTGTTAATTAATAGAGTAGAGGTCACATTTCCAAAATGACACAATTTGGGATTCTGTAACTCAATTTCTCAATTGAAGCCCAAAGGCATTTGTCCATATTTTGCAGCTAATAACTAACCAACACTTTTTTTTTTTTTTTTTGCTCTTTTATAGCTTTTCAAATAAAAGGGAGTGGGACTCCTGTCTTCCCAGATGGCAGGAAGATTTGAAAGAAGATGAATCAACTCCAATACTTACATCTGTCAAATGTTTAAGTGATTTTAATAATTGTCACCTGAATTTCATGCAATTGTTTGTGAGCATTTTAGGATTTTAGCATACAAACAAATAGCATTTTAGGATAATTGTAGGGGGAAAAGTATAAACAACACTCTCTGTATTATTTGTGTTATTTTTACACATCTTTGTGTGGAAATGTACTAACACACTGATTCTGTTGTCCTTAACTACAACCGCAATTCTGAAAAAGTTGGGACAGTATGGAAAATGCTAATCAAAACAGAGGAGTGATTTGAAATGTACTTTGACTTGTATTTAAACAAAAAAATCGGTAGGATTTTGGGCATTTCACCTTCTACAGTGCACAATATAATTAAAAGATTCAAGGAATCCAAATCTTAGTGCATAAAGGGCAAGGCCGAAAACCAGTTCTGAATGTACGTGATCTCCGATCCCTCAGATGTCACTGTCTTAAAAACTGTCATGGGTCTGTAATGGATATCCTGACATGGGCTCAGGAATACTTTGGTAAACCTTTGTCAGTCAACACCATTCGCCGCTGCATCCACAGATG
>JANDJT010000228.1:14371638-14384056 GCA_024331685.1 Stegophilus panzeri
CTTTTTTGGAGGCTCCTTATATACTATGATTAGACGATTGCCTCACCTGTTTCACATCACCTTATTTCAACTTGTCATACCCCCCCCCGCCCCCCCCACAAAATCTTCCATCCAGCTGAACTATTGAAAAGATGAAAAGATGAACTATTTTCATAGTTACCAGATTCTGAGCTTATAGATACACTTCTCAGATCAGCCTGTCTCAGTCTGTCCATATTCATTAGCTGTGTAACGTGCTGAACCGCAGATGGAAACTGGCAGCTTTTAGGAATCTCCTCTTTAGGATAATTTCTTATGTCATAAGGATCTAAAATAAAAAGCACATGCAAACAATTTTATGTTATTCACATAAATATACTTGACATCTGCCTCATAGATGAAGAAGTCTCTAAGAACATTTGGAAACAGAATATATTTTTAATATTTAGACAAGTAATAACTGCCAAGTATAACTGTCACCAACCCATACAGCTAAGTTCAAATTGAATGAATATCACTTGCCTCTGTCCACATGGTCTGCAGGTTCAGTCCTCATGGTGAAGATGCGCCTGACTTTACAGCAGGCTGAGATTATGATGCCATCCAGAGACAGGAACACAGCCCCTCGAAACAGCTCGGTGGTGAATGAGCCCAGGTCAATGTACAGATTACACCACTACGTACAGTTAGAAGCAACATTTTAAAACACATTTCAACACTGGAGCATTTGAGTGATGTTGGCAGTATTGCAACTCCTCTGAGCACTCACAATGTTTCGTCTGAGGCAGCTAAGAGGTATTCTGGCATGCAGAGGGGTAGCTGAAAACTCCTTATGGACAGTGGACAAGTAAAGCCTTCGCTTCAAGTGCCCTTGATCTGTTACACTGAAAGAGGTACAGGACTGTTAAAAATAGCAACTTATTTGGAAATCAAATGGGAAGCAGGTTTAAACTGTTTCCTGTGTGTGTGTGTGTGTGTATGTGTGTGTGTGTTTGTGTGTGTGTGTGTGTGTGTGTGTGTGTGTGTGTGTGTGCGCGTGTGTGTGAACACACCCAAGAGCGTGTGAATAGATTCAATCTACATGCTAATTCACCTTTAGTAACTCTCATTTATCTTTAAGCCCTTTTCCAGGTTTCAGAAAAAAAGGACAAAACATATCTTACAAGCATGAAAACACATTAGCCATTAAAGCAAAAGTCCTGTTAACCAAAAAAAGTTAAATTCTTTAGCAAATTAAATTAAGGTGATGTCAGTGTGTATACACATTGACTGATGAATCCATGTAATCTGTGTTTTTATACCACACACTTTTATACCACACATTTTTGGGTGACACCTACACAAGCTCAGTTGAGAAGTCTTTACCAAGAGGAACATTCACCTGCAAGACCAGGAACTTCTGAATCAGGAAAACTAGAGATGAAATACATAGTCTCAAATTAGGTCAGCCAAATGAGACAGATAAATGATTTTTAAGTGAACAAGCTCTGCTGAGGATGTGGATTAGCCATTTCAAATAAATCAGTGGATCAAATACAGCCCCTGTTCCTTCAACACAGATGAAGATCGAGTTGAAAAGGAACTTTTCAACATTGGACTGTGTTTATAGTTGGATTTTTTTTAACAGCTTTAATCTGATTATAAGAGTCTGGCACTGTCACAATGACATGATTTTGTGGAGCAACCATAAAAACTATTAAAAAAAAAAAGAAGCTAATGTTTTTTTTTTCTTAAACTAATTCTTAGAAACTCTTAAAAGCTCATTCTAAGCACACTTTTCTAACTATACTTACGAGGCGTCTTTCCATCTTTGGGTAACTGCATCCTATGTGTTTGACTGCTGCCTTTGAGGCTGTACACAAAACCTTTCATTTCTTTATCGAACATCTGTTTAAAGAAAGAAAGAAAGAAAGAAAGAAGGAAAGAAAACAACAGTAAATTCAACATATTGTGAAGACAAAACACATGCTGAATACATTTTCGAGCATTATGGACATATAGGTCTAAATTTACTCATGCAGCTGTTGTTTACTTCACAAAACGTGGATTCTATTACTGATAATAAAAGTGACACTTGTTAGGCTACATACGTGTGCCTACCTTGCTTATTGACGGCTGGCCGCTAAGTTTCCATTTTGCCACGGGATCTTTCCCTTGTGCACTGAAGACCTCTACAACGGCACCACCCTTGAACATCATTAAAAAAAAAACAACAACAAAAAAAAAAAACCCAAGATACGTATGTAGTATACGATCAGTTTCATGTAAATACTAGCTGTGTGCACTGAGCCTTACCTGATACTCGCCTTTGAACATTTCCAGATGTTTCCAACGTGATTCTAAAACGATACATTTACACTGTTATGTTCACTTTGCCTTGAATGTTAAAGCACACAAGGTTGGTTGCATTTGCTATAAAGTTTCAATCTAACACAGTCATTATCTGACGTGTATGTAGACATAATGATGATTTATTAGAAAGACAAGTCGGTAGCTAACGTCAGTCATTAGCTGGTCTCACCGCATTAGAAGGATAAACAAACAAACAAAATACAAAAAAAGCTTACTCAACGCCACACAAAGTGTTCAAACGCTGCACTGGGATATATTCCTCGTAGGTATATGTAACAGAATTTTAAGCTAAGGGTTATTGTGAAAACAAGAAGGTAAAACTGAAGGAACTGAATAGAGCTCACAATGCGCAATTAGTAGCAGGGCCGTTCCTATGCCAACGTGACTCTTGTGTCTAGAGTCACGTTGGCATAGAAACGGCCCAGCTAGAGCCTAGACAGCAGGGTAGCGCATGCACACAATAAGTGCAGCCCCTGAATTCCGGCTCTTTTCAGTGAGTCAGTTCATTTGGTTCAGCTCAGCAATAAGAGTCGACTCCCAGACAGGTATTTGGCAAACTTTGTGTTTGCTTTTATAATATTACTGTTAAATGTGGTATGTGGTATTGCTGTACATTAAACATATTTTTTGTTATGTGTATTTTATGGTAAAATGCTGGCAGCTGTGATTGCCAGATATGTACTGTATAAAAATGGTATTGCCATAAAAATGGTATTGCTATGTTACAGTGTAACAAGCATTTAAAATTGAAGGTAAAAGTTTGTTTAACACATGATGGTGTTTCACCTTTATTTTAGAAGGCAGACAGTGTTTTATACAACAAAATTGGTTTAGGTTTACAAATTGTTACAGCAAAAATAACAGGATTGGTTTGTATTACTGTACTATTACAGTGTTTTCATGTTTCAGAAAAGTTTTTCCCTCCATTTTCCAATTTACAGGTTTTTTTTTAACTGTTACCATTTAACAGTATTTCACCATAAATTACATTTATGGATATAACTGTTAATTATCTCCACTAAAACACTGAATGCATACAATAGGGTGAATTCAGGTATATTGGGACATCAGGCCAATTGAGACAGTTTAACTTAGCAGCATAGTATTAAAACCACCTGCCTAATATTGTGTAGATCCCCCTTGTGCCACCAAAACAGCTCTGACCCATCCAGGCATGGACTCCACAAGACCTCTGAAGGTGTACTGTGGTATCTGGCATCAGGGGTCAGCATGGGCACTCTGACTGGTCTGCAGCTATACAGCCCCCTACGCAGCAAGCTACGAGCTGCGATGCACTGTGTTCTAACACCTTTCTGTCATAGCCAGCATGAACTTTTTCAGCAATTTGTGCTACAGAAGCTCTCCTGTGGGATCGGATCAGACTGGCTAGCCTTTGCTTCCCACACACATCAATGAGCCATGGGCAACCATGACCCTGTCACTGGTTCAGAGGTTGTCCTTCCTTGGACTGCTTTTGGTAAGTATACCACTGCATACTGGGAACACCCCACAAGACCTGCTGTATTGGAGATGTTCTGACCCAGTCATCTAGCCATCAGAATTTGGCCCTTGTCAAGGTCCTTACACTTGTCCATTTTTCCTGCTTCCAACACATCAACTTTGAGAACTGACTGTTCACTTGCTGAATAATATATCCTACCCCACTGACAGGTGCCATTACAACAAGATAATAAATGTTGTTCAATTCACCTGTCAGTGGTTTAATGTTATGGCTGACTATCACATTCTGCCTGGATTCCAAGTGCATGGTTGTGTAAGCAGAGAGTGTGGGTGCTAGCATGGCCTGCCTGCAGTCCTGACCTGTCTCTGATTGAGAATGTGTGACGCATTATGAAGTGCAAAGGCAACGAAGGCCCACAGTTGTGCAGCTGAAGAAATGCATAATGGATGAATGGAGGTAAATTCAGCTTACTAAACTTAACCAATTGGTGTCTTCAGTGCCCAAACGCTTAATAAGTGTTATAAAGATGATGTTACACAGTGGTAAACAGTCGACTGTCCCAACTTTTTTGGAGCGTGTTGCAGTCATCATATTTGAAATGAGAGTATATATTTAAAAAATAAATTAAATTCACAAAGTAAAACATCAAATAATGAGTTAATGTGTTTTCAATATAGTACAGGGTGAACTGAATTTTCAAATGACTCTTTTTGTTAGTTTTTTTGCATTTACCATACTGTCCCAACTTTTTCGGAATTGGGGTTGTAGACAGAGTGGTGTGTTAAAAATGAACACATGATGTGTTAAATATTTCCACACAAAGATGTGTTAAAAATAACACACAGCATGTGTTAAATGTACTAACTCACTGATTGTGTTGTTTTCAACACAAAATGTGTTGTCCTTAACTAGACACGCAGATGTGTTAAAAATTACAGTAACACATCTGTTTTGAGTGTACCTTTTCTTAATTTGCACTGATTCTTATTTCACATTTGAAAAATGTGGTAGACCTCAGTAGGTTTGGGTCTTTGGGTCTTCACATTCACAGGGCTGGGTGTTTTCTGATTTCAGACATGAGTTCAGATACATTACAGTGTGATTTCCATGGTATTTACCTGTGTGATAAGGATGTGCAAAATTCATGGATTCTATTTATTTCCTTTTTTGGTGTGTTACCAAGGGTGCCAATATTAGTGGAGGGCACTGTACATATTTGCTTTAGAATAATCAACATACAGACATATTCACTTGTTCACTCTAAAACATTGTCTCTACTTTGCTGTCTAAGGAGGAAAATATACATTATATAAAACTAGCCACATTTAGCTGGATAGCTTGTTGCCAGAAAATAGTCATGTGCAGATAGATTTTGCAATGTGGACAGTAATAAGAATATTTATGAATACCTGGGCTATGTATTCTCTAAATGTCCTCCAAACCACAATGTGACATGTATTGTTTAATTGTTATTGGTGACTGTTAAACTAAACAATGTAGTTACAAGGGTCCTGGGAGTTTGAGGGATTAAACAAAAGGAATACCTCTGGTAGTATGTTTGCAACAACCAAATCACATTTCTACAATCTTTGAACAAAACTTAAAGATAAACCATTGAAGACTTTTCAGAAGTCTTAAAGGTTCTACGTAGAATTCTAAATGAGAGTGTTTCCATTTCACTGAGTTAAGAAACCTTACTGCCCAAATAACCTTGATTATCCCCCTTTAAACTAATGACACAATATTAGCCTAAGCATTTTTATGCTAAGCAATATAGCATTTATATAACTTTGGGTGTGGGGGGGCACGGTGGCTTAGTGGTTAGCCTGTTTGCCTCACACCTACGTAGTTGGGGGTTCGAATTCGACCTCTGCCCTGTCTGCACGGAGTTTGCATCTTCTCCCTGTACTTTCGGGGTTTCCTCCAGGTATTCTGGTTTCCTCCCACAGTCCAAAGAAATGTGTTGTATGTTGATTGGCATTTCCAAAGTGTCTGTAGTTTGGGAATATGTGTGTGAGTGTGCCATGCAATGGGTTGGCACCCTGCCCTGTGCCCCGAGTTCCAAGTGATAGGCTCCAAGCTCCCCTGTGACCCTGTGTAGGATAAGCAGTATGGAAAATGGATGGATAACTTTGGGCATGTTTTATAAAATGTTAAAAAATGGACAGAGTTTATAATTGTTGAGGATAGTGAGGAAAGCAATAATATAAATCCCTCTAGACAATATTATAGTGTTGGTTCAAAGTGCTTACTGCTGCAGTCTGGGGCAATCTTGAACCATATTCCCACTACATACAGATATATATATATATATATAGCAATCATGGTGCTTCTGTCTGACAGGGCTGGAATCTGAATGAACACTTTACCCTCTTGAATCTTCATTGCCCTTAAACCCATTGCACATATCAGTTGTTTTTGTGCACTTATGGACTTGAGAAAACAACCCCTCTCTTTGTCATTTTGTAATCCCAAGGTCAACCTCTGTAGCTAGGTTCAGACATTAATTGCCTTTTTTAGCGGTGTAAATTGCAGTGATTTCACTGTTTCCACTTGAATCCCTTATATTCTTGTATTATTGTGAAGAAGTGAGGGATGAAGTCCTTTCAGGAGCTTTTCATTAGGGCTGGGATCCAGACAACAAGCTCGAGTGTTGCTGTGGTACTATGGGGAAAGTGTGTCTGAGACCAGAACGTAGCAGCTCAGCGAGGCCTGCTGACCGGCTGCCTGTGTTCACGTGAATAGTCTGAATTCTCCTGGAGCATGTAAGAGTACATGTGATTAAGAAGTGTAGTGGAAACGCACTGAGTCATTCTCAGTGGGAAAGGTCATTTGACAGGGATTTGGAGTGTGAGTCAGCAGGCAAGATGGTCAGCTGAGGAGTGAAGAATGATCACTTGTTAATGTTTATGCATATGTGTGTGTGACTAAGTAAAGCCTAATAATTCCAGAACAATTAAAAAGAGAATACTTAAAAAAATAAAAACAAAAAAAAAAACATTACAGTGTTGTAATAAGACGTGAATGGAAATTGCACTGAAATTGTACTGAAAGCTCAGACTTGGGTAGCCTAGATGTTTTAGTTTTCTTCCCACATGCCCAATTCTCAAGCATATACAGTAGTTGAGGTTATTTAATAGCAAATGCAACACAGATAAATGATTCAGTTCCACAGAGTCTCCTCTAGCTCTATATACCATACATCAAAAACCAGCCGTTACAGTAGCAACATCAGCTTCCTTCCGGAGCCCCATTCAGGCTAGTAATTATTAAAAATAAAATGTTATGTTTAAAAATTTAAAGGCTGGCTAACTGAATCAGATGTAATGTGATGTGGTGGAACAAGTATGCTTCTACAGACAGAAAGTGTGGGTCCTTTGGCTCACTCTCTCTCACTTTTTTGTCAGAACTGAGTCACTTATTATTAAGGAGTAAGTTAGAGGATTAAGATGATGGATGTTTTGGACATGCTTAGTCAATTAGGAAATTGAAAATAGTCAAAAGGGTAAACGCCAGGAGCCTTGTATAAAAAAAAAAAAAAAAATCTACTCCTGTTTAACAAGTATACATGCAAGCATGCAGACTCACACACAGGGTTATTGTAATTCACCACTGGAGTAAATGGGCAGATATGGAGAAATATTGTAGGGAGTGTTTTTATTTGATTCTAAAATTCTTAGACATTTTGATGCTCAGAATGGCACACCTGGGTAGAACTCACATAATTTTATTTTTTTATCCCATTGATTTGGGCATGTATCCACATTTAATGAGCAGTTTATGGGCAGATATGTATTCCCCCTGCCCATGCATGCAGCATTTCCCCTTGCAAATTAGGAATATATAAAATTATATCAACACTATACAGTACTTTGAAATGGAAGGGACAGTGTACTGCGACACAAATTAGAGAGTGCATCTTCCCCGTGATTGTATTATTTTGGCCCATTATTTTCTGTACCAAGGCCTATTTTTCAACAATAGTGTTGTGTGACAAGGAGAAATGGAGTGAGAAAACAAATCTAACTAACCCTGGAACACCTGCACACAGAGACAGCAGAACACTGCACATCTGCATGGTCAGTGCTCACCTATCCCTATGATGAGCCTCCTCTATTATAACTGCACACACATGTCTATGGATTAGCACACTGCTGAATGTCATATGGCATTAAATTTTATCAATTGTGTTGTTAATAATATGGATGAGACCAATATACTGTACATCACACATGCGTATTCAAATTTTGATACACAAAAAAGCCACCAATCTTCTCTTCCTTATACTGGAGGTAAGTGAAGCAATAAATGATGCAGGTGTGAAAGGTCACATACTTTCAGATGGTACTATTTATATACACTATATGGCCAAAAGCTTGTGGACACCTGACCAACACATTCATGTGCTTCTGAACATCCTGTTCCAAATCTAGTCTCCCTTTGCTGTTATAATAACCTTCACTCATCTGGGAAGGCTTTCCACTAGAGTTTGGAGCATGGTTGTAGGGATTTGCCCAATAAGCCACAAGATCATTAGTGAGATCAGGCACTGATGGAGGAGGAGGCCTGGTACACAGTCAGCATTCCAATTGATCCCAAATGTGATAAAGAGTTCTGTGCACACCACTCACGTTCTTCCACATCACCCTTCTGAAATCCTGTCTTTATGGACCTTTATTTGTGCACAGGGGCATTGTCATGCTGGAACAGGTTTAGATTAGGCCCTTTAGTTCCAATGAAGAGAAATTTGTTTGCTACAGCATGCAAAGACATTCCAGACATTTCTGTGCTTCGAAATTTGTGGCAACAGTTAGGGGAATGCTCACATATCAGTGTGAAGGTCAGGTATCCACATACTTTTGGTCATATAGTGTACATTACATCCTATAGCCGTACTGTAGGTCTCTTGCCAGCCTCCCTGATAAGTTTTTGTCTTGTCCTTTCGTCAATTTTGGAGGAACTCCTGTTCTTGTGATTGGTTAATTCTGAGCACAGTCATGTCACACGCCCAATTATAAAAAAATATTGTAAGTTGTTTTTTCTTTTTTCCCCTAAAACTTTTTTGAAAATCTGTATTTCACTTGAATTTGGTTGGTTGCTATATCACATTAAAGGTGGAAAAGATCTGACATGATTTATCTTCTTTTTTTTATTTTAAAACCTGCTATTTTAACACGGGTGTGTAGACTTTTTTTTAAAATTATATCTACTGTATGCCTTAGTTAACATTTACAGAAATCCTGATTTCATTCTTTGATTATACCATTTGTGCAAAAAAAAAAACAAAAAAAAAAAACCCAACCCAAACATCATAGCTCTGTCTCCCCTCTGTGGTTATGTTGGGTATTTGTCAGAAGGTTGTACAGTACATTACCAACCCAAGAAACAGTAGGGGGATTTACCAATCATTTTACCAAAAAAAAAAAAAAAAAACCCTGAAGGTGCTACTTGCTTTTATTCCAGAGCTAAAAGTCTGGTACAAAGGCAAGTAGAATTTTTTGTTTGTTTGTTTTTTTCCTAAAAAGGATGGTTTCCTTTTTCCACTAGGGTTTATTCCTGTTTGCTTGTTTCCAGGTTCTCATGACCATGACCACACGTGGGTATCCAATGCCACACTCATGATTTTTCCTATTCCTGTTTTATTGAGGAGCTGGAGAAGTGGATTCAAAGATGTTAAGTATAGTAGTCTAATCCTTGCTAATCTTATTACTGCTATTGTTAAAACCTGCACCAACAGATAGAAAGTAGTTCTAATATTTGAATAATTACTAATCTCTTCACAACTGAATGTTGCTGAACAAAATATGTGGCCTGTTTGAGTTTCCATGTATATTCATAACAAGTCAATAAACCGATTTTTGTATGAATTCTGGAAACTTTATAAACATTCCCTCTTGCATATTTCAGGGTTGTGAACTGTTTGTTCTCTGATGGAGTTGGATGATTGACATGATCAAAGTGTTTGTGACCTGAACATCTGTCACAGGCACTTGGAGAGCCTTGTCCTATCTGCAGCATAATTCGGTTAGTGATGTCTGACTGGCTCTTCATCACTTCTGGAGCTATGTTGGTGGAGCAAGGAGTGAAGCAAGCAGCAGATATAGCTTCAGTGCCTGCTGGGAAATAAAAGGTAAGCTCCTTCACTGCATTTCAGGGACAGTAACAGAATCAGGTAGAAGACTCAGCTGATCAGTCCTATGGAGAAGGAAGAGGGAGTGCAATTACCAGAGGAGCTGGCAGATGGCATGGGCCAAATGCAAGAGTAGTTAGTGGGAATGCAACAGCACAGGGCCACCTTGCCCTGATGTGCTAAAGGTCTGCATCTCATCCTTTGAACTTGAGGTCCACTTTGGTGAGGATTGCTGATAGCTCCTCCTCAATGTATCAATGTCAAGAATGCAATATCTTCTTAAAATGACGGTCAATCTATATGCTATGCATAAAATACACGATGCAAGTGGTGAACAAACATGACTTGGTTGTAGATCTGATGGATGTGCATTTTGCCATCCCAACTGCTGAGGAGCACAGGCAAATCCTCTGCTTCCACACAAGTGGACTTATATCAGTTCAACGTCCTTCCCTTTGGGTTAACTTTAGCACCCAGGGTGTTCAGAAAATGTGTGAGTTGCCCTAGAACCCCTGCAATACTAGGGTCTGTGCACAACTGATTGGTGTGTGAACAGTGTCAACAGCAAGGGACAAGCCAGATTGTTCTGGCTTTTCCCTTGCTATTGTTCTTACTGTTGGAAGCTTTATGTTTGAAAGTCAGTTATGAGAAGACTCCCCTGACAGCTGCATATACAGTACTGTGCAATTCATAGGCATAAAACTCGACTAGTTGGCCTTAGAAGCTTTTTTGACGGAAGATCACAAATGTCTTTATCACAAATGCAGTCTGAAAATGATGAGTGGCCACACACTGCCCATATACTGTACAGACTTTCCTCATCTGGCAGGTTGTTGACAGCAGCAACCCCAGTGATAAAACTGGGAATGCTGCACCTCGTACTATTTCAGTATTGTCTTAATGAATCAAAAACTGAATGCTGCTTTACCAAAACTCATGTGCTCTTTGAGTTTGAGTAATCCTTAACTCACTTACGAACTTGGTTGTTTCACTAGATAAAGAATTAATTGTTGATGATTTTAATGTTCATTTTGATAACCCAAAAGAGAACAGTTTTTGTATCCATTCTAGGTTCAGTTGGGGTCAATCAGAATGTAATAGGACCCACTCTTAGTGGTGGTCATACTCTTGACCTTATACTAACATACGGGTTAAATATAGAGAATATAGACACACTTCCACAGTCTGAAGCTATCTCAGACCATTATCTCATCTAATTTAAATTGCTTAATGATCAAAATATTTGAACCTTGCCAGGCTACCGCATCAACTGTACTTTGACGTCAGCTACTACACAGAGTTTCATCAATAACCTCCCGGAGACATCAACTATAATTGGATCACCGATTAAAAGAAAGAACTTAATCAGGCGACTGAATGCTTAGAGTCAACGTTCCGCTACATGCTAGATAAGGTAGCTCCACTTAAAAGGAAAATAATTAGAGAGAAAAAGCTAGCACCCTGGTATAACGATCACACACACACACACCTTAAAACAGACCACTCGACAATTAGAACGTAAATGGTGTCAAACCAAATTGGTAATATTTCAAATAGCTTGGAAGGAGAGCCTTCTGAACTATAGAAAATCTCTTAGTGCTATTAGAAAAGTATATCTCTCCACCATAATTGAAAATAACAAAAATAATCCTAGATTCTTATTCAATACTGTAGCAAAATTAACTAGGAATAAAACCACCACAGAAACATTCACACAATCATTATATAGCAGCGATGATTTCATGAATTTTTTCATTAGCAAATTTGAAAATATTAGACATTTAGAAATTCAGACCATTAATTTAAAACCAGACAAGTCTTATAACTAACCCTGTAGATAATAATATAGCAATATCAGATCAATTATTAGAATGTTTCTTCAACAAAATCATCAACTTGTATACTAGATCCCTTACCTACATGTTTCTTCAAACAGATTATTCCGTAAGTAATCAAACCCCTTCTAAAATTAATAAATTCTTCCCTTAGCACTGGGTATGTACCCAAATCACTTAAATTCGCAGTTATTAAACCCCTGATTAAAAAAAATGACCTCAACCCCTGTCAATTCTCCAGCTACAGGCCAATATCAAATCTCCCGTTTATCTCCAAGATTTTAGAAAAGGTTGTAACACAGCAGCTATGCTCATACCTACATAGGAATAACATTCATTAAATGTATCAGTGGGGTTTAGACCTCATCATAGCACAGAGACAGCGCTGGTTAAAGTGGTAAATGACCTTAGTGTAGCATTTGATACCACTGATCATACTATTCTCCTTGATAGACTAGAAAATGTTGTTGGCATTAAGGGAACAGTTCTCTCCTGGCTCAGGTCTTATTTGACCGATCGTTATCAGTTCGTATATGTAAATGGTGACTTCTCCACGCATACCGAGGTTAAATTTGGTGTTCCGCAAGGTTCTGTTTTAGGCCCACTGCTTTTTACTTTATATATGCTACCTCTGGGTCAAATTATTTGTAAACATGGAAT
>JANDJT010000228.1:14384707-14395382 GCA_024331685.1 Stegophilus panzeri
TGATCCGCCACGCCTACTTCGATCAAAAGGTGCAGGCTATTTGTTGGTACCTCGAATAGTGAAGGCTACAGCAGGGGGGGGAAGAGCTTTCTCTTACAAAGCCCCACAGTTATGGAACTACCTTACAATTAGTGTTCGGGACTCAGACACAGTCTCAGTATTTAAGCCCAGGCTGAAAACACATTTGTTTATTCAATCTGTCCATGAATAGACTTTTTTAACGCAAAAAAAGTACACTGTCTTATCCATTATGGGAAATTAAGCATACCTAACAATCTCTCCCTCTCTTTCCCTCCCCCTCCCTCTCTCCTTCTGTCGAGCTACACATGATACTCCTGAGATGCCAGTAATCCTGGCTCTTTCTGCTCTTTGGACCTGCCTGATCCATCCTGATGCCCTACTTCTGGTTGGAGTTCTCATCAATTAGAGGCTACATTCTGCTACTGAGGATGGCCCCAAGTGGTGCAGCTTCGAGACTGCTGAGATTGCTGAGGATGGCGCCACTTGAAGTACTTGAAGAATGGTTTTGGACCTCAATTTCACATGGACAATTTCACTGTGGTCACTGGGACTACAGTTGCTTCTATGGCCTTAGGACTGCAATTACCACATACAGTTTTGCACTCAAGTCTCCTTTAGTGAACAGTGGATCAGTTCAACAAAACAAACGTCGTATAAAAATTATAATGAACTTCCCATTACTTTCACACTATCCGTTGTTACTCACATGAGGATGGGTTCCCTCTTGAGTCTGGTTCCTCTCAAGGTTTCTTCCTCATATCGTCTTAGGGAGTTTTTCCTCACCACCAGCTTGCTCATTAGGGATACATTCACAAATTTAAAATCTGTATCCTGTGTTTATATGTTTCTGTAAAGCTGCTTTGAGACAATGTCCATTGTAAAAAAAAAAAAAGCTATACAAATAAAATTGAATTGAACTCAAACAGTATTAAGACTCTGCATGACTGGTATTCTATATAGAGAGTAGTATCAGAATGTTGATTGTTTCTTATCCTAAAGTAAAGAACAATATCAGTACTAGAGTTGTATAGGAAGTTGTATTAACACTTTGCTTCTCATCCTCAATAACGTATGGTACTGACACCATTTGAGTGCTTTGCTATTCTCTGGTGAAGTGTAACATCAGGACATGTTATGATCCCTTGTGACTTTAATATATATCAGTCACTAGCTGTGAAGAAAAGGTATGTCTTGAAGGTAAGGAATAAGAATGGATTGGTTACGTATGTAACTGTGCTTCTACGGCCACCAGGCCACTTGGGGCACTCAGGATGTCAAGAATGGCCAGAGGATGAGGATGAAATAGTGTGCACCATTTATAAGCTACTAACATGAGGTCACAAGATAAAAACTTGGTACTGAGCAAAGAAAAGAGCAAACAGGAATACTTCACTAGTTCAAGTGGAATGCTCCCTGGAGGTTGTCTGCTTGGTCATAGGGCCACCGTTACATAAATAGACTTTGGTTTCCCTTGTAGTCAGGTTCTTTAATATATTATAAATTATATATGCATTTTCACCACTGTTTTTGATGTCTAAAGAACTGAATGCCAGCAGAATTCAATCATCTACTACTGCTATGCAATTATGGCAAGAAATGTTATTTTCAATTTTTGGATTATTCATTGTCACACAGCTCCTCAAAACAATTTTTTTCTGTACTTGATGTACCTTGAACTGCTTTGAGCAACAACACATCAAAAAAAATACAACAATCAGCAAGAATGACATGAGGATGACAAAAACACACCTGTTTTCCTAAATCAACACAAAAGGCTTCAACTATTTAAAAAGTATTTATTGTGCTGCGAAGAAACAAACAAAATAATACAAGAAATTGAAAAGATCTGCTGTGCTACAGGAATTCTGAGTCAAATCTTCATCTACCCTCTTTAGAAATCTGCAATATCATTACCAATATCAACAATTTTTACTTTTTTTTTTTTTTTTTTTTTTTTTTTTTTACATGAGCATACAACACCAGTAGTATACAAAGTTAAAAAAAAGGCTCTGTGTGTGTTTTCTGTGGACAGACTGAGTAGGAAGGAAGAGATCAGGAGAGAAATGTCTCCAAATTTATTCAGCTTACTTAGTGGAACAGAGGACCAGGCCTGCCTGCTTTTCCCAAATGGAAAGAGCAGTGTTCCAGGAGAAGAATAAAATGGGGAGAGGGGGGAAACAGCCTAACAGTAGAGGAAAAATTGTGTCCCGTATCATCAAATCTAACCATTCTTAAAACCTTCTTTGAGAGACCAAGACAACACCAAAACTGTCGCACGATTTCAGCTGTGTCTTTGATTCAAATTCCTATATGCTCAATTGTTCTGCTTGTAAATAAATTACTAAGGTATTTAAAACAATAAATTAAATCTTTTAATTTTTTACCTCTTTCCAACCTTTTTGTCTTTTTTTAAAAAATATGTTTTGGCAAGTGACACTCAAGTATTTATAACAATACTTGAAGGATGCACTGAAAAAATATTTAATAAAAATAAAGATCCTGCGAGACCCTTTGAACAGGCAGAACTGCTGGAAGAGGAATCAGTCAATGGTTCTCTTCAGTCATTAGATCCCAATGGCCACATCACAAAGTCAATATGTCTGCACTAAAACAGATTTGGAAATGATAGGTAGTAGTGGTGTAGCCAAAACCTGTTCAGGAGCACTAAATAGTAAATGTTGCTTTGTAACAGGCAGTGTTGAATTTGAACTTGAGTTGCATATTGATGCATACTGATGAATAATGCATACTGATGAATAATGCAATCAATTTTAATACATCTCACTAAAAATGGTCATATCAAGTTGGAATTCAGCTTTGTGGTTTTAGTCTACAAAACAGTTGTTTATGTCGCGCTGTACCGCTGCTTGTTTATCTCGAGTCTCTTCACTGGCCGTGACTGAGACTCAGAAGGTTCAATAAGCTGCAGTGTTTACACGGTGAAGAGAATGCTGTGATTTGACCAGAGGGAAGCTGGTCTACTCTCTACTCTCTCTGTCTACTCTCTGAAGCTAAAGAGTAAATATTCCCATTTTGTTCAGTGAGTTCCCCATCACAGTAATCCCAGGTACAAATATAACCACATGCTTCCATAAAGTTTGAGAGGTAGTGCGTGTGTGCGTGTGTGTGTGTATATATATATATATATATATATATATATATATACACACACACACATACATACATACACACACACACACACACAACACATGACAAACTGCTCATTGCTGCAAAGGGTCCCGCAAGGTTTTAAGAACACAAAAGGGCAACTTTTTCTATGAAAAGCATTTGTTAGAAAAAAAAAAACACAAAAAACCCAGAGGTTACTTGTTAAACTATATAAAAGTGCCAAAAGTATAGTTCTACAAACATTATCAGACAAGATATTTTAGACACAACCAACAAGAACTAGCCCTAAGCCCTGCCCCTCCCCCTCTTTTCAACAGCTTATGGTTCAATCCTGACTGGCCCCCAACTCCTGACACCCCAACTGCATAAGGTACGAACCAGTGGCTTTGCACCCTATCTAACAAGGGGCCTTGTTTGGGATTAAACTTGTTTTCCAAGCTTCCAGTAGTTCTGACGCATGAAGGGTCCTGTGACTGAGAAAACAATGGAGATGTAAACCAACAACTCACACTGTCAGATCAAAACACAGAACAAGGAAAGAGCAAAGAGACATGACCTGCAGTACAAAACTGTTTTCAACATGCCCTTGTTGACTTGCACTTACCTACATCAGAAGTGGTATGCGAGTGTCCACTTGTAGCACAAGGGTTGGAAGTATATCGTTTAATTAAAAAGCACTTGTCCTTGTCAGGGAGCACAGTGCAGTTTAAGCAATTTACATAGTCATAATAGCTTGCCAAGTAATAGTGGAGTAAAGTACTGTAATTATGCACACTGTCATGTATAGATAGATTATCTGGCTACCATAATAGCCTATTTAAAGACTGATGATCAAATATAATGTCCTACTTCCTTACATTCCAGACTGCCAGGGTTTCCTGTGGAACTAGTGGAGCATTTCCATGTGCTTGTTTACTTGCCATGTACCAACAGCAAAGTCAACAACTTATGACTGTGACACTTGCGCAGTAAAAAAAAAAAAAAAGTATAAGTAAAACTATGTCCTGCTATGTCATGCTTGCCATCTTTCTCATTTTCATTTGGAGTACTTGAGGAAGTGGACTTGTTATTGTTAAATCTGCACCATCAAATGAGTGTGTATTACAGTACAACCTGACTGCACATGTGACAGTAATCCTAGTGGTTGAATTTTTAGTATTCCAAAAAAGTCAACCATGGTTGTCATACCGTGGCAGTTTGTGTGTCAGGCCCTGATGGTATTGGAATTATGGGCAATGATCTGTACCCAAATTGTTGAAATTATAGCATATTCCACAACCACTAACAAAGCCTAACTGCAAAATCATACCAACAGCAATGCATGAAGTTCATAGTCTAGGTCTCTGTGAATACTGATGACCATTCTTTACCTTTATAGAAAATGAACAACAAACACAGCTGCTGATGTGTCTAGAATGAAAAGGTAAGTTCCTTTTTTGTGTTTTTGCAGAAAAACCAGAAACAGGCAGAAGGCTTGTTTTCTCAGACCCCTAGAACCAGCAGATGCAGATATAGTGTCTTTCAGCTTTTTTACTGGCCATCATAATGTCCAGATCAGTCAGTGAATTGCATACATTATTGGTCAGAAATGTGCACTGACACCACAGCATATTAATAATCCTATCAATCCATCTGTTCAAGACAGGTTAGCTCATTGGTTATAGGAAGTAAATATATATGCATATTCAAAAGCAGGCCAAGAACCGACAAGTGCCACTTTTGGACAATTATGAAGCCGTGCCATGGTGCTCACGTATACACCTTTGCCAGATTTTGCTTTTGAGCCTACTGTCAATAAAAAAACGCTATCAGCACCTCAGCAAGTAAGCAAGTACATCCCAGCAGTCCTGCATTTAATCATAGGACCATAGTTACATATGTAAATTTTTTCCCCCGGCTCTTTAAGATGGGCAAATCACTGAGGGCCTGTTTAAAACAGTATGGGATTGGGTCAGCTGAGGACCACTCCATTCAAAACAAAACAAAGCAAAACAAAACCGAGGAAGGAAGAGAGAAAAGCCACTGGAAAACAAAACAACAAAACAGGAAACAACAAATAGAATGAGATGTTTGTCTTTTCTTTCTGCCTTTTTTCTCTGTGGGTCCGTCTTTCGACTTACTATCATACAAGCTAGGCAATGGAATGCCTGTCATGATCAGATTTCTGTAGATAGAAATCTCTCTTTTTTAAACTCAGTCATAAATACATTCAGTAAGAAAAATGAAACAGAGAACTTTACAGGTGAAGCAGAGTCAATGTGCGCATGCATGTGCGTTTGTGTGCACACGTACATACATGCTAACACAAACATACACACACATATATACTCACACAATATCTCATGTCTATTCATTATAGCGTTAATATGTACATAAAACGTTCCTATAAGGTGTGTAGGATTTTGAAGCCAATTTGGAAGCAGAGTTTTTTCTTTTTTCTTTCAAGCAAGGATTAACAAAATATGCTTCCACAGCATTTCAAAGCTTCCAGAGAAGGAAGCTGTTTCATAATCTGTAAGAAACAAGGGGAATTAATTAGAGAGCATTTTTGGCCTCAAACAAAAGTCCTCTAGCAAAAGTCTTTTTATCGTAATGTTTGATTGTGTTTCCTTGCATGTTTCCCACGGATGTGATTGATACTACAGCTCAACCTGTAGAAACCAAGGCCTACAGGATCAAAGCAAAAAAGCAGCACTTGAAGCACAGACTCATCAAACCAGTATAACTACCGCTTATATTTATCCCATGTAACAACCCTTTATTCTCCCTTTATCACAATGTATATTGTTGCTGGGAGGGTGAGAAAGTGTCTATTTGCTCTGTCATAGAATAAAATAATAAAATAAAAAGACTGTAATGTGAAAGGGGAAAAAAGCTTATAACTGTAAGCAGAGGGACCAACACCATTCCACCTAAGCAGGAACATCTAATTTCCACTGAGCTGCTTTCTCAGTTGTCCTCCATTCCTCTTTTAAAGGGGCTAAAAAGAGTTGAGCCCTGTCATTGTAAGAAGAGGGAAACGTGCTCTCTCATTCTTTTTCACCATGTTTGTGTGTCTTTCTCCTCTCACGTTTTGCCTCATAGTCCAGTATCTTCTCCACCATGGAGACTCATCCCTCTCAGAGAAGCTTTGGTTCAACACTCACACCAAGCACTTGATTCGAGTCTCTCTCTTTTTTCAAATAGCTTTTTTTTCTGTGTAAAAAAAACAGGAATGCACAAAAAATATCACTTTTGAAAACACCCCAGTCTGCCCTAATTCCAAATATGTATGTTTGAGCTCATTAACCTCCAACCACAGACACACACACACACACACACATACATTCTCACTATAACACACACAAAAATATCCCAGGAAATGCATTCAGCATCTCCCATTCAAATAAATACACTCCTGCAGTGACTGATTTGGCAACATGATCACGTCCTGATGAGACCTTTAGTCGTCTGCGTGCGTTTTGGAGTGGCGTTTGATTAATGTGGGTATTATGATTATTGTGTTTTGCCAGGATCTCAACTCTCTTCTCTGGTTGCAATGTCCATCACTGGATTTTCTTAGCCATGATAATAGCTTTTTAATTATAGTTCTCTGTTAATGTGCTCTCTAGGCATGGCGGCTGACCCCAGTCTCTCTGTCTCTCTCTAAATCTCTTTCACTCAACGCAGGCTGCTCTCGCTCACGCAGTCTGGTAGAAGTTGTCTGCCTCCAGGTTGTTATGTTTCTGCATGCTGTAATAACCACTGTAGCGTGAGTCGGGGTCGGCGATGCGCAGCATGCGCTGGGAGCTGTCCACTTGTACCTTCGTCCCTTTCTGGCAGTCAACGTACACCAGCTGGTTATTCAGACACGTGGGCTATACCAAGAACACAAACAGACACAAAAATAGTGAGTTTTCTCACAAGTACATAAAAACATCCTGTTTACAACCATTTCCTAAATTGAACAGTTAAATAATCGCATACTCATACTATGTAATAATGAACAGATATGCCTATAGAGGCACTATATGTCTCAGAGATGGACAAATCGCTCGCTGGGCACCAAGGACAAGCAGACATGTCAGTTTTTTATTCACAGTTGCCCAGCAGACAGGCAGGTTCACTAGGCTGTTGGGATAATAATCACCACTGTTTTTCATTTCACATGCTCAACAACTAGAGAAAGAAAACTAACTCTACTCCTTACTGACTTTTGTAAAGAAAACATTTTAATTTGAGATGGATAAAACGTAACATGCTTTGACTTCATATAGCTTCTCAGTAGCACAAAGTAGTACATAAATGCTTTGCAGTGTATCTGAATGCCACCTGCTGCACTATGCACATGAACCATAGTAGAAACTCTTTTTACTATGCATATTAATTAGCATGAAGAGATGCTGGGCCGTCTTTACAGAATCAGGAATACACTTCAGATTGTAGAGACAGTTACCAAGCTGAGCAAAATAGAGACGATGGGGAAAAATATTTCAGGAAAGATTATGGGAATCCCAAGGATTCAAGTACTGGCTAATTTTCCATAGTCACTGTGTACAATTGAGATAAATTATGCTGCTTTTTAGCCTAGTTAATTGAGTTTCTGGGTAAACATTACATGAGATGGGACAGCACACTGGATATCTCACTCACTTGCCCGGTAGACTAGCTAATAGATTTATGATTTGTTCACCCCTGTGTTTTCTAGTACTTTATTCTTGCACTCCTACCTTAGAGGGTGTGTGGTAGCAAGGTACATGCATCCACTGCTTCTTCTGGTTGACTAGCAGCAGAGTGGTGATAATGAGCACCATCATGAGGATGGGCAATGCTACCCAGGCCCAATGAAGGCTGGCATCCTCACTGAGTATCGGTGTCTTCCCATCTAGATACGGCATCTGAAGGCTGCCAAAGTCACCTGCTACAAGCACACGCCGATTAGACACAAATATGCTCTCATCATACCCATTAATGTTTGAAATGAATGTACATCACAGGATGTAAGCAAACAACTTTTAAAATTTGAAAACAGAACATATTTTATGCCAAATAAGTTTTTTTTGGCATCCTATTGGTTTGAAGTGATGATTAAAATGTCCTAATTTATTACAACTGGTTTAATTAATCACACCAAGTTAATAATCAAGTATACGTATATGAATAGAATTGCTAAAAAAAAAAAACCCACATGGTTTATGCAAAAACAAATGAAGAACGAGTTGTACACTATAGCTTCAGACCTCTTTTGTTCTACACTATATGACCATCATGCCCTAATCTGTCATCGCACATCCCATTCCAAAATCATAGGCATTGTGGATTTAGTCCCCACTTTGATGCTATAATAACCTCCACTCTACTGGGAAGGCTTTCCACTAGATTTTGCAAATGTGGCTGTGGGGATTTGCCCATTCAACTATAAGAGTGTTACTGAGGGAATGCTCTAATGTTGGGTGAGAAGGCAGGATGTACAAAAGGAATTCCAGTTCATCCCAAAGGTGTTTAGTTGGATTTAGGTCAGGGCTCTGTGCAGGCCACTCGTGTTCTTATACACCAAGCTTGGCACAACATGCCTTTATGGAACTTGCTTTGCACACAGGGGCACTGTCATGCTGGAACAGGTTTAGGGTACGCACGTTAGTTCCAGTGTAGGGAAATCTTAATGCTACAACATACAAGGACATTCTAGACATGCGTGTGCTTCCAACTTCGTGGCAACAATTTGGGGGAAGATCCACATATGGGTGTGATGGTCAGGTGTCCACATACTTTTGGCTATGCTAATAGGCTTATTAATGTATTGATTATCACTTAAAGAGTATGTTTTTTTTTTTTTTGGTAAGTTAATGTCGGTTTCAAATTTGTAACATATATCTACTTAGGATTCACTTAATCACCCGGTATGGCCTCAGTGCAGGATGTTATTTAAGCTGCAATCCGATAAAGTGCTCTTCAATATATTTTCATCTTAAATAATAAGATAAATTATGGTTTATGATTAAGGAGGTCCTTCAAATAATACAATAGGTAATGCACTTCTAATGCATGATAGTCACAATCGTCTTTCAGGTAGAGCTATGTTTAAAAATGCAAACATTGTTGACATTTGCATCATACACTTTGGTCATCAAGTCTGTAAATAAC
The DNA here is from genome assembly GCA_024331685.1 of Stegophilus panzeri. NCBI lineage: Eukaryota > Metazoa > Chordata > Actinopteri > Siluriformes > Trichomycteridae > Stegophilus > Stegophilus panzeri. The sequence goes on from JANDJT010000228.1 coordinate 14,393,981, forward strand.
GAAGAAAAAAAAAAAACCTGACTGCCACAAATGTAAGAATGTGTGAGGACAATTCCTTCATAATGATGGTAAAATGTGTTTTGAACTCTGACCTCTAAACTGGGGCATGATGTCATTCTCACTGTGAGTAGGCCAAGCAGGTCGATGTTTCAGTCTGTCTCCATGCTGGTCTGTCTTCTCTATAGGCACATTAGTGGGGACAATCTCTGTAATGGAAATGCACATTGTTTTATATCCAGTTTCCAAAACCGTACTATCTAAGTACAAATTTATTTAGCACTTATACATACTCTGCTACCTAACTGTTTATACACAATAATGAAATATTTCCACACATGATGCAATAAAATGTGATAATGCTATATCAGTGAAGTACATGTTCAGTGTCAGATGGACTATCAGAATGAGAGAGAGAGAAGCACGATGTGTGCTGTTTATGAAATGGCTTGAAGTAGATTTGGAGCTCTAAAACCTGCGTGGCTGCAAGGTCACAAACACATTAAAAGCTCTGTTTCAGTGATCCAGTCCAGCCGTATTTCTAATGCTTTTAAATTATTCACCAAACCAAGTCCACGCTCAGTAAAGCCTGACTCAATTAGAGTAAACACGTCTTTATGAAAGACGGAGCGAGACACTGAGAAAAACTGAGAGTTGTATGAATGACAAACAGAAGATTGCAGCTACAGGACACCAAGTCATCCATGCCTTAGTCTCAGCCTCAGACATGCACTGTTTTTTATCTGTCTGAATGGGAGACATCATCCTGACCACAACGGTGTGAGATATAGTCACTGGATTGAAAAAAGTTTGAGTCTAAGAATCCAAGTAGCTCAGTCTCAGATTCTCTGGCTGACTGCCTTGCAAGACTAAGCCTTAGTAAACAATTCTGTTCTCCTATATGTCTTTTTAAGTCTTTTTTAGTGTCAGTAAAATGTCCTCATCCTGTAAAAATAGGTTATGCCTGGCCACGTTAAGTGACAAAAATTACCAGTGTCACGGTTTGCCTTATGCTTAGACGTTTTAGACACTCCAGCAAATCTGAATTAAGAGCTATGTGCCCACATTTGGACTGTTTTACAGTGACAATATAATAGCACACAGCAAACTCTGCACCTGATAAATATCTGGAGTGTGGACAGTATTCTTTTCATCTGATTTTACTTTATCGAACTCTGCATGGCCATAACATGGCATTCCTGGGATAGTTGAGGTATAAGGGCTTTGCTCAAAGGCTCATCCGTCTAGCAGTGCTGGGAGTGAACCCACAACCTACTCCTGACTCTCACAGAACCTTAACCACTGGGTTAACTGTGAATTTCAAGATTCAAAAGTTCTTTAAAAACTCATCTCTTCAGGCTTGCATATTCTCTGTGACATAATAATATTGTATAATGTGTGTATA
>JANDJT010000228.1:14411002-14428394 GCA_024331685.1 Stegophilus panzeri
GCCATGGTTGGTACTTTTGCACAACTGCTTTGTGTGTGTGTGTGTGTGTGTGTGTGTGTGTGTGTGTGTGTGTGTGTGTGTACAGCAAATGCGGCGGACGGGTAATAAGGATGAGAATAAGAGGATTCTTATGGATCTGGATGTGGTCTTAAAAAGCCACGACTGCCCGTATATCATCCAGTGCTATGGAGCGATAGTCACCAACGTGAGTCATACACATCTATACTCACTGGCTATTTTATTCGGTACTCGTTCATGCAATTATGCAGCCAGCTAATCAGGTGGCAACAGTGCAGTACATCAAATAATCAGGAAGATAAATGTGTGCAGGTGTTCCTAATAAAGTGGTCGATGAGTATTAGCGCATTTTTGCTTTTCTTGAAGAAACATTGGATATTGAGTTTTTAAATTCCAAATCGTGCGTTGTTGTGCTCACAGACTGACGTGTTCATTGCCATGGAGCTGATGGGGACATGTGCTGAGAAGCTAAAAAAGCGGATCCAGGGGCCCATACCAGAGTGCATTCTGGGGAAGATGACTGTGGCGGTGAGCCTCTATTGTGTTTCCTTTCCTCTCTTATTTCCAATGCTCTGTTCATGTAGATTAAATTAAGCAATGAGGGGGAGGGGGGAACTAATCCAACAATGTGTTCTTAGCTGTTTGGGGAATAAGGTGGGCAGTTAACTTAGAACTCATGTTGACCTGCAATGTGTCCCACAAGAATTTAAAGAATAAGCTGAGAATCTCTTCTGTTCCTCACTCTGCAGATAGTGAAGGCTCTGCTGTACTTGAAGGAGAAGCATGGCGTCATCCACCGAGACGTGAAGCCCTCAAACATCCTGTTGGACGCTAAAGGTCAGATCAAGCTCTGCGATTTTGGAATCAGCGGCCGCCTCGTCGACTCCAAAGCTAAAACCCGCAGCGCCGGCTGTGCCGCTTACATGGCGGTGAGCGAGGAGACACTTTCACAATGAGAATCTGAGTCCTAGTGAACTCTGCTCAGAGACCGACTGACTAATGCTCTCTAAAGTATAGAGCACTGAGATACTCTGTGCTCCGGCTGAAGTGTAATCTCGTGGTGTTTTTGTGTATTTGTTTGTGTGTGATGATATGTTCAGCCTGAGAGAATAGACCCTCCAGACCCCAGTAAGCCTGACTATGACATCAGAGCCGACGTTTGGAGTCTTGGCATCTCTCTGGTACGTTTTCCATTTGCTTCATAAAATTGTTAACACCTGACAGTAAAACGCACAACAGGCCAAAGATATGGAAGTAAATGATTATGATTTGTAAGGTGTCAGCAATATTTTCTAATTAATTCACCAGACCCAGTAAAACAGGGAAGCCCAACCTAAGCAATGGCACAGAACTTACATTACCACTACCTATAAATCGACCTCAAAGAAAACTCATATCCCATAGCATACTCAAACTAACTGACAGTGCGGTTGCGAAATCTCAGATGGATTACAAGTTATTTCCTAATACTAGACCAGACTGCTAGACCAGACTTGTGCTATTTATTTAAGTGAATGTATTTTGACACACTCATCATCTCTGTTTTCCTTTTTTGACCACACTTGACTAACTCTGGGCCCTGATATGCTGGCAGAGAGCCAGAGATGGGGAACGACAGATAGGGGAGGGAGTGATAGACAAGGGAAGGAGAGACAGACAGGGGAACGACAGATAGGGGAGGGAGTGATAGACAGGGGAAGGAGAGACAGACAGGGGAACGACAGATAGGGGAGGGAGTGATAGACAGGGGAAGGAGAGACAGACAGGGGAACGACAGATAGGGGAGGGAGGGATAGACAGGGGAAGGAGAGACAGACAGGGGAACGACAGATAGGGGAGCGACAGACAGACGGGGGAGCTGCAGTCAGGGCGCGGCAGACAGGGGACAGGAGGCAACAGACTGTACCTACTCAACTGAGTTGAACATTAGCATTGCAATTACAGAGATTAAGTTGATCCAAGAACTGAGGAATTTTTTTTACTGAATCCTTTGTTTAAAGTTGTTCAGTTATTTTTAGCATGGTTCTTCTACTGAGAAGTTTCCAGGAGCAGTGATAGTTGCTTGGTTTATCTATATTACAGCACGTAATACAGTCTGTGATTGTTATAATTGATGTCTTATTTTGCACGTGTTCCTCGTGTCCTGTAGGTGGAGCTGGCCACAGGACAATTCCCGTATAAGAACTGCAAGACAGACTTCGAGGTGCTGACCAAAGTGCTACAGGAGGACCCTCCTCTTCTGCCTCTCAGCATGGGCTTCTCCCTCGACTTCCAGTCCTTTGTTAAAGACTGGTATACACGCATATACACACGCTAGCAGCATGTCCTCCTGAATGATCAGATATGCAGTACACATTAAATTCCAGGCCACTCAGTTCAATTAATTTAATTAGTTTAATTAGCGTCCTAAACGTATATATTTTTTTTTGCTCTTTGTCCTTGCAGCCTCACAAAGGATCACAGAAAAAGGCCAAAATACCACAAGCTGCTTGTAAGTGTCTCAGTAGTGACAGTTTTACCACGGTATACCCCACACTCATAATAATATATAATATTGCAACAGTAAGGGGTATTCCTTTAAATTTCACCCATTTAAATATCACATTCAAATATTAAGTGCCTGTTGTCTGTAATCCCACAGACAGAGCGAATGTTAGCTCTACATTTTTTGTATCACATCAAGCATGGAAAGTAAAAGCTGTGTTGCCTTCTATGCAAAAAAAAAAAATTAATTAAAAAAGGATACAGCAATATCATACTTCTGTCATTAGCGTCACTGACTACTAGCCTTTTGTTGCCCCCGTCCCTACTTTTTTGAGACGTGTTGTGGCCATCAAATTCAAATCTACCTTGTTTTTTTCCTGAAAATTGGACATTTCCTCAGTTTAAACATTTGATATGTTTTCTTTGTTCTGTTGTGAATAACACATGGGTTTGTGAGATTTGCAAATCATTGCGTTCTGTTTTTATTGACGTTTTACACCGCGTACCAACGTTTTTGGAATTGGGGCTGTAAAATCGGACTGTTGTGTGTTCGAAATTCCCAGAAGATCCTCAGACCAGCCTGTCTGTTACCAACGTCCATGCCACGATCAAAGTCCCAGAGATCACACTTTTTCTTCATTCTTATGTTTGATGTGAACATTAACCAAAGCGCTTGATCTGTACCCGCATGATTTTGTGCATTGTGCTGCTGCTACATGATTGGCTGATTAGATAACTGCATGAATGTACAGATGTATAAGCACACAATATATGTCACAGCATCACAATAATTGAATTCTGTGTTAGTGTGTCATGTGTTTGGTTCCTCATGGCTCACTGCTTTATATATATTTAGAATGCATAATTTAGATAAAAGGTGAAAAGTAATGACATGTTATCAGATCACAAAGGCTTAAATGTGGATTTTATGTCAAATTTGAACAGTTTTTATATCATGATGTTCGGTACTATCAGACTAGTTTATAATTATCATATCTATATCTGCATGCTACGTTCCCGGAGTCTTTGACCCCCCTCACCTCTTCCCTTCATGCGTCAGGAACACAGTTTCATCCGGCGCTACGAAGTGGTGGAGGTGGACGTGGCGGGCTGGTTTCAGACCGTGATGGAGCGCACCGAATCGCCACGCAGCAGCCAGTGCTACAGCCAACACCAGCTCCACTCGCTGTTCAGCAGGTAGCCGCACACGCCGAGACGGACGGACGGACGGAGAGAGAGAGAGGGACGGACGAAGAGAGAGCGTGGAGGGTTGTGTGTGTGTGTGTGTGTGTGTGAAAAGGGGAAAGGATGGAGCAATTAATAAAAGGCTGGTTTGAGACAGAGTAAAGATGACTGACAGACAGACACGGGCAAGTGTGTTGTAAATTTGAAACCTATTTATATTTATATGTATCCTTTCTTTTCATCCACCACTCTATCAGGACGGACGTTAGCCTTAGGAGTTGCTAGTCGTGCACGTTCACGTGTATAGTGTCATACACATTCACTACCGTTATAAGCTATAGAGCACTGTACAGTGTAAAGCGACAGCTGTGAATATCATCACTTCTTACATCACGTATTGACTTCAAATCAGTGTAAGCCATATGGCTGCGCGGTGTGTGTAGCCGCCCTGCATAGTGTGTACAGTTTTGTGTTCGTAAAAATACGGTGTCCTTCACCACGGTCGTTAGCTCCACATCCTCCATTAGCCCCTTACTCAGGGACTGAACAGAGTAGTCGAACAACACTGAGCCAAGGTGTGTGTGTGTGTGTGTGTGTGTATATATGTATGAGAGTGTGTTTTGTGCATTTGTGAGTAATCTTATTAGATGGAAATTTTAATATATGACAAGTCCTCATTTTCCTGGACAGCTCGCATGTTTGTAGATGATTTAATCAACTCAAGGAAAATAGATGGAAGAAGTAGTGTTCTGAAATGTGCGTTTGTCCATCAAATATCCGATCTAACACACGGTTAGAAAATTAGGACTTGTTAGAAATAGTGCTTAAAAGTGATTGACTTTCAACATTTGTTGAGGGGAAGTTATTTTGCTGTAACGACAAAATAATAATAATAATTTTAAAAAAAAATTAGTTTAGCTTATAGCATTTAATCTAGAGCATACTTTTATTACACACACCTCAGGAGAGTTATAGGTATGCAAGCGAGAGAACGACTGAGAGGAGAATTGTTTGCTGGTAGTAGATAAGATAAGATAAGATAAGATAAGAGAATACCCACCTACCCGCCCGGTCTATGCTTCATCAGAAGCGCCGAGACGTTCCTGGTCTTACAGAATATCCGAGAGAATATTTCTCAGCTATCTGCAAGTAGTATACAGATGGAAGCGCCTTTTTTGACTAGCTTCAACAGAGGTGAGATTGTCATAGCTTTGATGCGACCTTATCGGCGGTATCGTATCAAGGCAATGTTGGACTGGGATACATTAAAAAAACTGTAGCTCGCTAAACCACAAAAAACAGTGACTTCATAAGAAACGGCTTTATTGTGTTGACTTGGCCAACAGGACTTTAACATCAGCTGGTTGATTTAAATAGGACAATAAACATTACTATGTCGCTGTTGGGGAAATGTCGTCGTAGCAATAGCTTCGCTACTTTACGTTGCATCTCAGACAGAGTTTATCGGGTTAAAGGTGCTCCCATTTGCCACCAATTTCACCATTTATTTGTCGCTACTGGCCAATCACAGCACAATTGGGCAGCACATTTGGCAAGTTTGGACCCAGCCATGGATATCCCGCAATCGTGAACGTCTCGAAAGTGTTTTTCTGATGAAGGGTTCAGGAACCAGGATGGAATGGAGTATAGACCAAGCTTCAGAGGATCTATTGCAAGAAGTGACTTAGCAAAAAGGAGAAAAATGGGCATTGTGGCTAAGCTGTTTTTTATATACACTACCGGTCAAAAGTTTAGACACACTCAGTATGTATGTATTTATTTATTTATTTATTTCCCACATTTTATAATAATAATAAAGTCATCAAAACTCTGGAGTAACACAAACGGAACTATGGGAATTATGTTGTGATAAAAAATCCAAAATAAATCAAAATAATTTAATATTTTAGCATCTTCAAAGTAGACACCCTTTTTCGTAGAATTTCCAAAAATGTATTCTTGGCATTTGTTCAACCAGTTTCTTGAGGAATCCTCCTGAGATGCTTTTTAAACAGAGTTTCCACCTATCCGCGACACTTATCGCTTGCGTTTTGGAATATTTCGCTCCGAGTCGTCCGTTTAAAAACATTTTTTTTGTAAATAAAATGTTAGAGTTCTATTGAAAGAAATCAATATGTTGGCACAATTATATTTTTGTCTACAACACCGATTTCAAACATTTAATCATCCAGCTTCAGATCATGAGAAACATTTCAGTCAAGTGTCTCCAAACCAGTAGTGTGTATGTGTGTGTGTGTATAATTATATACATATAGTAACGTGTCCCTTGTTAACATCCATCCATCTTCTATACCGCTTTATCCTTTTCAGGATCACGGGGAGACCTGGAGCCTATCCCAGGGAGCATTGGGCACAAGGCTGGACAGGGCACACAATCACACACACATTCACACACCCATTCATACACCACGGACACTTTGGACACGCCAATCAGCCTACCATGCATGTCTTTGGACTGGGGGAGGAACCGGAGTACCCGGAGGAAACCCCCGCAGCACGGGGAGAACATGCAAACTCCGCACACACAGGGCCACGGTGGGAATTGAACACCTGACCCTGGAGGTGTGAGGCGAACGTGCTAACCATTAAGCCACCGTGCGCCCCCCTTGTTAACAAATATGGTAAATTTAGTCTTAAGTAATATGAAAAATTTTTTAATTGAAATTAAATTTTAATTGTAATTATTTCTATGAATGTAAAAATAAAATACCATTAGGTTATATTAGTAGTGTCATTCTCATAGTATTATTGTGACCACACACAGTCTGGCAGTCTGTTTACAATGTCTACTGATAAGAATATGTAGTTAAATTACAATTAATAAAGTAGTAAAATTAGATCTTTGATGATATAGCCCTTTTTGACATTTGGGCCCCTGCCCCTGAGGAACTCTCTGCACGTCCTTGCTAAGCATGTGCACTTCAGGCCTGCATTGCTGTAGCTAATACAGATCACATGCTGTGGTGTGAGCACTGAGAGTCATTATTTCATTACAGAGACAATTAGAAATACAGAGAGAAAATTAGCAGGGTAAAGCTAGTCTTGGTGTTTTGTGTGAATTTTTTAGCTGATGTAATTAGATTTGGGTGGATTTTATAACATCCACTGCTTTTACTGTCTGTTAAATCTTTACATAAAGAGTTTCAAAAAACACTATTTGGTACGAACTAGTTGCAAATTCCCCACATATATGAACACACGGTGACCTACATACAAGAATGTTAGGAACAATGAACAATAGAGAAGAGGGAAGGAGGGATGGAAAGACACAACAAATAAACACACACACACACACACACACACACACACAAAATCACTCTGTCCTTACCCTCGCACACAGGACAGCATTCTCCAGGCACTGTGACCGGATGGAGGCAGTTATGGCCACAGGCAGCAGCTACACAGCGGGCCTCACCGCTCACACACTGGCAGAATGTGCAGTCGTCCTCTCGCCAGTGATCCCCATGTGCCAGGATCTGGCCATTCACATAGCAGCCGGCCAAATTCAGCGCAGGGAAGATAGGATCTGCAGAGAAACAGAGAGAGGGAGGAATTAATCCCTGACGTCGCCCTTGCTCTTTTTATGGATCAGCCTTGTTACTCTTACTCATACACTGTCACTACGTCTTGCCAAACTATTACACTGAAGCACAGATTTACTAAAGTTGTTCATATAAAACAACCACAATGCATTGCACTAAGCCTGAAAACCACTGTTGGAAAGGTGATTGTGTGCACAAATCAGTATGACCAAAGTGAAGGTATTATATTTGCAGAAGTCTGTTCCCACTAGTTGCAGACAAAATGAAACCAGGTTTTAATATTTGGAACATTTAGCACAATTAAGCCTCATGATCTCAAAATGATAAGAAAGTTTTTTAAATATCATCATGGAAAAATTGGTTTCATATTAGATATTCATTGCATATTCACACCGCCAGTGCTAAAAGCATTTAATCAGAGATTGTTAGACGCAGAATCAATTTTTATTCAAGCCTATCTTAGGAACAAATCATACATGCTTTACAGTAATTTTGCATTCTTACTGCATTTTGAACAGTTTTTCACCATTTAATTTGCGGGGAGACCTTGACTTGCCACGACTATCAAGAATAAAAAGATGTTTTTCCTACTACTTTGCATATTAAGTAATTTGCACACTTGGTCTTTGTAAATCACCCACAACATATTTATACCATTGCAGCGGCTAATTAGCACTCATTACTCATGATCTTACATGGGGACAAAAAAAAAAAAGTGAAGTAATACAGTTGTATAGAAACAGCACCTCTGATTTGGATAAATTTGAATAAATTATCAGAGGTAAACTAAGTGATGGAAGACTGTTTGATTTATTTAAAACAATCATCAGATCCATTTGTACACACACCATATGCTTTGCTGGAAATATAACTGCTCTTTAGATGTACAGAAATCCAGCTTTCCACATGCACCAACATTTTGCTCACTTATAAATTTCACAGCCATGAAATTACCCAGACTAATATTGTGGCATGTAATGGGGACTTCATCTTAATTAACCATAGTGCTGGAAAAACATTACAAAACTAATCTGCACATAAAAATAATCCGATAATTCTAATAGTAGCAGCCAAAAGTAAAGAGCTAATATGAAGCAGTAATATGGTGGGATGAAGGTCTACCCAAGAGACATGCAAAACAATCCAAATTACATGCTCCCAGGCACACTGTGTTTGGTTGGTCTATAAAGTAAAACAACAAGCAGTTCCCTGAACTAATTAACCCAGGATGCTTGCTTAATTGGGAGAATAAAAATTAGGCAAAGAATTCATCATGTCCCTGTGAAAAGTTCAGATGATAGGGTCTTCGCTCATGAACCATTTTAATGTATTTCATTTTTTGAAAAATTCCTGCTGCCATCTAATTGCCCTACCAGCTTGTTCCAGGGGTGCGGGCATTTATTAGCATTCTTGCTTGGGTAATCATCATCTGATTTAATTTCAAACAGACATTAAACAGAAGATGCAAAAAAGCCCCTGAGCTAAATTGTTCATTACAATTCTATGACTGTAGATTGATAAGTGAATCCCAATCATGATTTTTTTTTTTTTTTTTTTAAATAAAAACATCAGTATTAATTTGCTCTTCTTTGCTACAGAGTAAGGAAGTGGCCATTCAGTCTAATATTGCATGTGGATCCAATGAAAACTCTTTACACAAATACAACCCGTAATTTATGGAGTTACTGGTTCAAGAGTTTGTTAAATGGCTGTTGTGTTGCGGCTAATAACATGTAGTTACAGGTAGGGCTGGGTCACTTTGATCACACTGTACATGTAATGACTGTGCTTTGACAGTGTAGACTTGCGGCTGTGCTGTGTGCGGTTTCAGTACAGTGGGAGTATTACTTTACCTTAAAATATGCAAAATATCACCAACTTGACAATGTGAGTATCTGGGTCATATTTATCAATTCACTGGTTCATTAGCTCCTAATTACAATAATCCCCATTCATTCTTAGTAACGTTAGCAATTCTTCAAGCACTATAATAGCCAGGTGATTGTGGTCACCTTCACAGACAGGACAGCACTCTCCCTCTGGTACGTAGTAGCGTTCGCAGTGGAGGACGCCACACTGTGCCGTGAAACACACTGATACACCGCCCTGGCAGCGGCAGAAATGACAGGCATCCATCCTGAACATGTCACCATCATGATATTCCACTCCACTGAACATACAGGCCGGCTTAGTCTCTGTAAAACATAATCACTCATTTTAGACTTCTACATGAAAAAAAAAAAAAAAAAAAAAAAGGAAAAGCACACAGACTGTAGAAAAAAAAAATACAAGGGCTAGACATACATTTGTGGGGCATCAGGGATTACATGTACTATGATCTAATTAGTAGTTTAAATATACAAAACAATATGTAACATACTGTATATAACATATACAATATGCAACAGCATTGTTCAATTAAAAAAATCTGATTAGTCAGAATGTATAACATCATTGCTGTGAGAGGAGTGCCGGCTGTGAGGACAATCACATCTACTGTAATACATTATCATAATACATAATCACAGGCACTAAAAATGTGTTGTTATTTAACAAAAATATTTATAATCATTCATATGGTGAAGCTTTCTGTAAAGGGAGGTTTATTTACTGCAACATTTATGGAAGGAGTCTCCACTGTCAGCACATTGCAAGAGTCAGTAGGTTTTCTGTCACAGGAAAGTCTTCAGTACAGACTCTGTACTTTCCAGTTTCACAGTAACATGACAAGCTGTACTTTTTGAATTATTAATACAATAAAAAGAGAGAAAAAGATAAGCTGATGAGGGAGCAACTGTTTAAACTGTCCCAACTGAAACTACTGGCATGGCCAATTCATTTGTTTGTGCTAAACACCAGAGACATTTGGGTTTGAGATCAAAAGACGGATATGAGACGAGAGTTTAAGATTTCAGCTCTATTTCCTGGTATTAAAAACCATAAACATAAAACCTTTGGTATCAGACCACCCAATTTTTAGGTGAGAAAAAGAATAGGAACAGATAAGTATTGAAGTAAATTAAAGTAAATAACACTTAATATTTGGTTGTATGTCCCTTGTGGATTATGATACCTTCACCCCTGCCGTGTGGAGGTTGTTGTTGATGTCACTGTTGTTTTTAGGTTTTTCTTCACAGCTCTCACAATGTTTCTGTCTTCAGCTGTTGTTGTTTTCCTTGGTCATTCAGTGTCTGTTGCTCAGTACACCAGTGGTTTCTGGTGGCTTCATTCCAAATTGTTGTATTGCCTATGCCCAATGTTTGTACAATGCCTCTGATTGATTTTCCTTCTTTTCTCAGCTTTAAAATGGCTTGCTTTTCTCCCATAGACAACTCTCCGATCTTCAAGTTGGCTTACTCTTAAGGCTAAAACCAAGCGTAGGTGCTCAGAGTTACAGTCATGTGAAAAAAATAAGTACACCCCATGGAAATTCTTGGCTTTTTTGACATATCTGGACAAGCAAACATTTGATCATCTTTGAAACAGTGCCTATTAATAAAGTTGATGTACTTGAACAAAACCACAAGCAAAATTAGCTTTTTCAATGATTTATTCAACAGAAATATTAATAGTTGTGATATTCTTCTGTGGGAAAAGTAAGTATACTGTTGGCCTCACAAGCTAGTATTGCCCCCTTTAGCAGAAATAACTTTATGTAGGCGTTTTGCATAATTGTCCAGCAGGCTTCTGGAATTTTTGACCACTCTTCCATGCAATATTATTTCAGTTGCAAGATGTTTGAGGATTTTCTTGCATGTACTGCCTGTTTCAAATTCCCCACAACATTTCATTGGGATTAAAATCCAGGCTTTGACTAGGCCATTCCATAACCCTCCATTACTTCTTTTTGAGCCATTCCTTGGTGGATTTGATAGTGTGCTTAGGATCATTATCCTGTTGAAAGGTCCACCTTTCGGTTCAACTTCAACTTTCGGACAGATGGCCTCACGTTATCTTCAAGCACTCTTTGATATGATGCAGAATTCCTAGTTGAATCAATGAATGCAAGCTGTCCAATCCCTGAGGCAACGAAGCAACCCCAAACCATAACATTTCCACCATCGTGCTTCACAGTTGGTATGAGGTGCTTCTCCTGACAAGCTGTCTTTGGTCTGCACCAAACATGTCTGCTGTTACTGTGACCAAACAACTCTATCTTTGATTCATCTGTCCAGAGCACAGTACTCCAAAAAGCCTGGTGTTTGCCTATATGCTCAATGACAAACTGTCAGTGAGCTGTTGCACTGTTGCAAAGGCTTTTTCCTATCATGCCTCCCATGCAGATAAAATTTGTGCAATCTCTTTCTGATTGTAGAAGCATGCACATTGACACCAACAGTTGCATGATTTACTAGCAGATCCTGTGATGAAATTTTAGGGTTCTTGGAGACTTCTTTTTGCATCAAACGACCTGCTCTTGGGCTGAATTTGCTGGGACGGCCAGTCCTGGACAAATTGGCATTTGAGATCTTTTTAAATCCTTTGCCAGACTCATAGGCATCCACAACCTTTTTTCTGAAGGCCTTATAGATCTCTTTAGATCTTGACATGATGACACCACACACCTCAATACCAAAGGGAACACCAGACACTAGATATGAGAGGGTTACAAATATGACATGTTCTACCTGCACTCTCTAAGCAGGTTCTACTCACTGGCACCCAATTTTGAACACCTGATTCTAATTTTATGGATTTTAAGGTGTGATAAATATAGGGGTGTACTTACTTTTTCCATGTGACTGATCTGTTTTTTATTAATTTAAATTGTGAAAATTGCTACAAATTGTAAATTGTGTCAATTGTTAGAGTGTATCCCCTTTAGTAATAGACACTGTTTGAAATAGGATCAAATGTTTGCTTGTTCAAATATGTCAAAAAAGCCATCAATTTCCATGGGGTGTACTTATTTTTTCACAGGATTGTATTTATTACTTCATCAATCAATCTAACAGGGCACACCTGGGTAGCAAGAAACACCTGTCACCTATTCGCCTACACACTGGGTGGTCTGATATAAAATGTGCTATGTTCTGTCATTTAACACATCTACATATAAATAAAAGCTGAAATTCTAAGTTCTCTTCTCATATTCATCTTTTGATTTCAAACCCAAATGTCTTCAGTCTACAACAAAAACCAAATTAATTGGCCTTGCCGTACCAATAGTTTCAGAGGGGACTGTAGCTGATATAACATAAGTGATAACAGGGACTAAGTTGTCTTGCAGATGTTCCACAATATTAAATATAATTATAAACTGATAGACTGACATTCCATACTTTTTAATTACTAAGGAATGTAATCGCTCGAAATGCTGTAGTATAAGAAAACTGAACACACACGGTGTGCTGTCATTGGAAAAGAATCAACTTCAGGTTGCTGACTGTAACTATGCTTCAGCATGATCACATAAGGAACCGAAACTTACAGTAACAAAAGTCGAGTGAAATGTACAGTCATTTTTTCATCTGGAAATTTAAATGTTACAATGGAAGCAGATGATAATTTTTTTTTTCAAAATGCACAGTAAAATTGTTGTTTAAAAGAAGGTGCAGAGTAAGTCTTCCAAGATGATGCCCAAAATGATGTCCTAGTTCATCCTGCTGCAACACTGTGATGCATCATACACTATCTCTAACACCTTCAGGGGCCCTTCTAACAGGGATTATACACAGAAATTGCAGACTGGAGTTTTTTCTTACATAATTATTAAATCGATTCCTTTCATCTATTTTGGCTGTGTGGTTTATGTCTCTGTGTGGCTGTGTTCCTCCAGTTCAGACAGAGATGGGCTACGTGGAGAACCTCTCCATCATGTATATGTCTCCATTGGCTTTTAGAGCATAAGGGGATTGGTGTGCTGGTCACCATGGCAACGCTAGGTGCAAAATTCAACTCTCAGCCAACGTGTTACGTCTGCCATTTGTACTAAACTCAAGAGGTGCACATTCATGCTTGGGAAATAAAGCCATTATGTTCTCCAGCATGCACCTCAAAACAAAATCTGCACCACTATGTAGTACCAGCAGCATCTGAATTTAAAGATCATTGGTGGAACCGAAATAATGTTAGTAAACAAAATACTTTTAAATAATTGTTGTCAGCTCATTTCCTTTAGCTCCCTGGACTGATGAAAAAAACAAAAAAAAAACCAATATCCTGCACATCAGGAATCCTACATTTCTGTATAACACTGTGCCTCTGTGCATTCAGCACATTTCACATTTCAAACAAGTTCAATGTGAGTAGTATTATTAGAAACTGATATAAATAAAAAGCTCAGCTCAATTCCATGTGAGAATAAGCATTAACATGGTTTCAGACTAAACAGTGTCTATCTTTATTTCCAAAGACTTGTTTGCCAATTAGTGAGGGTTTAATGAATTACAATCACAGTTCCAAAATAGCTGGGACCCTGTGTAAAATGAAAACCCATATGTTATTCACAATAGAACACAGAAAACATGTCAAATGTTTCAACTGAGGAAGAAAAAAAATAAGGTAATTTTGAATTTGATGGCCACAGCACATCTCAAATAATTTTGGATGGGGGCACCAAAAGGCTGGAAAAGTAAGTGTTACTAAAAAGAAACAGCTGGAGGTTAATTGTCAACAGGTCAGTAACATTATTGGGTATAAAAAGAGTAACTTAGGGAGGCAGAGTCTTTCAGAAGTAAAGATGGGCAGAGGTTCATCAATCTGTGAAAAACTGCATCTACAATTTGTGGAACAATTTCAGAATAATGTTCCTCAATGTAAAATTTTTGAAGACTATGAATTACTTATCGTCTACAGTACATAATATCATCAAAAGGTTCAGAGAATCTGGAGAAATCTCTGTGCGCAAGGGACAAGGGTGAATATTAATATTGCATGCCCATGATCTTTGGGCCCTCAGACGGCACTGCATTAAAAACAGACATGATTCTGTAATGGAAATCACTGCATGGGCTTCTCTGGGCCAAAGCTCATTTAAAATGGACTGAGGCAAAGTGGAAAACTGTTCTGTGGTCAGACGAATCGAAATTTGAAATTCTTTTTGGAAACCATGCACGCCGCATCCTCTAAACTAAAGAGAACTAAAGAGGAGGGGGACCATCCGGCTTTTTATCAGCGCTCAGTACAAAAGCCTGCACTCTGATGGTATGGGGGTGTATTAGTGCCTATGAAATGGGCAGCTTGCAAATCTGGAAAGGCACCACCAATGTTGAAAGGTAAATACAGATTTTAGAGCAACATATGCTTCCATCCAGATTCCATCCCATGTTTACTTCTGAGAGACTCTGCCTCTCTAAGATGCTCTTTTTATACCCATCATGTTACTGACCTGTTGCCAATTAACCTAATTGAATTTTTGTTACAAGAATTTTTAGTAACCCTTACTTTTCCAGCCTTTTGTTGTCCCCATCCCAACTTTTTTGAGATGTGTTGCGACCATCAAATTCAAAATTATCTTATTTTTTCCTTAAAATGCTACATTTACTCAGTTTAAACATTTGCTATGTTTTATATGTTCTATTGTGAATAATATATGGGTTTATGAGATTTGCACATCATTGCATTCTGTTTTTATTTACATTTATTTACATTTTACACAGCGTCCCAACTTTTTTGGAATTGGGGATGTACACAAAGAACCTGTGAGCCTGCACAACTGTCACACCAGCCAGGTACCAAACATCAGGGTAGGGATTTGCTACAATTTCTAATCAAAACGGTGTCTTTTTCATCAGCTTGCACTTCTCTTTCTCTCTCTGTCTTATTTTCTTGTCAAAATGACAATTGGGCATGAATTACAGGAAAGTGCCGACAATGCTATTATTAGCCAGACAGCTGTTGTGTAACAGGCAGACTGTGACTGATGTGTGTTAAAATCCATCATGTACTTCACGGCAGAGGTTTGTTACTAACACTAACAGATCAATTCACAATGAATTAATATGTACAGTTGCATTGAGGAAAAGCAAGACTTTATAAACCAGGTAGGAATATAACACTGACGCACATTACAAACATCTGGAATACCTTAAACCTGCACGTTTTTGTGAACGACAATACGTAGCACAAGATGGCTTAATGATAAACTACTGCAAGGTAGAGAGCTTCTAATGAGTTTAGTGTTGGGGGCAGTCCAGCATGGCCAGTGAGTGATAAAGGGTCAGGTCAATTAGAAAGAGCCTGAGGTGCCAATGCAGCTATCCCAAACCATCCAGATGTTCACTTTGTGAGTTCCAAGCTTGCCGGTGTAATTATTCATATACTCCATTATACAAGTCTCCACCATGCAGCACAAAGGCTTCTATTAGACCTTAATAGTAAAAAGTGAAAAGATACATTTTTAACACAACTCAGAGGTTCCATGTTTAGCAAGCAGACATTTCTCAGAGAACAAATAGTATCATGGGTCCCATCTGCTTTATCACTTGTTGTGACCTATCTATTAGACATGGGGAAGCTCTGGCCTCAGCATTCCTCTAGCTGCATTCCTGTTTCTAAAGGATGTAACATTAACAGTTGCTCATAAATGCTAAGCTCAAAGCCATGCCTGGTTTCTGACTTATTATTTCCAGCACACAGATGACCATCTTGGTAAACAATTATGCTACATGTGTTCAAACTGCAGATTACTTTTTATCCACTCTTTATACAAAGTAGCTATGTGAACTTGAAAAGAGTTTTAGAACTAATTGCGTCATTGTTTTAACTCTCTGCCTTGGGCATGAATCTTCTTTCACTACAGATCGTGCTTCATTTAGAGATTTTTTTTTAATACACTCTATGAAGGTTTTCAGTAATTTTGAAAAAACTAGTTGTAGTAAGCCAAGACCACTCGTTAACCTTTACAACCCAGAGAATGTATTTTGCTGGTATTTTCACGCACTGTGCACAGTGTTTCAGTTTTACTGTATATCTGAGTAAACTTTTAACCTTGAGATGAAATACCATTCCGAATAACTTCAGAATTATTTAAAGGGGAAACTGACATATTGTATGCACATATTTGGCATAATAAACAAAGCCATGTATGATAATTTGTAGAAAAATACACTCATGCACACTTTATTAGGAACACTATACTAATACTGGGTAGGGCTTCCCTTTGCTTTCAAAACAGCCTGAATTCCTTGTGACATGGATTCCACAAAATGTTGCAAATATTACTTTGAGATTCTGGTCTACGTTGACATGATGATGATTTCAGGCGCACTTTCATGATGCAAATCTTTCGTTCTACCACGTCCCAAAGGTGTTCTATTGGGCTCAGATCCGGTGACTGTGAAGACCTCTGAAGAACACTGAACTCATTATCATGTTCATGAAACCAGTTTGAGACGACTTTTGCTTTGTGACATGGTGCATTATCATGCTGGAAGTAGCCATTAGAAGATGGGTAAATTGAGGCCATGAAGGGATGCAACAATATTCAAATAGGCTGTGGCATTCAAGTTATGATTGACTGGTATTAATGGGCCCAAAATGTGCCGAGAAAACATTCCCTACACCATTACACCACCTCCACCAGCCTGGACTGTTGACACAAGGCATGTTGAGTTCATAGATTCATGCTGTTGGCACCAAATTCTGATCCTTCCATCTGCAGAAGACCATGTCAGGTTCCACTTCTGTCAGCCAAGAACAGAAAGCTGAGGCTGCAGTGGGCAGAAATGCTGCAGTTACTGGAGCCTTTCTGTCATCTCGAACAAGTTTGGTCATTCTCCGCTGACCTCTCTCAACAAGGCATTTCTGTCTGCAGAACTGCCACTCACAGGATGTCTTTTCTTTTTTGCACCAGTAAACTTTAGAGACTGCTGTGTGTGAAAATCCCAGGAGATTACAGAAATACTCAAACCAGCCCTTCTGAAACCAACAATCATGCCATGGTCAAAATCACTGAGATCACATTTTTTTCCCCCATTCTGATAGTTGATGCCAACATTACCCGCAGTTGCTGCCCTGTATATGTATGATTTTATTCATTGCACTGCTGTCGCACAATTGGTTGATTAGATAATTGAATGAATGAGTAGGTGTACAGGTGTTCCTGATAAAGTGCTCATTCAGTGTAGATTCATTCAAAAGAAATGCTACAGTTCGCACAGGGATTTTAATAAGATAATGCTGAAATTGCAATAAATATG
>JANDJT010000228.1:14428468-14455014 GCA_024331685.1 Stegophilus panzeri
GCTTCAAACCACACACACACACACACACACACACACACACACACACACACACACACACTAAGATGCTCCTACTATGTCTCTGTCGATAAAGTGCTGTAAATAATCCATTATTCAAACAATATCTGGTCAGTGGGGGTCCTACAGCGGTTCATTTTCACCAAGAGACTGGACAGAGGCAGGTGCATAAATGAACAGATGGGTTACAATCAATAACTAGACACCTACAATGGGACGTACTGTATATGGCAAGTGGGCTTGAGTCCAATGAGTCTAGTATTTTTAAAAAAATATATTTCCACTACAATATACATTTCAGGCTTTTCCTGACATTTATTGTGAATAAGAAATAATGTGTTAGAATGTGCATTAGAAAAAATGTTTGTGAACACAATAGTCTATTTATAACTCAAGAAATACACCTGAGAATTGCATTTTGTTTAATGATATGTTGATATCTATACTTCTCAGTATGTAAACAAAGAATGACAAAATTTAATCAAAATATGAATGCCTTTTAGAATTATAATTCTAATTTACCCGGGTTTACAACCTCTATATCTGAATGCTACCATCTTACTTCAGAACATTCTCCAGTAAGCACTGGGAAATCACTACTATCTGATTTCTTTATGTCTTTTTTCTCAAGGACATCACAAATCGGCTTGATAACTTAGCTTGTGCTTTTCAAAATAAACTGACCCTAACATTCCAGAGATATGATAACCTAAATTTATGGAAAATCAAGGGTAAGACATGCAATCTGCTGCAAGCAGAGACAGATTTGAACAGATTTACACTTGAAGGGTTAGTAGGTTAGTGAAAACAGAACAGTAGTATTACCAGAAGACCACTCTATGTTCAATCAACACCTGCAGAAGGCCAATTCTATGTGTGATGGATGCTGTGGAGTGCGGCGTCTCCAAGGGGCTCAGCTGTAATCACATAACTGGTGCACTACAGTGGCCAAAGGCAGGTGTCCAACCTAACACACAATTCTGGCTGCAGAGTGGGTCTGGCGTGATTAAATTAAACACAAAATCACCTTTATAAACACCTTTATAATCAATTTTGCACCAATTTAGCGGTTTCAGCATTTGGCATTGCTGAACAACCAAGACTGCCAAAGGCAAGTGTTCTCAAAATTTGGTCTCATTCTGCCATCTGACTTTAGTCCAGTGAGAGGAACCATTATAGTAATGTAATAGTGAGGAGTTCTAGTTTGAAATACACCTTGCTTTGTAGTCTATCTCTATCATTTAATGGCTGATGTATATATTTACCTATTATTCAGGTGCTCTACAAGCCTTATCTGCTGCTGAAGCATGTTAATGTAATCTTATAGTAGTAAGCTTTTCTTTAAACATAAAAAATTCTGCTTCATCGTCAATTATGAGGGGTGTCCATAATTTGAGTACTGCAGACTTTTTTTTTCTCCAGCTATATAAATGTCCAGTCCTTTGTAATTCACATATTTGTTTGTGTGAAAGAACTGCAGGTGAGGCAAATCAACTATGTGACTGTTTACTCTTCTTTTGCAATGTCACTCATATGGAGAAACAGAAACAGCCACCCACACACAGACAGAGCTTATCTACAGACAGAAGGTATCTGAAGCAAAAGGAAGCCTGTCTCATTGGTGTTGGTTCACAGGGCTGTGTGGAAGCAGCCTCAGCCTGTGAAATTCTTTAGCTGGAGATTAAAAACACCTTTAAACCACAGCCACATAGCCACAAAGCGCAGGTTCAAAATAACACTGATTGTGACCCAGAAGCCAATAACCTTCACAAAGGAGCAGATTTATATAATATCACCTATAATGTAATTAGGAAAATGTTGCTTAAAATCATTTAAACACACCATGTAGAGTGGAAACATACAGAAACTGAATTGGAGTTAAGGGTTGTGAATTACACTTAGATTCAAACAATGAACCTGTAAAGCAAGCCTTTTTAAGATGCAAGCAAACCTCCATACAACTTCAAGCAGTATGCCCACACACTTTCTTAGCACCAGGTCAAAATTTGGCTGTAGACAGTGATGACTGTACAAAGCTTAAAGTGACCGTTATTTTGAGCTCCTAATAGCCAGCGATTTTCCAGCAGCCCTGTGTTTGTCTATCCTCCTCTGTGGTTCGGGCAGCAAGCAGCCCATCAGACACTGCCTCCCAGTCGCCTGCTTCCCTCCCCTATGTTGGAGCCTCTCTTGTTTTGGCTGCAGCTGCCGCGAGACAGACTAAATAATGTGATAAGACGCACAGAGCTGCAGGTGTGCTTCGCCTTGGCAGGCCCAAGACAACTATGACCATGCAAATCATTCCCCCGCTGCAAAACAAGACCAATTGTACTAAAATGCCCTGTGCAAATGTTTTAGCAGTCCTAATTATGTGTAACATAGCAGCTACTGAACATAGCTAGCTTTGCTGAAGTAAAGAAAACAAAAACAAAAACAAAAAATGTTAGGGTGATTATGCAGCTGGAGAAATGAAAAGTGGAGAACCACTTTATGGAGCTGTCAATCATGGCAGGATTTATACTACAGCTGTAATACTGTTAGCCCCCTATGTGACTTGTAAGCTAGAAGAGACTTAATATCGCTCTTCACTTCCAATAGAGGAACATTTCCTTTCCTGTTCTCTGAAAAACAAACAAACAAAAAAAAGAGAGGGCGGGTAGGTGAAGGGACACAATTTTCTATACACAGCATGATCTCTTTAAACTGCCAATCAAACATGCCATGCACACAATCCAACAGCAGTCCATGTGGTTTAAGGTTGATAATCTCTGGGCTGTTTAAGCCTAGAATGCTTAAGCCCAGCACTTCACAATATCTTGTGGGTTTTAATCGGAGTCCATCCTCTGAAAGAGGTTCACTTGTTCTCGAATTTTCACGTCTCTTGAATGCGACAGAACAACAGGCATTTAAAGGACTAATCTCAGCACTTACTGCTTAGAAGCCACCAAGTTGGGGATCCTTCAAGCCTACAAGATCACTCTCCCCTCAATGGGAAGTGGAAAAAAGAAATTCTGTGCTATGGCTGCAGCATGAAATTAGGACTTCTGAGGTCTCTATACTGTATCTTTTTCCCAAAGCTTTTCAAGTGGCTTACATAAACCGCCAATCATCCTCTTGACAATGACAGCCTTTCTCTGAGCAAAAACTAGTGTAATGACTGTGTATGGTTGGACTGGGGGGCGCACACACTGACAAATGATTGGTGGGGTCGGTGGGGGTGGATGGGGGTGTATGTATATGTGTATGTGTGTGTGTGTATGTGTGTGTGTGTGTGTGTCAGTGCAGAACAGTAATCAGAGTCCTAAAAATATTATTATTGACACTGAAATCAGAGTGCAACAGAGAGAGGCTCGAATTCAGCAGCACTCATGGACCTGTTTGTGTATTCACTTGTAAATAACATTATCTCCCTTCCTCTGAAATGGAGTGATTCTAAGATAAGTGGATAAAGACAGCCAGAATGACAAAAGTGGAATGTAGTGATTTTTATGAGCAAACAAATGAAAAGAAAAAGCTCTATTATTAAACAGAAAGGATGTGAGTTATCAGAGATAGCAAACAGGCCTAGCGTAGACATGTGCACTGCTTGTTTACACCAGGTAGAGGCTTGTGAAAAAAACATAATTATGAGGCAGCAGAAACACACACTCAACTCATATAAAGAAGAAACAGCGTGGCATTTAAGCGTTTGTGTTCAGTGCGCAAACATACACACAATGTTGTTTTTGTCAGCTAGGATTATAGATGCGGTATCTCATGTATATATTTGTATGTATGTTACTGCTATATGTAATAAGAATTTACTACACCCAATCCGAAATCAAAACCTCACCCTGAACATAACCTCATTAACCAGAAACGTTTTTACCATTTCAGTTAAAAAAAAAAAAAAAAAAACAGTGCAGCTTTTATAAACAGCCATTTTATGCTGTCAAGATTTCAAAGCTGCAGTTTTTTTTTTTTTTTTTTTTTTTTAAAAAAAAAAAAAGCACTTTTACTCATGTGGACAAAGCTGTCAGATATTCCTATTCTTGTGGGGACAACACACATAAACACAGACACAAGCTAATCAGCCCCTTATCTATCTCCAGCTGGGTGACATCATCGTCTGAATGAGAAATCTGGTGAACAAACACACTGTCTGAGAATGCTTTCTCCCTCACTGTCCCAAACACACATCCTCCTGTGCCAGAGTGCGCAAAACTGCGCTCTGTCTCAAGCAAACATCTGCCGTCGATGGAGTAATCTAGCCGCCGGTTTGTTTGCAGATGGCGCAGCTGATCCAGACACCATGTGGTAGGGTGCTCGGAGCCTGCACGTCCTTCCTGATGATGGAAGGTAACAACAAGGGTTTGTTCATACCCCATCAGCCCCATCAC
The DNA here is from genome assembly GCA_024331685.1 of Stegophilus panzeri. Classification (NCBI taxonomy): domain Eukaryota; kingdom Metazoa; phylum Chordata; class Actinopteri; order Siluriformes; family Trichomycteridae; genus Stegophilus; species Stegophilus panzeri. The sequence continues at coordinate 14,432,860 of JANDJT010000228.1, forward strand.
AACACAGAGAGATACACACTTTCTTAACCCTCGTGCTGTGTTCGCTAATTAGTAATGGATGTGCAAGTGAACCATGCCATCTCTTTTGGTTTTATAGCAATATACACTCACCAAGCACTTTATTAGGAACACCTGTACACCTACTCATTCATGCAATTGTCTAATCAGCCAATCGTGTGACAGAAGTGCAATGCATAAAATCATGCAGATACAGGACAGCAGCTTTGGGTAATGTTCACATCAATCATCAGAATGGGGGAAAAATGTGATTGCAGTGATTTTGACAGTGGCATGATTGTTGGTGCCAGACGAGCTGGTTTGATTATTTCTATAACTGCTGATCTCTTGGGATTATCATGCAGAGCAGTCTCTAGTTTACTCAGAATGGTGCAAGAAAGAAAAAAAAGAGAGAGAGAGAGAAAGAGAGAGGCCAGATTAGTTTGAGCTGACAGAAAGGCTACAGCAACTAAGATAACAACTCTGTACAATTGTGGTGAGAAGAACAGCATCTCAGAATGCAAAGCACGTCGAATCTTGAGGCGGATGGACTACAAGAGCAGAAGACCACACTGGGTTCCACTTCTGTCAGCCAATAACAGAAAGCTGTAGCTACAGTGGGCTCAGACTCACCAAAACTGGACAGTTGAAGCCGTGAAACATGTAGCCTGATCTGATGAATCCCAGTTAATACCAATAAATCATCGATCGAATGCTACAGCATATTTGAGTATTGTTGCTGACCATGTGCATCCCTTCATGGCCACAATTTACCCATCTTCTAATGTCTACTTCCAGCATGATAATGCACCATGTCACAAAGCAAAAGTCGTCTCAAACTGGAAATTATCATTTGGAAATCTTACCTTTAATATTGTCCAGGTTAAAAATGACATGCTTATTTACACCAGGGTGAAAACAGGAATGTATACCATTTGCACAAAAATCTAGTCATTACTGAAAGGGTGATGGCTAGCACACTTAGCTGTGGGTTTTTATCATACAATCCTCAGTGTTATCTTCCTGACTAGAACTGTTACTTGCAGTTACACAGTTTAGCTAAAGTTAGCTAGTGCTTGTACTATAATGTTAGCTAGCTTTCTACTGAAATTTGAAAAAAAAAAAAAAAGATTTAAATAACAAAATATGTTTTCCTGTTCTAATGTTATTTAGCTTGCCAGCAAAACTTGCTACTAGTTTTCATTTCCCAGTATAATAATTAGCCTAATGTTAGTTAGCTTACTAGTACAAGTTAATTACACAGACTGTATAGTTAGCTGAGCATTAGCTGGTTTATTAGACTACTATTAAAATCTGAAGTAATAACATTAGCTAAATTAGCTCCAACTTCAGCGCAGTGCTAAATCAGGATATGGCACTTCTTTTTACAAATTCTTTTACAGTTTTTTGGTGTCTAAAGGTCAAATAGCTGTATTGTCTGGGTGCAAATAAGACACTCTGAAATCAAAATGAATGATTTTAATCTGAACAAAACACTAGGGTCAGTGACACTAGGTCACAAGACAGAAGGGCAAAATATGTTGCAATATTATCAGAGCCATCCTCACATTTGGCCGTTTCGCTTATTAACTCAAGTACGTGTAACACCTTGCAGTTCAGTGTGGGCTCACGAGTGGATGTGTCATGCAATGCTCTTCATTTCTTTTGTAAACTGCATTTTCATGTGCTGATGTGATGAAAGTATCTTCAGATGGGAAAGTAGGATGCCAGGGGTTGCAGCACACAACTAATGATGTAAGCAGGACAGCTGTTTCTTATTGATTGTGTAGGTTCACGCCCATAGAGATGAGTTCATCCTTCCTCTTTTGTGCTCTCTCTCTCTCTCCCTCTCTCTCTCTCCCCTTAGGCCGTGTGATATTAATACAGGCTTGGTGCCCAAACGTAGCCACCAGTGGCCAGATGTTCAATCAAAGTGTTCCTGTTTCCGGGGCTTTGATGCTCCCCCGAGCTGATCTTGAGCCCTGCCTCTTTGTTCTCTAATCAGCCGCCAGACACAGAGCTACTTCACAGCGCGCCACTGAGATGACACACACCCTGGCCCCTCATCATAGCACAGATGTTTGCACTTGCTGTGTTGTGTTTGCGTGTCTCTGTCTGTTAATATATGTATTGTGTGTTCATCATTTTCTTATCCTCCAAGCAACAAGCACAGGAGGCTCTTATTAAATGCTCTCTCAAGTGCAGCATGTGCCTCAGGCTTTACTGTAGGATAAACAGGAAACAAATAAACACCTGCCAGGGAGGTGCAATCATTTTAAAACATACCTCTTTCTATTTTCTCTCTATATTGATGCTTGTGTGCCGTCAGACACACTGGATGTCTCATTTTTCTTTAGTTTTTATTTGATCTGGCCTCTTCATGCTGCCTTCCACTGTCTCAGAAAGGTGTTCTTCCTACTTTATTCATCTTGACTCGATCGTTAAATATAATAATAATAACAATAATAATAACAATAATAATAATAATAAGGATGCCACCTAATTCTGCAAATGCAAGCTTTGTCCTGTACATATAGTCAGGTCCATAAATATCTGGACATTGATAAAGTTCTTGTTAAAGTATTTTAGTTGTATATTGAAACTCAAAGTGCAGACAAAGTGATTTGCTGGCAAAACTGAAGTCAGAACAAGAACAAGCAAGAACTAAAGAAAACTGAAGTAAAGGCCTGGCAGAGCATCTCCAGGGAACAAACCCACAGTCTGGTGTCTTGTCATTGACCGCAAACAACTGAGTTGGACAATTTAATATATGATTGCTAATTTGTCCAATTATACCTTTGGTTCCTTGAAAGGAAAAAAGTCCTGTACTTCCTACATTGTCCACCCAATTTGTATGTAAAACACTGAAATTAAATTAAAGTCTCTAGCCAACAGCAAAAACAACAATAACATTGTCAATGTCCAAAAATTTTTTGGACCTGACTGTATCTGTGTAAAAATCTACAAAAAACTGTCAGATGTCACTGTGCTAGAATTCTGGAAAACAACCAAAAAAAAAAAAAGGGGGAAAATCGAGGGTTTTTTTTCTCTTTTCTTTCTACAATAATCTTTGACATACCCCTCTGAAAGTATTGGAATGGCAAGGCCAATTCTTTTGTTTTTGATATACACCGAAAACAATTTTGGGTTTGAAATCAAAAGATGAATTTGAGACGATAGACCAGAATTTCATCTTTTATTTCATGATATTTATATCTGGATGTGTTAAACAACTTAGAACATGGCACCTTTTAGTTAAACCCACCCATTTATCAAGTGATCAAACAAATTGGAACATGTGACTGACAGGTGTTTGTTGTTGCCCAGCTGTACCCTGTTAGATTGAATGTTTATACAATTAATAGCTCTGCATGTCTAGGTTTGAGCCCTGGATTTCATCTGTGAAGACAGTAATACAGTCAGTCTGCCTAAAGATGGCTAAAACCTTGGATAGTTACATGCCATAGTGAAATGGATATAAGCCTACTCAGTGAAGTCTGTAATCGGATATTGACTGTCAAATGAATTTTATGCTCTTGCACCATTACATCATCATCAAAACAGAGAAGAATGCTTACATACTTTGTACAGATGAGAGCTGACGGTTTAAAATGTTTAAATGACCTAATAAAAAAATAATTAATAACAATAACATTCGTCATCAGAATTGAATGAATGAATCAGCCAGCCATTATTTCACCAGTGATGTTAGTGTGAACAGAGATCAGTTGAGGGAAGAGACAATGTTCATGTTTAAATGCTGTGAGTGACTTTTACCTAAGATCTTAAGACAGAGCCTGATGTGGATGATGCTGATAACTCATTTCCTATTGTCTTACAAATTTGGCAGTAATATTTTTTTCCATAAGTAGATTAGGTTATAAATGTATATGTAGGTGGGGAGGCTTTCTGTGGAATTGGAAAGGAATCTTTAAATGTGCTTTCTCCATTTTTACTTTTTGGGGGTGACCAATCTTTAAAATGATGTACCTTTATTTCTGGTTGAGATACATGCAAATGAGAAACATATATATAAAAAAAAAATCTTTGACCACAATGACAAAAAAAATGACACATTAGCAAGTGAAAATATCTTGGATATAGTCATATTTATCTAATACTTCCTATTACAGGATTATAATAAACTAAATATATGAATATTAAGTCTATTTCTACATATTTAAATTTCTAGCTGTGGATAGTCTTATTCTATTGGCAGATCATTTTCTAATTTCTCGCATGTATTTCTAGGAAGAAAGATGACCTGCCAATAAAATAAGACAATTTTAATGAGTAAAAACATCTAAAACAGGCTAAATTTGCCCATATTCAAAGAGTTTCACTTTATAAGATAACATTTTTTGCAGTGTAGTTAAAGGGTTTTCCCAGGCTAACAAACTTATGTTTTGGTGACAAAGCAAATGGCCACATAACAACAGTGGTTTTATAGTTGCTAATACTTAAGGGATGGGATCAAAATACCTACAGTGCTAAAATCAACATGAGCTAGATATGATTTATTAAGACTGCATGTATTGCACAGGAGTAACAGACCTCTCAGAGATTGAGAGTGATTTGAGGTTAGTTGTGGTAGCAATTGAAGAAGCAAGGTCATGCCCCTGCCTGTCTGTTTCCATTTCACTCACCACATAATTGTACAAACAAAATCTAACTGCATTAATTCCAGAGTTCGCCACAAAGGCCACGACTGCAAAAAGACTAGTATGTTTTCCTCAGTCAGGTACAGGAGTTCAGCTCATCACCTCTTGTCAAAGGACATACTGTATTCCCTCAAGGATAACATGGTATAACTTAAAGCAACTCTGTGACTCTTTGTTTCCTTTAAATAAATATACAGCGGGCTTTTCTGAGCTGTCTAAATGAGCTTGCTGCTGTGTGTTTACACTCCTTAAGAAGCTCATTATAAGGGACAGCATTAGTATGTTTGCATACACACATCACACACTCTGTCCTCTCACTGCAACTCAGTCAACAGACACTGCTCTTGGCCTCTTGTCCAAGCTCAGTAACATTCTATGTGCACTCTTCACCTGTGAACCTCTCCTACACATACACACAGCCACACACACACAAACACTGAGCTAACAAGACCTACCATTGACACACTCGTACACATCACAGCACCGTCCCGGTGGTCCATCACCACGGGAGACCAAGTGGGGTTGTGTTCCTGTTGAGCACTGTGGGAAGGTGCAGACACCAGGCAAACACTCACACCTAACAGCAAGAAAAAAGCAACACAGAGGAAATGAGAAAAAATATAAAAATATAAAAAGTAGACAGGGGTGTCAATCAATAACAATTCAAGGTACAGTTCAGAATGTAATCCCATCACTCATTTCTGGCATTTTTATAGGCATGTGTTTCACTAAGCACTATAAAGCCTGAGTAAATAAGAGCATTTTAAAGCAGCGTAAAGACACTGTTACAGCACAGCCAAGCATAATCGAGATAAATGAATAGTGAAGTAAAGGATCATTGTCCTGGCTGTGAGAGCAGTGCTGATGAGACAGAGAGGTATGACAGAGATGTAATGTGTGTCTGTGTGTGTGTGTGTGTGTGTGTGTGTGTGTGTGTCTGCGTGCATGTGTGTGTGTATGTTTGTGTGTCTCACCTGGTGGGTAGTGTGCAGCATCCGTCAGCTGTGAGCCTGACCTGCGTTTCGTAGCTGTCTGCTGGACACTGCATGGGCTGTATGGGAGGACATTCCACCGTGCTGCAGTCCACACTGAAAACTGCCCACACAAACACACAATCACTAAACGCGTTAACACAATTTGTCAAATCCTCAGGTAGGATTGCAAATAATTTGCCTTTGATTTCACTCTCAGAGCAACTCAATGCTGTTTAAACCAGAATACACAGAGGCACAAGGCTAAGTGCTGAAAACACAAACACACGCAAACACACACACAAACAAAAGGAAACAATTCTAGCACCTGTCACTTTGTTTACTGCAGCTGCCAACAGGCGTTGTCAAGAAAACAAACAGGGGCCAATATCAACTACTTTATGTGTATATATTCAGGTTGATACACTCTCCTTCATGTTTTACTTCAGGGGTGGACAAATCAGCAGCCTAGTCACCCAAGTAGGTTTAACAACCAGGAAAAAACCTACTCCTTATTGACTTTTGCAAAACAAAAATGTTCAGATTCAAACTTAGTGCACTACACAATGGTGTGATTTGCGTCAATACTGTAATTACAGAGTGAGCTACTCATACCAAATCCTGCCACCTGCTGCACTAGACACATTGGCCAAGGCATGATCTGTTTGACGGCGGAATGATTTTTACTAGGTGGATTAATTAGCGTGCATGTAAGATAGACTATCCTGTCAGAATCAGGAATAAGAATACACTTCAGCACAAAACTACATACACACACAGTATACTGCGATACATATAGAATTTACTACACAGTCACCTAGCAGCTACACGTCAACAGATGCTAGCCACACTCCGAGAATATTTTTTTCCATGTGATGTGACACCACAGCGCATTTGAGGTCGCAAAAATAATATGTTACATTAGCAACTTTGTTAGAAGATAATAATCATAAACTTGTTCGTTTCTCTTAGCACATACTAATGCACTTAACTAGCTAACTAACTAACTCTATATATGTTATAACGTTATGTTGCCACCGTTTTTACCTGGTTGGGTTTCTGGGCAAATAAAACTGAGAAATGAGATTGGACAGTACACTGTACATTTTAATTCATAAATGTATCATTTGCCCTCTCCTGTATATGTCAATTGTGAAATGTGTATGCTCTGGTATCTTTCGGAGGAGTTTTGCATTCTTACCTGGTTTGCACTCGTACAGGTCGCAGCACTCTCCAGGTTTGCCAGAGCTTTTGGATACGAGGATGTTGAGATAGCCAGGTTGGCATACTTTTCTCAGACACCCAGAAGGACTGCACACACAGCGACTGGGCAGAGGGCAGCATTCGCCAGGTGGAGCGTAACCTTCAATCAGCACTGAGTCCTCGGGACAACGGGGAGAGAACTGTACCTCACACCTGGCTTTAGAGCAGTCGGGCCTCTCCTCTATAAATTGACAGAGAGAGAAATGTGGTCTGAATGAGGTTGATACAGATTATTTAATCCTGATTTAAACATAGTTTGAAACTATTGACCTCAGCTACTTTCTTGCATTGGTTATTTGTGGTCATTCATATTTACATTTAGTCATTTGCAGACACACTGATGGACTTGATGCAGTTAGGTTTGGTTAGACAAATGCATGGCCTTGCCACCTCCCTTGCACCTCCAACTGAACTTGAATCATACTGTACCTCTAGCCAAATGACAAAAACCAGAGCGACAAAAACTGTAAACACTTCAAGATGCAAAACAAATACAAAACGACCAGCAAACTTCCTGTAATCCAGTGTAGACTAGAGCTTGTATGAGAATTTTTTGGCAGTGAGGAAATGTTGTCTTCCTATGATGTTGTGAAGAAACAAATCTGCCCGGTCTGATGGCTGATGTAATGTTGCAACACTAGCTGGTCACGCTCTCCCATGAAAGCAAATGCACAGTGTGGTATGGTATGGTTACTAATCCAGAGCTATCCAGAGCCTGACCAAATATCTGTGTACCATTTTTCACTGCATAATGGTACATGTGAAAGTAGGAGGAGCTTTCTGGACAATAGTATTGTGCTAATCTCCCATGCCACGTTATTGTTAACAGTAAACACTAACAACAGTATGAATGGACAACCTTAAAGGTCTGCATCTGGTTATAAGTGGATCCAGCCGACCAAACAGAACTTTTTTCAGTTGTACACAGTGGGAATATTATCACACAAAAACAATTCTAGTCAGCTAGTGTTTTTCAGAATGGCAGACCTGATTGAGTCATATGGCAATAAAATTAGCAACAAAATGTGGGTCCATGGGTGGCGTGATGGTAGCATCTCCTTCACAGCTCCAGGGTCCCTGGTTCGGTCCCGAGCTCTTGTTACTGTCTGTGTGGAGTTTCTGTGCATGTTCTCCCTGTGTTCATCTGGGTTTCCTCCGACTGTCCAAAAACATGCAGGTAGACAAATTGGCTATGCTGAATTGCCCCTAGGTATAAATGTGTGATACCCTGCAAAAGTCTGACTTCCCATACAGTGTGCTTTCTCCCACCTTGTGCCAGTGTTGCCAGGATTGGCTCCATCACGACGCTGACCTGGATAAAGCAGCTACTGAACATGAAAGAATAAATGCAGGTTCATGGATTTGTTACCATACTGTGCTGTACCACACTCTCTGGTGAAAAAGTGCTTTATTGTCCACTGGGGTCAAAGTGCACCTCTTTTTTAAACACATTCTTGACATTCAGGGGACTGCTTCCACACATTCAATCTAAAGGTAGGAGGAATGAAGGACTAATGAAAACACAACATGGAAAGGAAAAGAAAGGTAAAAACAAATGTCAGTAGGACAAGAGAAAACACCAGGCATTTTTTTAAATGATTTTTTTATGTAGGAAGTTATGAAGTTCTTCTGTGTGGAGCAGACAGCCTCACAAAATATCACATCGTTTTGTATCCCTCAAACACTCAGAAAAACAAAACAAAACAACTGAATGCTGAATAAAATCAAACTGCAAAACTTTCATCACTTGTTGTAGTCTTAAACTGCAACATCAGTTCATAACATATAATGCTAGGTCTAAGTTCTGCTGTTTGTTTGATATAAACCATGCAGAAAGACAATTGCATCTAATGTACCTATTATGTAGAGACAATATGGCCCATTACTCCCTTTTGATGTGTGAGGAGAGAGGAGTCCTTACTGGAGCTGCTCCTCTCCTAAGCAAGAAAGGGTAATTACCTCCAATGAAGGGTAGCAAGAGAAAGGAGAGTAGAGGGAGAGCATAATGCCCGCAAATACACAATAAGAATAGCAAAGAGACAGCTATTTAAAAAGCAGCTCATATTTAAGTGCAGTGTTTATGTGTCATTACGTGAGAGCATGTCACTGCGTTTTGTTTTGTTTTTTGTTCGGGAAGAGAAAGCGGAGAAAATGACGATAGAATTATGACTTGAATTTGAAATGACTCAACAGGCAGGGAAATAGCATGCAGAGATGAAGAGTGGCGTGATTAAAAGTCAGCTCTGAGAAAAGTATAAATGTCCAACTTCGTTAAAATTGCAAGAACAAGCAAGTGAAATAAAGCGGTGTCTAACATGGTGAGAAAATGAGACCTGCATAAATTTAGTCAGTTACAGCCTACTGAAGAAGATGTGCTCCGATAAAGTGCACCAAACCAGGCAGAAAAGCCCACCACATGCACCATTTTGCACTCAGAGGAAACCATTCAGAAGTGCTTCTATGTTTGAATGATGAATTCGGGAGTATGTTTGAAATGGGGTTTTTTTTTTTTGGTGAATAAAATGAGCGCCTATGTTGAGGCTATAAATCTTTTCTAAGTCCTTCTTTCTCTATCTCACTCCTTCTCTCTCAAACCTTCTCGATCCCTTTTCCATCTGCTCTTTCTGCATGCCAAAACCCATCATAATGTGCTCAAAAGCTACACATGACCATCAGTGGACAAATTCACTTTGTATGTTCCATTTCTTGCTGATGTACCAGCTTGGACTGACTTTTAATAAATTTGATCAATTTTCTCCTGGGCACATGAACAGCAGCTCCAGGACATGGCAATGACCTGCAAGAGCCTCTCAACATTTCATAGCCACGTCTGCTCGTGCTCCTGCTTACCATGGAAGGATTGTGGGTAATGCCCTGAGCAAATTTTCCCCATTTATTTGGAGCAGAGTATGGGCTCAAAAGAGCAGGAATATGGAAACCTTAATAAGCACGCATTATCACACAGAAATGGCTGTGCCCGGGTCATTTTCAGTGCTGGAAAGTCAGGGGGAATGAGCACCGTTAATGGAGTATTCGTGAAAACATGGAGCATGTCAACAAAAAGAGAATGATAATAGTCCACTGTAGCAACCCAGATGCAAGAGAAGGTTTTTTTAAAGCTTGTTTTTCTCTTTCACAACATTTTTTTTTGTAATGGCCAATGTTTGCCACTATTGCCATCATTCCAGGGATCTGCGAGCAGCTGGAGTGACACACGTTCAGCCGGGAGAGAGGAACCACTGCCTGCACAGTAATGCACAGTCCACACAAACCTGGCACTACTGCCGCATGACACACAAATAGACTTGGCACTTCTGCTTCAATTTATAAAAAAAAAAGTCCGCTCTGTTTATCCAATATATAAGGTAAAATTGACAAAGATGTCACACACTTGCTTATTACTGTCCAACTGAATAATCCAGTAAGTCCTCAAATACATCATCTTAGGGGCAGCCATTATGAGAGGCACACTTCTGGCAAGGAATGATTAGTTTTACACAATAAAGTCATTATTTGATATTCCAGTGTGCCACTGCAGGTCACACAGACAAACCTAAATAATGAAGAGGTTGAGGCAGAAAGGAAAGAAAAAGTGAGAGACCCTCATGAGCTAAATGTAGAAAAACACACACTTTTCCTGGCCTCTGTATTTGTATTTAAAGCTTAAAAGGGGCTTACTTTATGGGCTTATTTCAGGTTATGACATGAATTTGTGCTGTGCCAATCAAACTGATCATGCGAGGTGGCAAATAAATGAAAAGTGCATAGAACAAAAAAGACAAGACTGAGCCAGCAGATTTATGTATCAAGTGATACCAAGCAGAAATCACATTCAAGATGCATAAAGCAAAATGACTTGTATCAAATATGCCTAGATGTGAGACCATGCTAGAAATACTGTAAGCAAGACTGTTTAAGCTGCTGGTTAAAAGGCAATCACTGGTAGGCTCGACAGATACGGATGTTGCTAAAGATGCAAAAAAACCATTGACTGTATTCTTAGCCTTCTCACGCATAGCATCACTTTTATAGATAAACTAATAACTGATGCAGATTATTTCTTCAATATTCATTTAAATAAAAAATGAAACACAAACCCACAACCCAAAGCAAATTACTATGTACCTAATAACACCTACAAGTAGGCTCTCTTTGCATTTTTCTTGCACTATTGAGCAACACAGTAAGAGAAATCATGCTGGCTGCTGTGAAACATGACTCCTAAGCGTGAGAATTGCTCAGAGCCAAGCTGCTGTAATAAAATGGCTCTCTTCTCCCATTCCCCTCCTCGTATTTCAGCCAGCTGTGGACGCGCCATGCAGACGGAGGCAGCGGAGGGTATCCATGGCGAAGGATGGGATTAAAATGAGCCGGCATCGATACGATCCTCCATTGACTCATTAACAACCATGCTTAATCTAGTCTGTCAGAGAGAACATGCTGCAGCCCAGCACACACAAACACACATTTCACTGAACAAAAGGCTCTACAGGGCCTCAGATGAATTACAATGGTACAGACATTTACGGTAAAGGCACAGACATTCAATAAACTTTCTAGAGGGCAAAATTCTCCACTGACCAATCACTACCTGCTTACAACACAGTAAAGCCAGATTTATCGAGTCACTCTAACGGTTTATGGAAAACAACTGCCTTAATACATCTGACTTGCCTTTACTTAGCTGTGTAAAACTGGTACAAACGAGTACCATACATGCATGCATTTAGTTAAAGTGATCAATACCCAATTTCCATTAAACATCTGAATGAACTCAGGTTTTACCATGAATTGTCTTTCAAAAATAGTTTTTTAAATCCATGGAAAAACCTTGGTCACGATGAGACAGTGTTTGTGTGATATAATCATGCACGATATTACACGGCCCTGATATCCAGTGACATCTATTCTGATTACTGTATATATTACATTACCAGACCTATCAACCTTTACACAGTTTGTACAGGAGCTCTGCAATTTAAAATGGGAGGAAGCTAGTATGCGTTATCACTCAATTTCTCCCAATAAAATGGGTCATGAGTCAATCAACATATGAATCTGGAATGATTTGCGCAAGTATTTTGAATTCTCTAATAATAACCTGCACTTCCTGGAAGCCCCGCCCACTTCCTCTATCTCATGTACTCACAATTCATGGGCTTACTAGCTTTCTGCATAGGTAAATGGAGAATTGAGTTTTGAGTTCGTTAATATAAAATAAAATGTACTGGTGCATGTCCAAAGTAGCTAACATTAGACAAGTATATACTGTAGTTAACATCAGTTAAATATATTTATTAGGGATGCCACTGAAAAATATCGGCTGAGAATTTACAAACAGGGCACTTTCGGTTTTCAGCCGAAAGAGAAAAATGGAGGAAGATTTTGCTTCCTCCATAACATCCTCAAAGATGTTAAATAGGCCTAACGGATCTAACCGTTAACAAATACAAATTTTAATGGTGGTGATAAATAGAAAGTTATTAAAACATGCTTTTTTTGACCAGCCCTCTCCTGCTCTGTCCTGGGTCAGTCACTGTAGATGCTCAAAAACTCAAAGCAGCATCAGCAGTGAAAATGTCGGCCATGTGAGCACTAGACTACCAATTTGTAAAAGGATAATCTAGAAAATATAGTATTACCATGATATTTTAAAATAGAAAATCGCAAGCAGGAGAACAAATTGCTCAAACCTACTGGAGACTAAGAAGTCTTTCCTACTATCTATGGAAGATTAACACAATTTTCAAAGTTTCATTCAGACCTCTTGTCACTAATGCAACCTTTTCCTTTTCCATTTGTTTCTCTGCTAGCCAAGATGAAGTGTTCTTGCTCATCCTTCAAGTACAGGCTCCTACAATGGCTCCTCCAAATGGCTTTGTCCAGCTGAGAGCCTGGAGCACGAGGCCAGTGAAAGTGGCCGAGAGAGAGATCTGTACTGAACACAGAATCATTAGACAATGATGGACTGTCCCTTCGTACCTTATTCAGATACACATCCACCACAGGAACTACAGCCGCTTTAATGACTGCATTATCAATAGATCTGAGATGACTTTCTACTGCTTACATCTGGGTTTAGAATGTAGGCTGGAGTATTACATTAGTGCACATTTATTATTAATACACAGAAATTCCAGCCACTATATATTTTAAGTTGTAAATTGCCGAAAACAACACTTTAGGTTGTTTACCCTGTTTTGCCCAAGGACTTTTCCACCACAGTTGGAAACCACATGAAAACAGTCCCAGTCTATATGCTAATCACACATAATTAGATTTTTTTAACTTGTCAGTAATTTTTTTACCATTAAAAGGTGAATGATTGCTAATGTTTTATCAACTTGTAATTTTTCAGTTAAACATTGCTTCTTAATAATAATAATAATAATAATAATAATAATAATAATAACACGCTGTGTGCACAGAGTTAGCATGTTCTCCTCATGCTTTAGGGGTTTCCTCCAGGTACTCTGGTTTCCTCCCCCAGTCCAAAGGTATGCATTGTAGTCTGACTGACATCTCTAAATTGTCCACAGTGTGTGAATGTGTGAACGCTTGTGCCCTGCGATGGGTTGGCACCCACCTTGTGCCCCAAGCCCCCTGAGATAGGATCCAGGCTCCCCGTGACCCTGCTTAGGATAAGCAGTAAAGAAAATGGATGGATGGATAGCCATAAGCAACAATGTGTGGGGTTAAAGTACCCTTTGTAAATAGCACCCCAGTGTCCAGTTCTTAGCAACTTAGATAAAAATAAAAAATACTGTTCAAGGTTTGAGACAGTAGTTCAGTGCTTATGTCATGAAATGCCTGCTGATTGGCTGATGGCAACCACGTTTTTAAGTAAAACACTCATCATTAGAAATACACTTTAAAAATGCTGTTTCTGTGTCATAAAAAACGACATTAGTAAACCAAATTTTGGCTAGATCGGACTTAATGTTACTAAGAAATAGCTATTCAAACTTAACCCTGCCTCCCACTTACGACAATGCCAAAAAAATTTGCACATAGCCTTGGAATCTTGTCTTGAACATGTCTTTCAAGTTTCATTAAAATTCAAGCACTCACTTATGAGTTACAGCTGCTGGAGGAAATTAAACTCTGCCCTCAAAGGATTGATTCCCATGGGTGAATAATTTTTTTGTGTCTGCCCCTTTTTGGTCAGAAATTTTAATTGATTCATTTAGTAGATATCATTGTGATGCATAATTGCCATTTATACCTAGAAATTTCCTCTAGAATTATACACAACTATGGAAATAATCCTTGACAAGCATTATGACTGTGCATCATTCCACCCACCATATTATTTATTGAGCACACAAGATAACAACATACCTGCTGGGCATTTAAAGAATGCATTTGGGTTCCCTGTGGAGGGAATACGTTCTCCAAAGCATCTTTAATAAACCACGCGAAGAACTAGACTACATCTAAACCAAAATAGAAAGCATCTTGGTTAATATGTAAAGATAAAAAGGAATGAAATAAAGAGTATTAGAACATTTCCTGAAGGACATATTGAGATTGGAGGGATCACCAGATCCTCCACCACCTGCTCCAGAGGGCCAAGCAACGACTACACACCATTTTTATCCATTTTCTTCTCTGCCGTGCTAGTATAATTCAGTTTAAACTAACTTTATTGTGCCTCCACAACAGAAGCATGTATATCTGCCACCATTAAGCACTCATTAGCTCTTTCAGTAGCTCTCTTAGTGGAGAAGTGTTATATTAGCCCAGAGGGACCCTGGGTTTTGTTCAATAAAGGCCCCTCCACACTGCCAACAGTGCACGGATGAAGCCTTAAGCATGAAAGGAAAGATAGAATGGCTTGATGAAGAGATGTATACAATTTCATGACAACCCAAGGGCATACAGTATGATTCATTAGCTTATAAACAGAGTCAGTATAAATGTTAATTTCAAGGAAAGAGATTATCAGATCACCATTGAGCACAAGCTCTTGTAACTGTGATTATTGGATTTGACAATTATTGGATTTAACTCAGAGACTGACAATGTACGAGTTTTATTTCTCCACATCTAGCCTGTCTGTTAAATATACTAGCAGACAGACCTATGAAGACAGACCTGCGGGGAAAAAAATAGAGATGAGCTTAAAAAATGTTTAAAACACGTGACTAAAAGACAACCTCTGGAAGGCCACCATGTCGAGATGCCCATGGTGAAAGGGACGCTCCCTGATGCACTGATAGCTGTGCATGTCATTATAGAGTCAGTATAGCCTGCAGGTAAAGCTACAACTTCATCTCATTCAGTTAACACTGTCATCCAGCTGACAGCTACCAGGCTGTCTGCATGACAAGTCAAAGAGAAAGTGTGTGAGAGAAAGATATGAAAAGTAAAAAACGAGCATAAGGAAAGATGAAATCCGAAAAGCATAAACCATGGTTAGAGGTGAAAGCTAAGGGAAGCACAGAAGAAAATAGAGATGGACAGACGAAACAAAACAGTGAAACTCAAAAAGATTACAAAAAAATACCAACAAAGTAAGGTGAACTAGTGAGAGAATTTGAGAGTGCAAATCGCTGACCCGTAGCCAGGAAGGTTGAGGATCGATGTGTTTCGGGTTAGGAGTCAGACGCAAGAGTTTGCATGAATAATGCGTCTTTCTCATTCTTGTGTTCTGGGATCTGCATATGGAGATGTGCTCAAACACACACTGCATTATTTAGGTATTTATTTGCTTTATTTCACAGCAGCCGTGTGTGTGTGTGTGTGTGTGTGTGTGTGTGTGTGTGTGTGTAGCGTACTGATTGGCTAAATAAAGGAGGGAAATGAGTAAAAGCAGGCTGTAACTCTGCTCATTCTCTTAAAGCATTACAGAGAGAGAGAAAGAGAGAGATACAGACAGAGAGAGAGATACAGACAGAGAGAGAGAGACCAACAGAGAGAGAGAGAGAGAGAGAGAGAGAGAGACGTCTAGCTAATTAAAAGCCTGCTAAAACACCAGCAGGAATTAAAAGTTGCTCTGTCCGCTCACCATGCTGGCGGCACACAGCCCCAGTGTGAGTTTACTCATTCTCTAAAGATTCATGCGGCTCTGGACTTAGAAGTACTGAGCTAGCTGCTAATTTTAGCTGGCTAGCTAAAAATTAGGAAAAGAAAACCCTGCTGAAAAATCAAGCTTATTCTGTCCAGCTAGGTCAAGCTAGTAGAAAAGAAATCGTTTCTGAAAAACCACTACTACTGCTACACTATATGGCCAAAATTATGTGGACACATGAGTTCTAAACATCCCATTTCCAAAACCATGAGCATTAATACTGAGTTGTTCCTTCTTCGCTGGTGTAACAGCCTGCACTCTTCTGAGAAGAATTTCCTCTAGACTGCCGAGAAGTTGAAAATCCAGTTCCAGAGGCGAACCTATATTATATAGGGGCCCCAGGTAAAATAAATACATGGGGCCCGTCTGCCAGATTTGTGTTATTTTGTCTTTGTGTTACCCAGAGATGAAATTACACAATGTACATTTAAAAGTAGCCGAAACACATCTAACAGAACATAAACTATTTATTTTTGGCTGCTCCTATTTTACAAAAAGGAAGTCAAATATCAGTGTGGAACCAAATTGTCAATGTTTAACTTATGTTAACTAATATTAATTAAGCATTAACTAAGGTAACGTATTGATTCACGGAAGCAGCAGACATAGTACCGGTACTTGCCAAGCGGTGCTGCCGGTGTTGTGAACATCATTTCCGGTACCTACTGCATTTCAGCCCACATTAAGAACTGCTAACCTTAGCTAACTCTTCCCAATAATTCATCTTATAATAAGGGAAAATTGGATTTGTTTGTATTTTATCTTTAATTCATTCATCACTATCTCTATCACTTACAACTGTCCTGTTTCCTCTTTTCCTCCTCTTCTTGTTTTCTCTTACCCTTCTGCCAGATAGGTATGCCCTCTTCCTTTTCAGGAATTAAAGCTCTCACAAGTCGAGTGTGAAGGGGTGGCACAGGAGCATAAACAAGTCTTCAAATGAGATAGGCTCCCTTTGCTGAGCATTATTTTAAGATGAAAATTTCTGATCATTTAAATGATCAGCCCTCAGGGGCCCTCACAGAAAGCGGGGCCCCAGGCAATTGCCTGCCCTGTAGATATGCCTCTGTCCAGTTCATCCCAAAGGTGTTCAGTGGGGTTGAGGTCAGGGCTCTGTGCAGGCCACTCGGGTTCTTCCACCCCAACCTTGGTAAACCGTATCTTTATGGACCTCACTTTGTGCACAGGGGCATTGGAACTGCTGGAACATGTCTGGGCCTCTTAGTTCCAGTCAAAGGATTATGCTTTATAACAGTTAATGCTACAGCATACAAAAACATTCTAGACAATTAAGTGTTTCCAAGTTTGTGGCAAGACTCTCATATAGGTGTGATGGCCAGATGTCAACATGCTTTATGGTGGATAATTGGATGGTGGCTTTTTAAATCAACCTGCGGTTATGGCCAAGAAAAGCATGAAAAACATAACACGGTACATTTTCTATATATCATTTTTTAAAAGCTATCTAATGTCCACATGTCCGACAATTATGACTGTTCATCTGCTCCTCAGAGTAGGAAATATCTTGGGAACTCAATATTTTGTAGGATTTTTTCTCTTATGACCCAATTTTTAACCAAAAAGCTTTAAACTAACATGATTTGTCATTTTCACTTTTATTTAGACACAGTGTTGACATATGACCCCCCCACCGCCAAAACATAAACGGAAACAAGCAGCCTGTCAAACCAAGCACCCAGTCCTTCCCACTTTACCAGTCTAGCATCTTTGTCTGATTTGGAGCCAGGAAGAACCCTGGTGTTTGTGTGTGCATGTTACAAATGAGATTCCTGCACCTCGTGCTGACTCTCTGCCTGACAATAACACAGCGAGCCCCAATAACACAGCGAGAGAAAGAGCTCATGAGGAAGGAACCCTTGCTTCAGAACACAGTATTAGTGATCCACCCCTTATCTGTTACACACTGATACACAGTTACACACATTAAAGCACTTCTGTTGTTTGCTATACAGACGTGTTACTGCCTTCTTTTTTTTTTCACTTTTCATCATTGTGTGCATTTTGCAAATAATGGAACATTTGCTATGAACAGGAAAATCCATGCCAAGTGACCGGGGCCATACATCAACTTATTTCTGTCAATAACCACAAAAAAACCCAATAGAGCAAAATCAGGGAGAGTTACAGCTCAACAATTCTGCTGAGCTGAAAACTGTAGGCACGTCTACCAAGTCTGAGGATTACTGAGAGCTTCAGTAAAGGGAAAAATTTAAGTCAGAATAAACTAAAACAACACCTAAGTCTCTGTCTACCTCATTCTGTACCCAACTATATAACATGCACTTTCACTGTCTTTCATGCTTTTGTTTTATTTACTGTGACCTTGCTTTTGTGTGTGTGTGTGTGTGTGTGTGTGTGTGTGTGTGTGTGTGTGTGTGCGCGCGTGCCTGCAAGGGTGGGGCTCATCAGGAGCCAGAAGGATTAGAGCACTGCTATCTTATTAAAAACCTTCAGTTTCTGGAAAAATGTGCCGTGTGCGAGTCTCCACCTATAGCAAACATGAATGCTGGATTAGGCTAGATGTGCAGTGAGTAATTTCATCAGCAGCCAAAAATGTCTTTCACCACGTTCTCAATGTTACTCTCTTCAGCGAACAGATAAAACACCTGCAATGTTTCCTCACAAACATCAAACCACAGCATTCCCCAGAAACAGTCCTTTTCAAAAGCCACAGATTACAATTCACAAATCAAGAACAATGGAAAAGTAGAATGATCAAATTCACCCCCAAATGTCTAATCCATGTTCATGGATGAGTCCATGATATAAAACATGATTAGTGTGAGTTCAAAGCCAAATTCTTTGGAGGATTAAGTATGTCTGGCGTGAAAAAACAAAGGTGATGATGAATGATGGACTTGATTTTTACACTGCCTGAAACACTGCAGAGGGAAACAATTTGAAACCAAAAGCTAAAGCTTATGTGCATCATCATTTTGTCTTTTGCAGATTTCACAGTGCATCACAGCTTGTCTTAATAAACACCGCAGATATTCTCAGCCTTTACAGCTTTAAAGAGCATCTATTCATTGATCACAGCTGTAGGGTCAGTGCAACACTGACAAGGAGATGGAAATCTCAGCATTATAGATGTTGTTTGGTTTTCAGCCTGAATAACCCCAGCCATATGATGAATAACTGAGGATAAAAACACAAGGTGCAGCGGTTTTGTCACTAAAAAATGTAAACACATCTTTCTCCACAAGGATTCCCACAAACACAGTTTCCAGGTTATTTTGCCCACTTTTGTGCAACACATATTTCTCTCTCTCTCTCTCTCTCGCTCTTGCTCTCTCATGGTATCTCGCCATGGGGTCATTAGATGGATTAGGATTAGAGTGCTTCCAGTGGAAACACTGTAATTGGTGCTCGTTTGGACTGTTTGCATCTCTCCTGCTGCTGAGCCTTGGAAAAAAGTGGCCATTCTCACACACCTCCGCATCCCTCCATCAGACAGACAGACAAACAGGAGGGGAGGGAGGGAGAGAAGAAGGAAAAGCAGGAAAGGAGGAATTCTTACTTAGTGACTCGGTCCTCAGCTATGCACTCCACCCACACAGGCTGGAAATGGCTAGATTTCGAGTGTTTAGGCCAGGCTAACACCCACCTACTCTCGCTGTCTCATATCCTCCTAACCAGCCTGCCTCGTGTTCGTTTCAGTAAACTTTGAGGACCAGTCTTCCAGAAGAGAAACAGAGAGAAAGAGAGTGTGAGCGAGGGAGACGTCTGAGCTGAAATGAGCTGGTGTAAGATGAGTGCTTCAGATGGAATGGCAAATGAAAGCGCCCGTCCAAGCGAGCGAAATAAATAACAAGGATGTGGTCCAGATGAAATTGCCACCAAGTGTGGAGAAATGACTTGAAAGATTAGTGTGTTTCTAACATGAAAAACAGGCAGGGGCGATGAGAGGAAACGAAAAGAAGCTCAGGCATAATGACTTCATCTCCATGCTCCATGCTTCCCTAAGGAAGGCCTGTAAACGCAATATGAATAATGACTCGGCTTGTGCTTCACTTGTACTTTGAGAGAAAATCTTCGGTTTCATCTTAGAATCTGACATTTAATCCATTGCGAATTCTTTTTACTATTAATACTGCAACAAGAACAAAAATAAAAGCTCAACAAACTGATCACTAATGATGTGACAGATGCAGTGAAGACAAAACTGCAGTCTCAGACATCTCACCTCCAGGTAGTTAGTAAATGATAAGGACAGTGCAGTTATGAAGTGTGTCTGCGTCTGATCATTTTTATGTGAAAGTTAACAGGAGCATCGGCTTCGTCGAAGGCCGTTCGGGTTCCAGCGCTCCCCTTATCCAATAATCTCAAAGACAAATACCATTAGTCAAAGATGTGTTGTGATGTGAGCTTTCAAAATTCCAATCTGCCACCTCGAACAATCTGCACTTTCTCTCTTTCGTAGCCTTGCGCTCTCCTCCCTCTTGCTCTGTCCGTTTTTCAGGCTGTCCTTGAGGCACTGGAGGAGTGCGACATTCCACTGTAGAGTCGCGCTTCCTGCATTCCTGCCATAGCACAGTCAGTCATGCAGAACCCCACACAGCAAGGGTCCACAAATTATTTCCCAACATGTGTTCTACAGGGTTATTAATAAGCAAGGCAGCAGAGAGCTGTACACAGGAGGTTGTAAAAGGCTGTAAAAGGGCTTACATGCAATGGAAACAAATATGGTCTAAATAGACATAGTGTTTAGTGTGTGTGTGTTTGTGTGTGTGTGTGTGTGTGTGTATTTGATGGTCCTGTTGGCAATAAGTAGACAAATGAGGTTAAACCATGAGGTTAAACCATGAGCCTTGCCCTGCCTCATGCAGCACATGCACTAATTTCATCGAACAAATTTACTGTGTGTAATTCTGTCGCAGTGTGACCATAGCTGATTCGTAGATTTTGTCTCCTAACAGGTCAGGAAACAGAAATGTAACAACTACTCTTCTTCTCAACATCATTACATCAGCACAGTGACTTGTGAGTCAGAATATCCAGGCATGCTTGCATTTTTTTTGTTGTTTGTTGTTTTGTTTTTTTGCTCATGGCATTATGCTTGTACTTTGTCCTGCAGGTCAACTAAATAGTGTGTGGAACTTGCTTTGGGAGCACAAAAAATCCCAGCATCCACATGAACAGCAGCTGCAAACGAGGCATGGCCACAAGCGCTGCCCGGAAAATGCTAAGTACAGCAGTGAGTTATTATATCCCATTCAGAGAGCTTTTCACAGCTGACATTATTACAATCTGGGATCTATGTAAAGTCTGAACTGCTCATCCACTTTTCAACAGCTTTGGAGCATGGGCCACCATATGCAGGATTCACTTCCCAGCACACACACCAAATCATTTATCTGCATTGTCGCAATCATGCACATACATACAGTACATACACATGCAAATACATTCAACAATCAGTCTTGCTCCTGAAAAAAATAAAACAGCTCACAGCTCAGGAATTAATCATATGAATAAAAACCCAGCAGGTGGCTTGAGGGAGATTGATCAGCTGATTGCCAGCATATTACCTGCACAACAATATAACAAAAAGTCTCTTCCTCTCATCCTGTCTTGTTCTTTTTGTCCCTCTCTATTTCTCTCTATTGTGACATTTCCAGTATCTGGCTTTCTAATTGAATTGGAAAAACAAAAAACACTAATATGTCTCTCCTCAAATCCTGTAACTTCAATACAAACTGCATGAGCAATACAAGTCTAATAAATAGACTTTTTATTTTTTTTAACATAAAAATCCATCATTGAACATCAATTCCGTATGATGTTACGCTGCTTCAGGAAACTTGCCACTCTGGGTTGTTTATTTTTATTTTACTGTCTGTGATCTTCAGGCTTTATTAACCTTTTAAACATCCAGGAGCCTTTTGCGAGTACATGCCTACATTCCTCTCAGTCGTAATGACATACTTTTCCTATTAGCTTAACTGGAGTAACTGAATAATTCATAGTAGACACTGAATACTGTGCTTTAATATGAATAACTGAATAATAAGTTGGAAGTTTAAGGGGTTAAAGGTTTCACGAGTTCAATCCTCACTGATGACTCATAATACCTTGAGGTGAGATATGATAAACTGCCTTGGTCTGAAAGGAGCTTAAAATTACTGGCAGGGTAGAACACCCCCCACCCCCATCCCCCTCAACCCCC
>JANDJT010000228.1:14467411-14496756 GCA_024331685.1 Stegophilus panzeri
CTGTGTGTTGAGTTATTTTGAGGGGACAGCAAATTTACACTGTTACACAAGCTGTACACTCACTACTTTACATTGTACTTTACAAGTGTCATTTCTTCAGTGTTGTCACATGAAAAGACATAATCAAATATTTACAAAAATGTGAGGGGTGTACTCACTTTTGTGAGATACTGTATATCAGCCAATACTCAGCAGTTTGATATTGGTATAGTATCATGAATGTAATAATTGGGATAGGTGCATCCCTAGAAGATATCACATGAGTTGCATATTGTATGAAATTTTAGCTGCTCTGAATGAAGTGCAGGCGTTTGGCTGGTCCACTGACAGTGCTACATTTATATAAAAGCTTCCTTAATAGCTTACACAGACCAGATTGGTGGAAGCAACTCACAATATTTGTGTCAGGCCAGGGATACACTTGTATGTGTAAGCAAGATGGCTGCTGCACATATCCTGCATTCATTTGGTGCATTAAATGAAAAAAACAAAAAAAAAAAACAGATTGTGACACATGCATATTGTGCAAGGTCAGTATGTAAAACAATGTGTTTGGCTCATTGGTAGGACGTAAGAAATATACTCTCCACTTCGAAACATGATTGGTTATGAAGTATGACTGCCGCATACTGTCAGATGTCAAGTATAACCCTGGCCTCAGTCTTTACCTCATACCTTCATAGACACTCAGGGGTCAATGCTTAGCTATTGGCAGCTCTCCCAATGTGGAAGTCTGGACACATTACTATTGATCTGATTGCCTTTGTTCCACATACAAAGGACAGAATGCCTTGGCTCAGAACGATTGCACTTTCATTCGATGGTGCATTGAATGGCAAAAAATGCAGTTCTTCTGAGACTTCCTTAAAGCATCTGAGTTTGATGTAAGCTAATCTCAAACCCTAAAATCTCTCAATCCTGCAAATCAATTGAAATTCTGGGCACAAGTATCTTTACAGCAGAAAGAAAAACACCTTTAAAGGGTTTCCACAGCCAATAGGTTTTCAAACACAGATAGATTATCAACACCATTACCATTCCCCTTCTGCCCTTTCAAATGTCTTTTCCTTGCTTTTCGTTGTTTGTCATACTTATTATAATGAATATTTTCTAGGCTAATGATATTGAAAAACAGTGCAGCTTATGGACCTCTGGTTAGAGCTTTGTAATGAATTAAGTAGACATTTAAATCCTTGTGTTTACCCTTGAGAACATTAAAAGAGAATGAGCTAAGAACAACAAGGTCACACAACCTGCTGTTGGAATGTAACCTTAACCCTAACCCTAGATTTAAAAAAAAAAACAACAAAAATAGAAAAACACCTACAAATTCAGATTTTTACTTTTTTGATTTTGTAATTTTAGTGTTTAGTGCAACATGCTGAACAAGAGCACACACACTACCATAATCAAAAGCATGTGAATTAGGCCATATTTCCTAAGTGACAAACTCTGAGGGAAGTTTTACTAATAGACTGTAGTTCTTTGGCCAAGACCGCTACTAGCTATAGTGGAGGAATTAATGGTAATGTCACTAATCTCGAGAGAATAGAGTAAAATTCTACTATGATCCTGAGCTTGCAGGCCAGAAAAGGTGAAGCATTATAGTTGTCAAAACTCTTGTGTACAGAATGATGAGTTTTATGTAGCTGCAACGGCTCTTAACCTTTTCTCTGTCACAATTGGCAGCGGAGACGGATGCAAGTGCAGATTAGGTTTGCTAAAAATACAAAGAAAACACAAAACAGTATCTATAAAATTTGTAGCAAAAACACTAAGGCTAAGAAGAAACATAAACCAACAACCATAAACACAGCAACAGAAACGACGGCAAAGAAACACAAACACAAGACAAGGAGTACAGTGCAAATTGTGACTATATATACACGAGTGCTCGTTAAAATCAGTGTGAATCAGGTGCAGGTTGTCATATGACAATAATGCAGTGGGGTGCAGTGGCTGCTGGGAACTGTAGTCCAGAGTTCGTTCCGTCATAGCCATGACATTCTCCAGTAAGGTGGACCACACTCATGCTGAATAAATAGATGTCCCCAAACATTCCCATGTGCCAAAGTCAGGGGAGGAGAAAATAACATACAGCAGGAATGCTAAGGATCTGTTTACAAATCTTTCAATAGCCACCAAGATTAATTATACTCAGCCCCCACAAATAATCAATTAATGTACACACCAATGGACAGCAATGGCCATATATAAACACTAATGGATCTTTAACTGTTTCTTCAACTGTTTTGGAATGGTTGACATAAAAAAAGTCCAGCCATTTTTGAAATGTGCTATGCAATGCTCCACAGGATAAGAGTAACTCCCTCCACTCTCCAATGTTCTCCTTGAAAACAGGACATTGTTGAGCCGAACAGAAACATGTTGCTTTTGGCACGAGCACCTGCGTTCTCCCTGCACACAACGGGGCCTGCAATTAGCATGGCCGGCTCCCCAGAACAAATATTCTCCACTGTAATCCTGCCATAGCGTCAGAGACACAGCTCTGTAGCAGGAATGCTAGGCATTTCCTTTAATGTGCTTTGGCCTAGCTGGGCTAGAGGAACCAAATTTCACGGCACAGCAGACTCCCACAGAACAAAACTTCCTGTCTCTTGCACTTTCTTTCCCTTTCTCTCACTTTCCCCTAATAATTACTCTCACTCTTGCCTCATATGTCAAATCCAGTCTCTCACCATTTATCTGCACATCTCATCCATTTAAAATACAGTTTCTTTCTTTTGCACAAGGTGACAGACTTCCACTTTAACATCAAAAGCCAATACTATGCTCATAATCACTGCACTATCAAGCACTGGTTTCTAAAAGTAGATTCAGTAGTTGACAAATTACACAAACCTCTGGTTCAGAGGACTGGGTCACTGGAAGACTACCATTTACCTCCATGTTAATTTCAAATACAGACCCTCTGGTGCAGTTACAGTGGTTCTTCAATGCTCTTGCATTTCCCCATGATTATGTCTTCCAAGGCCATGTCTCACTGATATCAAGACATATCTCATCACCATGAACCCAAAGACATTTACATCACAGCATCCTTGACTCATTAAGAGGATTGTTTTTAACTGTTAAAGACACATACCAACAGTCCAAGTATAGAATACTGGAATCTCCGTTCTGTGTCCAAAGATTGTCTCACTTTTTCTTCGAAATTTTTTTTGTACTTTTCATTTTATCCTTTCTAAATTATAATGCCTTGGTTAAATGTTTAAAAAAAAATTCTGGAAATACTGGAGATAAACTTATGCAATTCAGTCAGAGAATCCTGATCAGCATCTTCAAGCAGTCTTACGATCCACTGACAGGTCTAACTATGATTTACCACTCTGACATTTTTTCACACCTTGAGAAAAATCTAGTTAGCTATCAAAGGTCAGTATATTATTCCAGTTCTACTGAGAATTGATTTCCCTTAGTTTCCTAGTAGGAATGGTCCAGAGGAAAATGGTCATTAACAACTACCAAGGAAAGGCAGAACGCATCATTATCAGTCTTCTTCTGCCCTTTCAGATGTCTGTTCCTTTTTGGCTTTTATAATTATTACATGCTATATTTACTCCACAGGTTATAGCGCCTATCAACAGCAGCATTCACCACAAATGTTATAACTTCTCTGTTGAGTATATGCACACAAAATTAAATTCCTTCAGCAAGATTAGGTTTTTGGATGAGCCAGGATGACTGACCTTTAAGGACAAACCTATATTCCAGTTGATTCCAAGTGTTGTAGTCGCAAGTGTAATAGTTTAAATGCAGTTTGTCTTTTTCCTCCCCTCTGCTACCAGCAGTGCAAAAAAAGTGAATGTGGGATTAGGAGACAGGCCTTAATCACATTATAGAGAAGGTTCCATTTCTGCATAACAGAAGTGATTGCTTAATGTAGAATCAATAAGCTCTCACCATGTCTTCAGACTCCCAACACAAAATTATAGGCTAAGCTGATGGATCACGGCAGTAATGTTTTTCTTATGTAAATAATAACCACCAAAGACATGGTGCAGAAATGTGTCCCAATCCCCAAACAACACTGTAGTGATGTCCAAGGAGACAAAAGCAGGTCCAAATACAGCAAAACAGCAGTCAAAACTAGACGCGTTTTCAGTAAACAATAGTGCATACATATACATACGAAACAATAGTCCAAGCTAGACATAACATCACAATAAACAAGTGACAATTCCAAAACAATCCAAATCAGTCAAAACAAGATAACAACTACCTATTAAGATGAAACACTGCAGGGACAGCTTAAAACGAATGACAGCCTGCTACAGCTCTGACGAAAGTACACCTGCCACAATAAAACAAGGGCCATCAACCATTGCCAAGACCGCTGTGATAACAAACATATATTTTGGAGTTTAATTGCAAATGTGCTGCCAATCCAACCTGAACACACAGGCTCATGGGGAGAATGCAGTGTGTGTCCATCAAGAACTGCACTCTTCAACGCACCATTTGCATTCTGATAACTCTTATCAGCTTTGGGCAAGTAAAGCTGTTTGTTAATCACAGGCGTTCTAAAGAAAATTACAAACCTATAAACAACATGTTCCCCCCCCAAAAAGATAAGGAAAACATTCACTCTCCTCACCACACCCTTTGTAAAAGAAAAAGCACCATATCAAAATAAGATAAAAAATTATTTGGCTCTAAAAAATTTCCAGGAAAATGTTGTGCAGTGGTTGAGCGAGAGCAGAAAGGTTTTTTTTTGTTTGTTTTTAAAAAAAATGTGTTTCCAAGGATTGCCGAGCTAACAGACTATGATTTTTTTAAATAAACAATTTAGCTGATCGAAATAAATATTTAGAGAAGGATAGGAAATATAAAACAGAACAGGAATATACAAACTAATCTTATATTCCTATATAAAGTCCAATCCAAAAGAAATCATTTTAAGTACATGGTTAAGCTTTCATTTTAATCAATATGAGCTCATTCAATGTTCTAAGTTCAGCATTGTGCACTATATGTAACCTCATAATCTACTACAGTGTTCTGATCTTGCTGGCCCAGTAACCTAGTTGCAGAAGAACTAGTATAGGTGCTAGCAGAGGAGCTGATGTATATGTATATTCCTGTCTGTAGAATTTATTCAGTGGAACTGAGTCAGAAGCCATGTGGTTTGGATAGATGGCTGTTTACACTGCACTCACGTATCACTGACATGTCACATCTGCTGCTGATCCCAAGTTAGCTCGCGCAAAAACAGAATATGACATTTCCATCCCGCTCAATCTAATGCCTATGTATTAGACCCGAAATGTGATTAATTCCTTAATGCCTAAAGTAGATCATAGGTTAAATCACTCTGTAAATGATTCCCAGAGATTATTGCCTGTCTGAATCATTTCTGAGCATCTTAGAATTAACAAGGAAGCCCATTTCAATTACAAGGTTAATCACAGATCATTTAGTTTGGCAAAAGTGTGTATTATATTCAGAGGTGAGGAAGTGCACTAGTGGAGTTTTACACTGGAATATTCTAATAGTTATGTTTAAATATGGCTACACATGGACCAGTTTCTGCGCGAGAGAGTTGACGACAGTGATTTTACCTTCGATCTTCTTCAGGGCTGTCTGACAAGCCTCCTCGCTGGCAAACTCAAATGGGTTGTTGCATGTTCGTACGCTGTCACATTCACACCTCCCGTCAATTATGTTACAGCCTGTAACCAAGTTCTCGTTACATGGTTCAAATCCCAAGAGCTGGTCGTCATCCCAGTTTTCATCTGAGCAAGGATCAAAGGGAAAGAAATATTTATCAAGTTAGAAGACAAGTAAATTTACAGGTCAAAATCTAATATTATCTACATTTGTTTGCAGTTATAAAAGGAACAGCACAGTGATCACTGTACATTAAGCTTTAGCTGGTAATAAGGTTAGTTAATAGCACATATACAGATGCAATGTTTAACTATATGTGACTGAGTGACAAACAGTATCTGGAAATGACAAAGAAAGATACTCTAAAGACCCATCATGTAACACTAAATAGTATTGATTTTATACTAATTCTGAAATAAGAATGACCCTTAACCTTATGGCACTGCAATCTCGCAGCCACATTATGAAGTGTTATTTACAGTGCAAATACATATAACTGATATGTGGACTGGTGTTCCAGCTTGCTGTGTGCTCACCTTATCATTGTGTGTGTGTGTGTGTATGTGTGTGTGTGTGTGTGTGTGTGTGTGTGTGTGTGTGTGTGAATGTGTTCAGATAGAGGAGAACATACAATATGTGTACATTGTACAAGTGCCTGTACATGTATGTAAGTGTACTGTACAAGCGGATGTGTAATGTATGCACTTTCTGCAATCTCTGCCTCTGCCGAATGCAGGCAGTAAATAAAGGCCCATAGATTCTATTCTCACTTCCTTTCTCCATGAAGGTCATCGACTTGTCTAGTGAAAGTCTCCTTTCTTAGTAGCTAATATATAACAGTGGAAAACAGTACAGTATCTTACTGCTTGGCAACTATGTAATAAATTGCCTTGTGCATGATTTTCTCAAACAAAGCCAACATCAATCTTACATTTGGCCATGGTTACATCAGATATATGCCATGTCCTAATCTTCAACTTGGGGCTGCATTGTGGTGCAGTGCCTCACAGCCCTGGTTCAATTCTGAGTTTGGGTAACTTTCTGTGCAGAGTTTACATGTGTACTGACAGCTCTAAATTGCCCCTAGGTGTGAATTAATGTGAGAATGTGTTTGCATGTTGCCCTGCGATAGAGTGGCAGCATCACATCCAATGTGTATTCCCATTTCGTGCCCAATGTTCCCAGGATAGGCTCTGGATCCACCACAACCCTGACCAGGATAAGAATGATGAATGGTACTAAAAGCACTGGAACCCCCCAGGCTGATCACTTTAAATACTTAAAGTATTTAAATATATAGCATTTATCTATTTAAAAAAATAGATAAATAAACGGTGGACAACAAATTCCCTTTTGCATTAGGGACTGATTGTGTGCATGGCTGCTGGTGATATGGCTCCCAAAGGCAGCCCAGCCATTCAGCCACTGGGATCAAACATGCTGGGTGTGATCACAGCTGCACAACACAATGCCTACAGTGTGTGCAGCAGTGTACACAGAATATGTATTGTCCTCCAATACTAAAACAGCTTTGCAGTGCTGTACATGTATAATGCAAAATAAAGAAGAAGTGAAAAATATGCATTTGTATTAAAAGTGAAATTAATTTTGGCACACCAGGTAACATTCTGCATGTCTTCCAGCGCATATTGTGAGGCTGGATTGCCTGGAAGCAGCATCCACCTGTCTTCACAATGACCTTGAATAGATGCTGCCAACAGCCGCTACTCCAATAACTAAGCAAGGCTCTCCAGACTAGCCGTGGGTCATATAGCAGGGTGAGGAAGTTCAAGCCGGAGCACTTCTGGCCAAACATGTCTGCTTCTAGCCTGGCATTGGGCTCGTACAATAAACACTCTCCTGGTGGTCTGAGCCACACGCAGAGCCTCAGCTTGGCAACAACACCAATAGACATGTTACTGAGTTCCCTCGCATCTCTGATTCTTTCACATGAGCTGCTTTTGACAAACGGTGCCATTTCATGTCCCAGAGCCTTGGTACGTTCCAGAACAAGTTGTATATAGCTGCCGAGATTGGATTTCTGTTCCAAGAGACCAGGGGGAGAACATCTTTTAAAAGCATGGTTGTGTTTTGACACTGTTCCTGAGCCAAGCAAGTTTAAGGAAACCGTCTGCTGCAGTATTCTGGGGATTCTGGGATTCTCAAATCTGGAATGTTTACCATTACCATGACTTAGAAAGGTAAATAATGAGGAAAACTGTGACCTTTCACATTACTTAATATGAACCACTAAGCAAACAGGCAGCTAAAGCAGCCTCATAGAAATTATGCAAATAGCCCTCATAAAACAAAACGACAAACGTTATCTACATTCAACTCTAATATATCCACTGAATTTGAAATAATCGTGTAGTTAAAGCACAAATGGAAGGCTTTTACAGCAGTCCTCAAATTACAGCTCATCCTGTTATGGCGGCTCATTTTGCTTCTGTGCCCACAGTGGCACCTGGTTGTTATCCAAGCTAGAGACCTTCCTGAAGCACAAAGTGTTTGCTAATTTGCATTGACAACACTTATTAATTAGCTCACTCTGTAAAGAATAGCCTTTTTTAACAGAGAAACCATAATACATAATAAATAATATCAGGAGTGTGTACAAAGGAGAGTAATATACAATATACAAATTAAGTTAAGAAGCAGCATCCACCTCTCAGCCTACACGCAGGGAAGGCTTTTTGCCAAAGTCCCACTTCTCTATCCTGGGGCTTGGGAATGATAATCACCAAAAACCCCTGCATCTCTCTCCTCAGCCTCAAACACTGCTCAGTGGTAGAAGAGAAACTTCCAAAGAAAGAGTGACAAAGAGGCTGCTAAAGGGGAGGAAAGCATTTCCGCTTGTCTTCCCTGACTACACAAGACAACCTGTGTTCACTGACAAAAGTAATCTGGCCCTCACTGTCCTTTTTTTTCTTCCAGGGGACAAAGTAAAAAAAAAAAGACAAGGGCAGACATCCACAGTTGCATTCAATGTAGAATGGAGAAGAAAGGAAGTTGAAAGCTTCAATCTAAAGAGTGTTTTTAGGACCTAGCCCAGAGCAATTCATATCTGATGGCATCACAACAATAGAGGGGAAAGTGGAGAGGTGAACACACAACATGATGTATAAAAATATAGAAAAGGAGCAAATCCAGGTACTGTTCAGAAATGTTAAAAAAAACACAAAAAAAACCCCACCTTTTTTCTCCAATTAAATTCAGCAAGAATATGCCTAACCCGTGTTTTAATAGGTCATTTAGAATTTACCAAAATAATTTCATACAAATTTCTCTTACAGACATTGATTAAGAGCAATATGGTGCTCTATTATTAACAGCAGAAGCCTGGAGATTGACATGTCTGCGCTGTTGTCTTTGAACAGGCTGCATGTAATTCCATGTGCCCTTTGTCCACTTTCTAGTCATTTATGTAATAAAGAACGCTGATTATTCTCCCAGCCAGACAGTCTGTGATTTTAGTGCATGACATTGCAATACTGGGAGTAGGGACAAGTCGCAAGACTTTGGATGCATAACATGCAAAGAGGTCCAAGGCCCTGGTGCCAAACTCAACACTGATAATCAGCTTCAAACCACGATGCACTTATATTCAGGAAAGTTCCAGTCATGTTTTACACACACACACATACAGTTGCCATGTCAGAAATGCACGCTATGTGTGATGGACTGGGGTGTCAAGCTACACAAATAAATTCCAGCCGACTCCCCATGCCATTGCATTCCAAGGTGAACTGTCAATAGAAGCTTGTGCATGAATGTTTGACAGAATATGTGAGTAAATACCCATGCTTCCCAGGCAAGTGTAAGTGTCATACATGCTCTTTCAGGATTAATATATGTTGTTTTTAAGGCCCTAAATTATTTGGCATCAGACAGCTGGACTGACACGCAGCCAGAGGGCTGAAAACTCAGATAGGCTGCAACAGGCCGAGCACACACATTCCTCCAATACACTGCAAAAACAAGGGGAAAAGGAAGTGTTTGTGTGTGTTCACTTTTTATGCTCCTTCCTGGCTCAGCACTAGCCCTGCCTACAAATGGTTTTGGGAACAAACAAAGGCATATGTAGACAGTTTCTCTCTTTCTGATGTTGGTAGAAATTCTTTTAAAATATTTGTTAAAAATAGGTAATATCAAAGTTTTGTCAAATTTGGAACGTTGGCAATATGTTTTAAACTTTTAACACTTTCAGATGTTATGTATTGGGGTGTAATAAAGCCTCAGTGATTAAGGCTGAGGGCTACTGAGCAGATGGTTGTGACCTCAAGCACTGGTGCCAATAAAGTCTATCTTCTAATCTTCTCTCTTTTTTTTTGGCTGAATTATTTTTTGATATATGTACATACTGCTAGCTTATATTCTCAAATCTCAGTTTACCTTTAATCTCAAACTGTTAATTGAAAATACCAACGCTGAGTGGGTATCAGCATTTTTCGGAGACCTCCTGATTTCCAGTCTTTGAAGCATTGCTGAAATAGCACAGTTCTCTGACAGGACTCCTAGCCTATGTATATTTTTTTCAGTTGATAGAATAAAAAATAACTAGTAGTTTCTTAATTTACAAAAACAGCGTCCTTGGTGCAGTCTGAGGATTTGGTATTTTTTTTATTCTGCTGTGCCGACAACACATAAAATCTATAAAAGCCTAAATGATGACAGAATGTTTTTTAACCATCTTCCAAATTATAACTGTGTAAAAATATTTTCTTATTATACAAGGAAAACTGTACTGGGCTAAAAGCATTACATATCTTTGAGACTTATCATTATCAAATGCCTTAACATAAGCAAGCATCTTGTGCAATGCGTCACTTGCGTTTCATTAGTGATCAGTGAATTTCACAGCTATTAATTGATGTACAGTTGTAAAAAATCTAAATTGTTCAGTGTGCCTCAGAGCCTCAGACCATGTGTGTGGCCTTCAGAGCCCAGTATACTAAACAACAGCCTGTGTATTTTAGTGTTATGTGCTGTGCAGTGTGCTCAGAGCCTGGGCTTAATGGAATTTCTCTGTTACAGTGCTATAAAGGCAGTGTCCCATGGGAACCTGTGACTCTTCTGTTAACACAGGACCTGAAACGTCAGCTCTCAGAATGGAGTACAATGGGCAGATTATCTCATTGAGATGGATGTGTTGAGTACACATGAGACGCTGGGTGACATTCTGACATAGCTAGCAAGGTTTTAGACATATTTCGGCAGCCTGTTTTACCACTGGCAAGAAGTAAATAAAAATATTTTATTGAAACATATTTATGGTTTCTTATAGTTGAAGTGTCAAAATTTGTTATAGACAAAAAAAAGACAATTTGGGCCAAAACCTGATCTTTCATCTTTTCTGCCTGATCGCCAGAATCCAACCACAGTGACATCTAATGGGTTTTCCCAGACTGCCACATACAGGCCTGTCAGAGAACATGAAGCTCAATATGAAAGCATGTCATGCATAGATTAGAAAGCATTTCACTAGAATGACCCTGATCTCAGCTTGTAATAAGGTTAGGGCTGGGTCACCATAGCATAGGATATTACGACCAAAACCGCAGCTCTCCTTGCAATCCTTGCTTTGATCTTTTGCATTCCTGTGGCAGGCACTGCTTTGACACTTTATCCTGTTCTGTTTTCTTGGCTGGATTACATTAGATGTCACCTAAGAGATTACACGCAAAGCAGCCAAGACGCCTTCGGTATGTTTTCATAATCAGTTGTGTTGAAATCTGACCCACAGCATTGAGCAGTGGTGAGCATTCTGATCATGACCTGGTCCCAACAACTGCTCCCAACAACAAAAACAGCAGGCCTCATCATTGGTTTGCAGTCTAACACACTGTCAGAAAAAAAATTATACTAAACTGTACCTTTTCTTGTCACTGGGGTGGTAACTCAAGTGTACATCTTTTGCACCCTTAGTGTGTACCTTAAACCTGGAAAGGTACCCATAGTGCACCTATAAAATATTACACTAAAAGCTAATTACAGGTACAAGAGTGGACTGTAAATCACCATGTAATAGATATACAATAAAGGTACAAAAGATCACCCCAGTAGGCCTGTCACGATAATTACATTTTCGACTTATTGTACAATATATGGATATGACCTCAATAATTTTTGCTGACCTCAATATTGTCCATTTTGTTCACATGCATGTTTGTTTACATAAGAATGAATGTGACCAACATTTTAGCCATTCACACTGCTTTTATCCTCTCGTCTACTCTAGGGCTGTCAAATTAAAATTCAAACTTCAAATATTCGTCAAATTTCAAAAAAAGTCAAATTCACAAACTGTGTGCATTCGAATTTAAGATGTGTAGCAAGCACTAGCACTGATTTTAATTAAAAGATACTGTTGAAAAAATGACATGAAAGTTATTAACAATGCACTAAAAATGTTTTTTGAAGACAAAAAATCTAGAAAGAATAGTTCTAGTGTTTCAAATAACCCAGTCATAGTCAATAATCTCGGGGCTTGACACGGTTAAGGGGATTGACTAAAGCTGAACATTGAATGAATACCGGTAAACTGAAGCGCTTTACTAGCGGGTTAATTAAACCAAACTCAAACCTAAACCCAAACGCATCCCATATACATAAGATATTAATCGGACATACAGTATACACAACATAAATATAATATTACAACTTGCTTCTGCACAAAATGACACGAATGTGCAAATGAACTTGAACGTAAGTAAATCGCTAGGTAGAATGGAAAGTCACGTTGTAAATACTCTCTTTCCCTAACAACATATTAAAACACGGACGATGAGTTCACAATATTGTATTACAATGTCAAAATATTCTTAAGAATTAAAAGTCCATTGCCCTTTGAAAGGGCGTACTTGCATTATTACATTGCATTATTATAATCATCATTATATCAGTGGCATAAAATGGACAATAATATAATTTACTGCAATTAGTTCTGGGGCAAGCTATCATCCAGTAAAAGTAGTTATCGTGACAGGCCTACACCCCCAATGACAAGGAAAGGTATTTTTTCTGCGAGTGTAGCCATGGTTCTGATTTGTCTAATTGCACATATCATTTGAGTTCTATTACATTTAAAAACGTTAATGATAAAAAATAATGATATCACCCCTTTAAGCACTTAACTTGTGCTTTGTGATGACGAAAGTCTTCCTGTTCAACAGGTGGAAAATTAAAAATGAATCCTTGCATCAGATTAGTCATCACACTAGTACTGATAATGACTTAATGATAATGGTAGTAAGACAGACAAGGGGGTGGGGCGACTTATGACACTTGTGATTGGAAGCTGTCGTCCTTCTGTGCTCCGGTGTAAAACACACGGTGGGACGCGCGAGCTCAGCCGCATAGCCGACATTCCGATGGGAAAAAAAACCCCAACGAGCATCGGCGGAAGGATGATGGCACCTCGTCCCAAAACAGCACGGAATCCGTTCGCAATCATATCTCAAAGAAATGCAAACCCGACACACTGCAAACACATTAACCAGCCCGCTCCCTTCCCCTCTCTCTTTCTGTTTCCTCTATGTAGCTACCGTAAACACTCCGAGGGAAGCATGTTTACGGTAAACAGCTGTAGCGTTCTTCAGCACTCAGGTTATTTTAGATCAGCATTACACTGTGCATAATAATGATTCATTAACTGTCTGTTTACTAGAACTTCGTGTTTCGCAATGTAGCAGACTATTAATGCAGGCTAGTTAACAACCATAATATATAGTTCACTGTCTTTCTCTAACTTTGAGGTTTCAGTTTCAATCAGTGCGAATGTAATTAATGTAAATAAATTGTCATATGACCACTTTCTTGATTCGGATTGTCATCGTGTGAATCAGATCGTCCGATTATTATTAATCTAGTTTAATAACTTGACTGATGCGTGACGTAGGTATACTGGTTTGCTGTTTTTAGTTGTTGTTGTTTTTTTCCTGACCAGTTGAAATAAACTGAGACAAATAGCATATGAGAACTAATGAGGGTTAAAATGGTGGTTAAGAGCACGAGATCGGACTTGAAGTAAACCCAAGCGTGTGTAAAAACCAACTTTCCACGAAGAAGAACTGCGTTCAGGGCAGACCTCAGGCTTGTCAGTTACCTTCGCAAACTCCGACTTCGTACTGCGTGATGGAGCCGCCGTCGAGCGGGGGTCTGATCACGCACCGCAGCCCAGCGTCGCACGTGCCGTACAGGCCGTACACACCGCCGCAGCTCTCGTTCTTCTGCTTGGCGCACACGGAGCAGCAGCCGCATATACCAGGCACCACGGCGCCGACACACTGCTTCGGCTCCTCGCACTTGGACTCGTCGCAGGGCAAACACAACAGCGCCCGGCCACTTCTCGCAAGCAGCAGCAGCAGCGCGAGCTGCGAGATCAACACGCAGTTCAGAAGAACGTGCATCCTCAAGGTTAGGAACGATGATGAAGAGACCATGGGGGAGAAAAAAAAAGCAGAAACGCAAAAATGTAAATCCAACCAAGTTGTCTCCCTGGTTGCCCGGGTTTAGAGATGCAGAATCCCCCAGCGAAAAAGCTTGCGAACAATGGCTCTTAAGAGAGCGCGTGACGGGATCCGTTTCTACCGTCCGTCTTCTGTAGCATGAGAACAAACCCCCGGTAAACTTTGCAGAGGTCTCCGAAACCCCTTCAAAAGCAGGACACGACGCGGCTATCCCACGCTGTACAACGCGTGCATGGTTCACGCGTGGCGATTTCAGCCGAGTTCATTTGCTTTTCAGACGGGAAAACTTTCCTCTTCGTACTCACGCACCGGAGTCTTTTCGGTCTGTTTTTTTTTTTTTTCTTTCTTTCTCTTACGCAAGCAGGGGAATTTCTTCCTGCTCCAATGAAGATCCAGCAGCGGCAACAGCACTGCGTTCTGCGAATAATTCCCTTTTCAAATAAGTATAAAAGCGAGCTGTCGGTCGGGAATTCGCTCGTTTCGCTCGCCTTAAGGTCGCGTGAATAAAACGTTTCCTGCTTCTGTCGCACAGCTCTTGTTTTGTCGCTCTCTCTCTCGCGCTCTGTCGCCGTTGCTGCGCGCGCTCCGCTCTGTGCCTCTCCGTGACCTCATAACGGAACCACTCCCATCTTGCATTGCTCCGCTCCGCTGGGCCGTTCACTCCACATATGGAGCACGCGGGAAGCGCGCGCACGCACGAGCCGGACACGCAGGAAAAGGGCGCAGGGGTCGCGCGGGTCGCGCTGTTTATGGCATGGGGTGCCCCGCATAGACTGTTTCCTTTTTCTTTCACACTCAAACCATATTTCTGAAAAACGGGAGAGAGAAAAAACAAAACATGGCCAAGTGCCAACTGAAACCAAGGAACCAATATAAAAAGAAAGAAAGAAGAAAATAAAGTTGTATGACATATGAATAAGTAAACATGTTTTTTAAATCAAAGTATAAGGCAGTCTTAGATAAAGAAATAACGGAGATTTCTGACAAAATTATTTTGTTTCCTTTTTAGGTGGTGAAAAACGTTGTGTGATCGATGTTAATAATTGTTTTTAACCAAAGCCTAAAGTAATCCTTAAGAGAGAAATTAAAAAGTCTTGTAATACTGATATTGCTCAATTAAAAGATTGTTATCAAAGCAGAAAGGTGTCATAAAACAAATTTATTACATCTTCTTTAGATTTGTATTCAATATAGTGCATATGCCCAAGTGATTTTCACCCAACTTTTCTCACACACACCCTGAAGCTCTATCAGATGTAATAAACCTGCAGGTGTCGAGTGATAATCATGAGTGTGGGGCAAAACACGGCCTTCTTGCTGCCTTAAGAAACAATTAGCACAAGCATCTCTGGTGCCAGATACCCTTGGACTGTATGTGCTCTACACTTTCTTGTCTGTTTGGTGCCTGCCACAAAGTCTTGTTATTCCAGCTACTGTAGTCGGGACCTTTGAACTATGTCATGTATGCCAATGTCAGATGCAGTTACAGCTAGTACTGATGAGTAGGTAGGTTAGGTGTGTGATAACTGTCAGGCCAGTGTTGTGTGGGGCCACCAACATAATACATTTGTTAATGTAGGATGAACCTTGACCATAGATTTGACAGAACAGGAGCATTGCAATTGATTTTGAAATGCTGTCTACAGATCAATAAAACACAATCTTCAGCACCTTCAAAGTGTGTTTCACAATGGGTTTTTCTTGTCAGATCTATGTGACAAGTATTGAAAATCTCATCACAGGTTTTGAGGAGTTTTCTTCCTTCCCACCTTGATGACAGATACAGTAGCACAGGCCTTCAGATACAGTGACAGAGAAAACATGTCTTTGGACCAGTGCCAGGGGTACAGTCAAATAAAAGATCTATGATGACAAAACAGTGGAAACATTTTGGTATCAAATGACTAGGGAAGGGTTTTTCTAAAAAAAATTCCAATGCACAACCAAATGTCTCATAACATTTAAATGGTAAACAGCACACTTATATAGCGCTTTTATCCCAAGTGCTTTACACTGTGTCTCATTCACCTATTCACACACACACCAATGGTAGCAGAGCTGCCATGCAAAGTGGTAACTTGCCATCGGGAGCAACTTGGGATTCAGTGTCTTGCCCAAGGACACTTCGAACCGCCATTCCTACAATTAGTGGACAACCTGCTCTACCACCTGAGCCACAGCCGCCCCGTTTCTGTTCTTATACAAACATAAAGGTGTCATGGTTGCACAGAATACAGCATACAGCCGAGGTCTATGACTCCCATCATCTACTGCACATCAAATGATCATGACACTCACACCATATGACTGTTTGCATTAATGTTTAATGAGCATTAGTATTTAATTAATGTTTTGTACAGCACTCAGAGTCTACATTTTGTTGTCATTGTTTGTTATGGTTGTAGCCTAATTCATGTTCATGTTGTTACCTTGGTTATTCCTTGTTTTGTTTCATGGTCTTTATTTTTCACGTGTTTTCACTTGTAATAAACTAAATCTGCACTTGCATCCACCTCCTCTACCATCCTGTGACAGAAAGCTAGACCTGTCCATGGATGCGGCAGATTTTTTTGAAGGGCCAACAGGAATTCATGGAGAAGAACCACTTCATGTGGGAACAAAAATGGAAGGGAGACTGGGTCAGCACCATGCTGAAATGGCTAGAAGTCATGTGCCCCTTAGGATTTTTTGTGAGGAGGGGGCCCCTGTCCAGGCTGAAACCATCTCCCACCTTCCCTGCCCCACTGAGTATGTCACTCTGCCTAGTTGCTCTGCTGAGGACCTCTCTCTACCCCTCTGCCCCGGAGAGGATGCCGTTAAGGCTCATGGTCTCACCATAGGTATCACTCCGTCTCCCTGATCCGCCTCTGATGTCAGTACGCTACCTGGCTCTGCTTCTGATGTCACTCTGCCTTCCTACTCTACTGAGGTCTTTGCTCCGCCTCCTTGCTCTGCTGAGGATGTCATTCTGCCTCCTTGCTCCTCTGAAGACACTGCTCCTTCCCCCTGCTTTATGGTGTATATTGCACCCCCCTCTTGCTTCGCAGAGGATGTCACTCCCTAATCTGAACTTGCGGAGGATATCACTCCCCCCTCTGGCTCTGTGGAGGATGTGGATCCGCACCACTGCTTAGCTATGCGGAGGAGATCACTCCGCCTCACTGCTCAGTGGAGGACATCGCTTCTCCAGGCCGGTTATACAAACGGTACCACTCCTGATTCAAGTTTTTGTTCAATGACCACTAGTATTTAAGTCACGTCTTGTACAACACTCAGTGTCTAGCTTTTGTCTTTTGTTGTCATTGTTTGTTAATGTTGTAGCCTAATTCATGTCATGTTCATGTTGTTACCTTGCTTCATCATTCCTCATTTTTTATTATGGTCTTTCATGTGTCTTCACCTGTAATAAACTAAATCTGCACTTGCATCTGCCTTCTTTACCATTCCATGACAGAAAGCTATCCTCCATTCATTTTTGGGAGTTTCACTTGTTCTCCCAGTGTCTGCCTGTGTTTCCTCCAGTTTCCTAAAACTCTTTTGATCATGCTAGAATGAGTGTGTGTGTGTGCGTGTGTGTGCGCGTGTGTGTGCGCGCGTGTGGCGCGCGTGTGGGGGGTGTGTGTGTGTGTGTGTGTGTGTGTGTGTGGTGCCCTGCAATGGAGTGGAATACCATCCAGAATGTATGGATTCCCACCTCAGGTCCAGTGTTCCTGGGAAAGGCTCCAGATCCACCCTGATCCTGACCAGGAAAAAACAACCAATGAATGAATAAAGGCTAACTAAATCATTGCCATTATCAAAAAAATTAATCTATTTTCCTTATATCAATAAAACAATATACAGTATGTAAGTTTATAACATTTGCTTTGAGGCAAATCTTCTGTTAGCGGTAGAATTTTTCATTACTGTAGCCCATTTAGAGAGACATACTGGCAATATTTGCCAGTGTTTCTCATTATAGGGACCTTTCTAAGGAAAAGGCAATGACATTGTCAATAAGTTAACTCCAGCAATGTTCTGTGTCACTTTAATTTGGATGTGTCTAATCATGTAATGATGTTAGGCGCCGGCAAATTTAACACCCACTGTTCCAGCACCACTGTGTTTGTTGTGATAGTTACCAAGGAGAGAGCCACAGGTGCTCCTGTGCCCTATTGAATTAGCTTTGATGAGCCATGTCTTATCAGTCATCTGACTGCAGTGGGAGTATGACCCCTGCAAGTCCTCTCACAAACCTAAAAACATGTAGATAATCACGAGGAATGTGTCTCAAGCCCAGGGTTCTTCACTCAGAACCATCTCAGCCCTCATGCACTGTATTCAAATAGAGGGAGTTCGGCAAATGCCATGGGACACATTTTGGATATTTGCTCATGTTTAGCTGTTAAACTATGCCCTTCATTTAAGGCAGTCTCCTCAAATCATTTTCAGCAATCAACCTTATTATGCACCACCACCCTCACTGAGTAGTGAGATTAGATTTTATACTAAACACAAATCCCAGGCAGGGAACTCATTTTAGTTTATTCCTATTATATTGTGACAGCACTGCATGGAGACTCTGACATGTTTTCCTCTTCGACCTGTCGTGATGAAATCAAATGATGCTGGGCACCATTACTCTGTGACAATGCACAAACCTGCACCCACTGGGATTCAGGCATCTTTCATCTCCTGTTTTCCACCAAAATGTCCAAAATGTATTGCTCTCCCAGCCTGGTACCAGCATGTGGACTGAATGCTTGAATACTTGCATTCAGTAATCATTAAGTGTTGTTCCCTTTTTTCAATCCTTTTTTGGGGGCACTGATTGAAGGCTTGCCAGTGCCACAGATTTTCCCTAGTGCATTCTTTATCTCTCAGAGGACACATGGTGCTGTAAATGCTAATCTCTGTGGCATCTGCTTTTGTGTGTGCTGCTACACTAAAGTCAAATTTGATATTGTTTCCTGGTGACAGCACTCTGTCAGTTTCACAGAGGTCAGTGAGAGTAGAGATGAGGAACTAGATAACATTGGTGTTTATTTTATGTAGACTCTCTGTGTGTGTGTATGTGTGCCTGATTCCACCATTAGACCTGTCACAAAATGTTTTGTTCTCTTTCCCACACCTGTACACTCTATCATGGTATTTGCGTTAAAGAATTCTTAGTACCTTTGTGCCCTCATACTTACGCTGCTTGAGCTGATTAGAAGCCAACAACACTAATGGCAATTGTTCTGTGTATCCTATCTGTAGGCGTTTTTTGCATTTCACAGTTTTTCTCTGGCATTTACTGCTCCATTACACTGTTTCCTCACACTCTGAAACAATTGCTTAGATTAATGATATGTCTGAAATTAAATAACGAAAGCCAGTGCCAATAGACTTCACTCTCAACAAAGGGTAAAGGAGTAGAGACCAAAAAAACAAAACAGAGAAGCCCAGAAAAAAGCAAATAATTAATGTCCACACATGAAGTTACAGCTGAGATTCATGAGGTAATTTAATTCCCTTGGCCGCTAGAGTGAGCAGGTGCCATAAATGTGGGACCAGGAGCACTGCCGAAGTGCGTAGAAGCTCTGATGACGACCAGCAGAGTCATTGTGACTGGGGCATCAGCACTACAGGCAGTTGGCTAACTGCACCATTAATCATCAACACAGACAGAGCATCATCCTCCAAATACACAGAAGCAGTTGTTTGTTCTATAATGCCTTCAAATTGCGGAACTGAGTTTGGCCTTATCCCATTCTTTTTATTAGCACATCTGACTTGTACAGGTTTATTTTTATATAATTGTGATGAGGAGGAGGGAGGGGCCAGGCTGTGAGGATGAATGCTTGGCATTGAGTTGCTTAATCAGTGGAAGAGAGCAATAAAGGAGCGGCTGGAACTGCCAGATGGAGAGAGAGAGAGACGCACGTGTGCTTTATGTTTGAGTTCGGTGTGTGTGTTTTATGTTCTGTTTATGATTAAATATTATGTTTACATTCAGCTGGTTCCCGCCTCCTCCTTGCCCGTCTTTGAAGTGTTACAATAATATTTGCTGATTGCTTATGAGTTATGGCTGTGTACACAGACTGATTGCACCTTTTAATAGATAGTGTTTGACACACTTTATTGAACAGGCTGCCGAGGTCCTATTCTGAGCCATTTTTTGCTTCATCAAATGTCATAGGTTTAATTGGATTGTTTGATGCAGAACTTCTTGCCAGCAGAAGCCCCCATGTGGCCAGTCCAAAAATACCTTTGGTCTTACTATAGACTGGATTCATTTTGCATGGCTGAAGTATCTCTGAAGTACATGGAACAACAGCCAATCAACTGAGAATAATTACAACCAAAACTGTCAAAAGAATCCGCATTGAATGAAAGTTTGACAGATGAATTACCTGATAATTGAGTCTGCTCAATTTTTTGTCTGTGAGGCAAAAAAAATTGAAGTTAATGCCTTTCATTCAGCTGACAGCTAACATTCATCGGCACTCCTCAAAGCATCCCAGGCATCTCAGCAATTCCACATCTTTCTTAAAATTTTACACTGGAATGCAAGTAACATGAGGATGATAATTTATAGTGTAACTTTGTGTTTGGTAATTACAGACTACATAAAACATAATAATTTCTTTTGAACAGTTTAGATCTTCTTCCAGACCTAATAAACAGCACTTTCTGTTCCTGTAATATGACAGCTGACTCGGTTTGTGAGTTCATGTGACACACGAATGTCTGATTCAAGACCAAGACTGCAGCAGGTAGGCACCATAACTGTGAAACAGCCCTGTGGGAGCATTAGACAAAAGTTCTCCTTGAATCGGCCTGTCAAGCATTAAAATGGTTTTTACCTTTTATGCAATCTAATATATTTATAAATATGTGTGACATAGCAGCATATTATGCTCCATATATTAAGTAACTACTCAGAAGTATAGGCGCATGGTTCCATGTCAGTCGTTCCATTCCAGGATTTCATTGCCCAAAACTATTTAGTAATATATTTTGGTTTTCTGGGATTGGAGGGCTCAGCTTTCCAGGTTACCTCAAGGGCAAATACATATTTAATCATCATTCATTTTTGAGTAATCTATACACCTCTAGGCACTGACATAGGTATGCACACACTTTAAACCACTCTCATGCACTACCCGGGTAAAAGGTCACATGAGAAATTCCATACCTTTCACAAGCATTATCTATCAATTTATGAAACTTGACCATATAATCACAGTGATACATTCTGCTAGAAGTCTATACAAATGTAGTTACTCCTTTAAATGTCCCTCTCAAAGGAACTCTTTTCCACATGCACAGCCAACTGTAATATTTCTCTCATTCTCTTCCTCTCTCTTTTTTTCAGCGTGTTCTTTTTCATGAGCACATGACAAAAGAATGCGTGGAATGTCAGTGACCGGCAGGCCAGCAGTGTTTCCAGTAGCACTAGCCTGTGAGAACTGGGAGTGAGGATAAGGGGGCTGGCTCTG
Organism: Stegophilus panzeri; assembly: GCA_024331685.1. Taxonomy (NCBI): domain Eukaryota; kingdom Metazoa; phylum Chordata; class Actinopteri; order Siluriformes; family Trichomycteridae; genus Stegophilus; species Stegophilus panzeri. The sequence goes on from JANDJT010000228.1 coordinate 14,488,977, forward strand.
AAGTCTTGACTCTTTACTGTGTTTGGGGAAATTATGTTTTTTTTCCATATAAAGAAGTGCATGCCACAGCCTGACCAGCAAACCTAATACTCCTCTCACTATGAAAAGAGATACACAGAGAGAGAAAGAGACAGAAATGGATACAGAGAGACAGAAAAACAGTCAGTGATAGTGACAGAGGCAAAGAGATAAAGGAAGAGAGACAGGCAGGTGGATGAAGTGAAAGAGAGTGAGATAGGAGAAGAGAAGCAGCAATAGTCTCAGGACACAGTAAAAGGAGTCACTTTCAGCTTTCTCTTGCTCTGATAGACTAAATGGAAAAGGAAGGGGGTGAATTCAAGCCTGAATAAGGGCTATTCAAAGCAGAAAGTCCAAGGGAAAGGCAGTGAGTGGATTAACCCCATCACTGCCTAACAGACTTCTTCCCCACATGCACTCAGAGGTCACAGCATCAGACACAGACTGATCTGCTGTTGTTTTTGTATTGTATGTTTTAGACTTCAAAGCCAAAATGCCATGGCTCAGCAGTAAATCTGGGTGTTACAATCGCACATTGTTCTTGATCATTAGGCAAACAGTCTATTAATAAGCAGCTGAAGTGTAAAAGTGCACTTCAGCCGAGGTGGTAATAGATTCAAAATCCACTGGAGGACTCAAAAGACACACAGTGGTATCATGACTTCGGTAGACCTAAGAATGGCTTCATTCAGGTTATCTTTCATTTCTAGTTCATTGCTTTTTTTTTTTTACCAACTTTTCTTAATTTAGCACTTAGACAATATATTTTCATGCATAGGGTACTTACCTTTTAACCATAGTTTTTTTTTCTTCTTCTTTGCTACCACAAGTGAAACAGCAAACACAAGACTACACATGATAATACACATACCCTTGTTTAAACGTCCCTTAATTAGGGTGCACTGTATAGTCTCTGAACATCACCTATATTAAACATAATGCATGTGCTCTACCTGTATGATGAATTATTTGCATAGCCATCTTCCATCTGGTTTCAAACTTGGTGCTTAAACTGTTCAGCTTTCTCTAAATCTCTGTCAGCATATAAATGGGTGACAAATAGAAAGAAAAAATATGGCTCTGTTATACTGTAATAATATGATGAAACATTTCTCTCTTCATGGGAGTGGTCTCTTCTGGGATGACAGTGTTCACATCCACAGGGACCAAGGGCTCACTGAATGGTTTGATGAAAATGACGTAAAACATATGCTATTGCCTTCAGTCACCCGATCTCAACCCATTCTTTTGAAAGAATGGTGTTCATCCCTCCAGTACAGTTTCAGAGACTTGTAGAATCTATGACCAGGTGCACAGAAGTTCCAATGGCTTATGGCAGCTTTACACCTTACTAAGACACTTTATGTTTGTTTATTCTTTATCGCCCATTTAGAACAGAGTTGCTTCAACTAAGAACATAAAAAACAACCTCAAAAGGGAGGTCACTTGTTTGGCTGAAGAGCCATGTAGGGGACAGGCAGAACAGGGCATGATGAGTCACCATTAGAGAAATCACAAGGGCTTATCCTTCTCCCAACACTTAATGAACATTGGCAGCCAGGCTCAAACCCATAATCTGCTAGTGTGTTTGGAGCTTTCATAGCAAGCTCCAGTGAGCAGCCTTTTTATTGCTTTTTCTTTCTCGTTTTGTTTTCCTCCACAAACAAAGTGTCATCAAGCTTCACAGCATAGAAACTGAAATGAATGAGAGACCACTCAGAGTGATGCTGTAAGATCATGGGCTTCTGCTTCATTCTGCGATATATCTTGAAAATATAATAGAATTTGCTGATCATCAGGTGTTTGTTTTACTTAAAAATCTTGCCTTATTGTTATTCCTAGGCACCAGCCATCCAAAATCAGGTCTGTGTTGTACAGTATGACCCTAAAACACATTTCCAAGTGATATAGATGGTGCATGAACCCATGACCTTCATGATCTATGGTTGCAACATCCAGTTGCTATGACGACCACTGTGCACATAGTCAAAATTGGTCTGTTGATTTTAGCCTCTATCTGCGGCCACTTGTCAACATTGGGGATTTGCCTACATCATTGCTATTTGCTTTTCACAAACAGAAGCACACAGGTTATCACAGCTGAACCCAGATTTCTGCATTTCATCCTCCACTCAGAGTATGCTGCAATGACAGGGCTAAACAATCAGTATTCTTTTAGCACCCGTTAGCCAGATGGAGTAAGCACTTCCACATGCATCTACCCCATGTCACTGTTTAAACTGTCATTTGCTCACAGTCATTTATTTCTCATTCGTCTTCATCGCTTCATCCCATCTGTCCTCCCTGCTTTTCCTCCCACTCTGAAATAACTACACTGACTTTGGCCTGTTCTCACACAGCTCCATGTGAATGGAATTCATCTCAGCCTTGGACTGAAAGAAACAGCATAATGTCCTCAGTTGTCACAATGCGTGGATGTACGTGCTGTGGCTATAGATGGTTCAAGGTTAGAAGGTTTTTTGCAGCACCTGGTTTCAGATGAGTACCATAAGACTAGGTCCATAGACATAAAGGCTGCAGTTAAATATAAAGTATATGAAAATAGGCATAAGAGCCCTCAATGCAGTAGTGCAATTATATTCCTGAATAGTGTTCTTAGTCATGTGACCTGTATGTTTTGTATGTTGCATGTTCTCTATAATGAGCAAAGTCACTTTTGCATAAAAATCAAATGGATGTCTGAGAAGGTCTTGGGATGTGATCAGAGCACTTAAACAGGCATCACATAACTTTTACCTAAACTTGGACATACAGTAGGAAGAACATTGCCTGATGGCAAATTGAGAATTGCAGCTCTAAATTTTATATCAGATCAGGCAAATAGACTGAAATAAGACAGGAATCTTCAACTGTAATGTTACAGTCAGTAGGTTTTCTATAGACAAATTGTGGATATGCTATATATTTCAGTATAGTGTTAGCATTGTGTGCTTAAAACAACTCTAGCATAAAAGCAGCATGGAAAATTGAGCTAAAAGACTGATGCTCCCACAGGACCAGGTGACCCAACCTTCATGTGCACCTGGTCAGGCTCAGCATGGGCATGAACAGCTCTGTTACCTACCAGACACAGTTTCCCTGACACACATGCACATTAATTAATGCTGATGAGCAGAAAAGGGCTCTGTGTGTATATGTATTAGTGTTGATGGTGTGCATATAAGAGAGAGACCCTATTTTCATTTTCTCCATTACCACTGTGACTGTTAGTGACAGATGTCCTTGAACGAAATAAATATATGCATATCAACAGTAATCATGTTGATCCTAAAATGTCCCTTACAGTGTTATAGAGGTTAATGCATTTGGAAGTTTGTTTCCCTCTGCCTCAGTTTCTCTCATCCCTTATGGGGTATTTGGTAAGCCTGCATTGTGATAAGCTGTGTATGATTTGATGAGGTTGTGGGTCGTGCTTGATGCGAGAGATGTGGACCCTGAAGGGACATGGAGCACGTGTAAGGAATGAACACCAAGTTACTACAGTATGTCTGACCTTGCAGCATATTTGTTCTGATCTCATGAATATATGCTGCCTCATACATATGGTCAGAGGTCTCATCCCACATCATTATCAAATAATACATTACTTTAGAGGCTTCATTGTTTGGGTAAAACTATCAGAGAGAATACATTCAAAATAAAATAGGAAGGAAATTTCATTTAAAAATAATTATTGATTATGCCTTTTCCATTATAGACTTCACACAACTTCACGACTTCAGCTGTAAACAAAGCAACAAAAATTATCTTTGTAAATAATCACATTTGGCTACATAATTATCCAATGGCTGTAATAAAAGTATTAAAAGCCATTGATGCATTGAGCAGAGAATGGTGTGTTATTAATCTACATTTATGCACAGTTTAACAGTAAGTGTTGGGAAATTAATGTAATAATACAAGACTAATTGCAAAGTCTGTATGAACCACTTTGCTGCTCTTCTGTGGCGAACAGCTTTTGGATATAAAACAAAAAATATGCTAGACTGAGGAATTGGCTTGAACTGGTTTAATGCAGCAGATGTCTGTGAGGATCCAATGATGCTCTGATTTTCATTTAAGGATGTCACGTTCTCAATGGGTATTATTAGTGTTTCAGGTAATATACACACTACACATTTCATCATGTTGTTGGTATAGTGGGACATCAGGTAAATTGGTACAGTTTAGCAGCATTTATTTTTCAGCCTGATAAGTGAAAGTCAAAACATCCATTCAGTGGGGGAGCTACAGTGCTGAAGCCCCAAGGAACCTTTGATAAAAAATAGGCAAACCCCAGGAATCATTGCATTTCTTTGACAGTCTTGGTTTGGGGCCAATAGGTTCACTTTGTTTTGGTACAGTCCCAATTCTCTATCATTGGTAATGTAACCTAAAAACCTTTACATTTCTGGTCAAATTAACTTTTTCCCCTAAATTGACACACAGATTTTTCTTGAAGAGTTTTTCAATGTTTTTCAATATAACATATATACTGGAATTCCCTGAGTACCTCATTTATGAAGGCCTGGAGTGCTGAAGGTGCATTGACTAGCCCATTTGGCATGACCAGGTAATCATGTCAGGTGTTGGTTATGAAGGCAGTCTTCCATTCATTGTGTTCACTAATACGGATCAAATTTCATGCACTTTGAAGTTCAAGTTTAGTAAAGACTTTATCTCTTCTTATCTGTTCAGTGGCAGATGGTACCAGAGGTATTTCACCAGGACCTTATTCAATCCCCTACACTTGAATCCCCAACAGGCCTGAGTCCACCATTTATCTTCTACCAAAAGAAGAAGTCCATAGCAGTAGGTGATTTAGATGGGCAGATGTATCTTCAAGCCAAGGCTTCAGCAATGTGCTCTTCCATGGCTTTGGTTTCTGGAAGTGAAAGCAGATACACACATCCACTAGGGGGTGTAGTGCAGTTCAATTGAACAATCCCTAGAACAATGTTGTGGTAACTTTCTTTTGATTTACTGAACACTTTCCTCAAGTCAGGCATATCCCTGTACAGCACATTTTAACCTGGTCTTTTTTTGTTGGCATTTACAGCATGCATGAATCTTGTGTTTGCTTTTGAATTTGAAACAATGATGTTTGATGGCAATAACTTTAATGTGGAGGATGTTGGCCATTTCTGTGTGATGTTCTAGTGCTTTTCTTAAATGTTCTGGTCATTGTGTTTTCCTACTTTGGCCTGGTCATTACAAGTTGGTAAATTGCCCTTGTTAGTTGTATACCAGTTCTGAAATGAACAGAGAACAAGGCAAATATGCATACTGATATGGTAATTATGGCTAGTCTTGCCAATGTAGTACAGTAGGTGAGTTATTTATTAACTATGGATTACATACCAAACCATCATTTTACTTCATTTCAGTTCACTTCATCCACCATTAATGAATACTTATTTTCTTAATATGCCTTTGAGTAGGAAAGAAATAATAAAACACAAAGACTTTTTGGCCTTTTAAATTTTACTATTTTTTTCTTATCTCTCTAGCTGAGATAAAATGTCTGACCAAATGTGAAACTAATACGTTATCCTTTAAAGACTACATACTGATGACACATTAACACTAGGCTTCACAATCACATGCTCAGGACTAGGAGGTTCTATTATGAAAATAAATGTGACTAACAAAAATGGCTAGATCATCAGGAACAGCTCTCCTCTGGTGTCTCTTTGACTGACGCAAACTCTTATTTAACCAATTCAGTTCGTTGTAGAGGTGTTTTGTGCATCACACTCTGTTGGTCTGACTCACTGACTACTATTCTACGTATTCTGCAGAAAGCCCATGACAGACTGACCCTTTGCTGTAGAACTACTGCATCAGCTGAATTAGTTTCACAAGCCATTCAGCAAACCACTCAGAAGCTTTTAGTCAGGTGTCTTTATAATTTACTGCATCATCTTTTGGTCAGGTTTATCAGGTGGAGGGTCAATGTGCCATCAGCTTCAAACTCTGGCATAATCACTAGATGCATGAGAAATGTGCATTATTAAATTACAATAAATAAAAAAAAAACAAAAAAAACAAACAAACAGAAAAAAGCAAGGCAATCAAACAGTATTATTATCTTGCCTAATACACAGGTGTGTCAACGTATCAAGCCTCCAAGCCTCAGGCCCAAGGTACATATTTAAAATAAAAGCAATAGTTATCAGTTCTCAAGAGAGAGCATACTTCCCACAATGAGTGTCTTCACAGTTAGAATCATGCGGCTCTATTTTCCTCTGTGGCATTTACATTAAAACTAATACTCAGAACTTACTGCATACAATGCTTATTGAATTATAATTATATATATATATAGATATTCTATATCTATATATAATTCTATTATAATTACAAGAGGAATGCAATGAATTTCTGAGGGGTTTGGTGTGATATTTCACTAATTTGTTATTCAGTCATTGCAGATACTGCTGTAAACATAGGATGCATGAGTGATAAGGGAGAATTATTTACTAAATCTTATCCACTGGCAATTATACAGATTTTTAAATACAAGCAATGGGATACATATATAATAATTTGCTTTTGTCGTTTTTAGGTAGCCATTGTACGGTTAACTCTAGAAATAGTGACCCCCTTCATGAATATGAACAAAACTGATTGTATAACATGAACAAATAACAAATACAGTCATGGGAAAAATAAGTGGACATATAAGGACAAACATTTGATCATCTTTGAAACAGTGCCTATAATTAAAGTTGATACACAAATTACACATAAAATTGATATTTTGTAGTAATTTTCACAAATTAAATCAACAAAAAAAGATCAGTCACATGGAAAAGGCAAGTACACCCCTACATTTATCACAACTTCAAATCCATAAAATTTGAATCTGGTGTTCAGTCTAGGGTTTCAGTGATTAGAACCTGCTTAGGGAGTGCAGCTGTTATTTAGACCTCTCATATCTAGTGTCTGGTGTTCCCTTTGCTATTGAGGTGTGTGGTGTCATCATGCAAAGATGTAAAGAGTTCTTTAGAAAAAAGGTTGTGGATGCCTATGAGTCTGGCAAGGGATTAAAAAAATTACTTGATGAAAAATATTATTTGAAATACATCATTCCACTGTAAGAAAACTCATCTACATGTGCCAGGGCCATATCACCCTGCAACTCTCGCCTGGTTTAAGCAGGTAAGCAGGGTTGAGACTGGCCAGTACCTGGATGGGGAAAACTAAGGTTGTTACTGGAAGTGGTATTAGTGAGGCCGGCAGGGGTGTTCATCCTGTGGTCTGTGTGGGTCCTAATGCCCCAGTATAGTGATGGGGACGCTATACTGTAAAAACAGCACTGTCTTTCAGATGAGGGGTTATACTGAGGTACTGACTCTCTCTGGTCATTAAAAATCCCCTCCATTGGCCCTTATCTATCATGTCCCCCAATAATCTCAATAATCTCTGCCTGATTTGGCGATAACAATATCCTCTTCTCTCCACCATTAACTGGTGTGTGGTGGGCGTTCTGGCACACTATGGCTGAATAGCGCATCATCCAGGTGGATGTTACACACGAGTGGTGGTTTCAGGAGATCCCCCCCTGCCCCCATACAATGTAAAACGCTTTGAGTGTCTAGTAAACCAATATACAAATCTAAGGATGGGAGGCGTGGGAGGCGTGCCAGGAAAAAGCCTATGCTATCTAAAAAGAACGTTAAAGCAAGACTATAGTTTGCCAATGAGCATATAGGCAAAGACCAGGCCTTTTGGAATAATGTGCTCTGGACAGACGAAT
>JANDJT010000228.1:14505517-14527823 GCA_024331685.1 Stegophilus panzeri
AGTGTTGTCACATTAAAAGATATAATCAAATATTTACAAAAATGTGAGGGGTGTACTCACTTTTGTGAGATACTGTAAAATATAAACAATATTTTATAAAAAAGATATCTTTATAAAATTATCTTTATAAAAAGATTATCTTGGGGTAAAAATTGAAATGTGTGTAATGTTTATATCATACAGTAATTTTTAGGAATGGTGCTAATAATTCTAGAGGGCATTATATGTTGGACTTTTGCAATGGCTTTATTCAGTGAATAATACTGAAGTGATTTGAACATCATCTCATTCAGTAGTATTCAGTATGTGATATCCTGGAAATTTATCTGCTAAAGATCTGTGGTAAATGCTCTTTAATTTACAAATGGACCTCTAGTGCTTAGAGCCTAGTGCACATCATTCTATACATCATTGTGAAAATTATTATATTATTTCACCAGCATATATTTATCACTTAATCTGAAGTGAACAAGAAACATTCCAGCTTTTATGCACAGATTTTGTACTGTAGATCACTAGAGAATGTTCTGTGGTTCTGTGCTAGTCATTTAAGTGAAGTTTTTTTTTTTTTTTAATAGGGCACATTTAAAAAGAACTTTCATCTACCAAAGTAATGTACAGAGGTAGCATGAAGTCTATCACACAAAAAGTAGTAGTAGTAGTAGTAGTAGTAGTAATCCATCCTTTTTCTATACTGTTTATCCTTACTGGGTCACAGGGAGCCTATCCCAGGCAGCATGGGGCACAAGGCAGGGTACACCCTGGACGGGGTGGCAATCCATCGAAGGGCATGAACACACACATTCACACACCCATTCATACACTACAGACACTTTTGGACATGCCAGTCAGCCTACAATGCATGTCTTTGGACATTATGATGATTATTATTATTATTAAATATAAATAAAGTAGGATATCATTTCAAATTTGTTCATTCCCAAGCTCAACATTACATATATGTGCCATGTGTAATTAACGGACCTAATTTTCTGCCATTAAGACAGTTCGGACTCTGGCAATTTATCAGTCAGGCTAATGTGAGTGCATTGGCTGAACTGCCTGTTTGTGTTGATAATACTTCTAAGCCCTTTGGAGGAGGGTTATAAATGCTCTCTCTGGGTGTCAGTACTTTTGAAGCCGGGGGAGAAGAGAGAGGGAGAGGTAACAATATGTGCCTTTATGTGCTTATGTCTCCCCAGGGGATAATTCTGTCTTACTGCTCTATTTGATGTATGAGCCCAGAGAGTTCACAACTGCAATGTTTGGAGTGTTTAACTCTGCCAGAATGTTCTTGTTGGTAAGTGGTTTTGTTTCCATGTTTTCTCTAATTAATCGTCTTTTTTTTAACCAGATCAAGGCATGGATCTCAACATATCTTCAAAATGCCTGCAGTGGTCCACAGCATGGCTTCAGGCATCCATTCATATGCCAAAATAAATTTCCCTTCCACTCTATCTTTGTTTGCTTTTTAAAATTCTGGACAAATTAGCAAAGGGCATTTTGGGAACAGTGGCCTTAATTTAATTTGCCATGTAATTTGTAGACTGGAACTGTGAATTTCTGTCTTCCTTGTGGAGACACAACCTGGATAGAGGTGGAATTGAATATTCATGGGGTGGCTTATAGCAGGCCCTAGTTAAAAACATAATTATAATTTAGTTCAAGATTGTTGGGCCACTATACAGCTACTCTGAAAAATGGTAAAAAATCAATTTAAAATAAATAAGTTTTATTTATATAGCGCCTTTCCCTAAGCTCAAGGACACTTTACACTTCATACATTTCAACAGAAGTTACAATCTCAATTACAAAACATGAAAGAAAACATCAAACTTAATACAGCATGAGACAGGCAGCCAGTGAAGACTAAACAAGATGGGAGTAATGTGTGCAGAACGCTTGGTGTTAGTGAGAACTCTAGCTGCAGAGTTTGGGATGTATTTTAATCGGGCAGGTAGGCCAGTAAAGAGTGAGTTACAGTAGTTCAGACGTGATGATATGAAAGCATAAACTAATGATTCTGCATCCTTCAACCTGAGAATGGGGCGAAGTCATGCAATGTGACGTAGATGGAAGAAAGCAGTTTTAGTGATTGTTCTAATGTGGGCTTCAAAAGTAAGAGATGGATTGAAGGTGATTCCCAGATTCTTGATGGTTCTAGAGGGTTTGGTCAGATTTCCATCAATATTGAGAGAAATGTCAATATTTCTTATAAGTGTTTGTGACCCAGAAATCATGATCTCAGTTTTGTCAGCATTGAATTTGAGGAAATTACTGTTTAACCAAATTTTTACATTATTGATACAGGCAGTTAATGAGCTGATGGCATTTGTTTCATCAAAACGTGAGGATGTATAAATCTGGATATCATCAGCATAGCAGTGATAACTGAGACCATGACGACAGATGATCTGACCTATTGGGAGAATATAAATTATGAACAGTAGTGGACCTAGTACAGAACCCTGGGGGATACCCGGTATGAGAGGAGCAGTAGGGGATTTGTTTTTTATTTGAGATGAAATATTGTCTGTTAGTGAGGTAGGAAGAAAACCAGGATAGAGCGGTGCCAGTAATACCAAGGAGTGTTTTGTGGCATACAGTGTCAAAAGCAGAGCTCAGATCAAGCAAAATCAGAATACTGAAAAATCCAAAGTCAGCAGAGAGGAGGAGCAAGCAAAAGTATAGGAACAGATAAGTCTTGAAGTAAATTAAAGTATATAACACTTTATATTTGGTTACATATCCCTTGCTTGCAATAACTGTAACTAATCATCACTAAATTGTTGGTTTCATCTTTTGTGTTGCTTTTCCAGGCTTTTACTGCACCTTCTTTCAGTTGTTGGTTGGTTTCGGGGGGGGGTTCACCCTTCAGTCTCCTCTTCAGGAGGTGAAATGCATGCTCAATTGGGTTAAGGTTGGGTGATTGACTTGGCCAGTCTAAAACATTCCACTTTTCCCCCCGATAAAGGGCAGTGTGTTTTGCTGCATGATAAAGTTCCTTCTTATTAATTTGGATGCATTTCTCTGTAAATTGGAAAGACCCTGTGCATGAAGCGGAGGACACCTTGGACGTGGTGCCAACCCATCACAAGGCACAATCTCACACACACACACACATTAATTCACTATTTGGAAATGCCAATCAGACTGGGGGAGGAAACCGGAGTACCTAGAGCACAGGGAGAACATGCAAACTCTGCACACAAAGGACAGTGGCGGGAACCGAACCCCCAACCCTAGAGGTGTGAGGCAAACGAGCTAACCACTAAGCCACTGTGCCCCCTTCCTGTAGACTTCTGAATTCGTTATGCTGCTACCATCATGATTTATATCATCAGTAAAGATTAATGAGCCTGTTCCAGAAGCAGCCATGCAAGCCCAAGCCATGACACTACCTACACCATGTTTCACAGATGAGCTTGTATGTTTTGGAGCATGAACAGATCCTTTCTTTCTCTACACTTTGGCCTTTCTATCACTTTGGTAGAGGTTAATCCTGTTTCCAGAACTTTTGTGGCTCATCTCTGTATTTCTTTGTGAATTCCAATCGTGTTTTCCAAATCTTACTGCTGATGAGTGGTTTGCATCTTGTGGTATGGCTTCTACATTTCTGCTCTTGAAATGTTCTTTGAACTATGGATTACGATACCTTCACCCCTGCTCTGTGGAGGTGTTGGTGATGTCACCAACTGTTGTTTATGGGTATTTCTTCACAGTTTTCACAATGCTGCTGTCATCAGCTGGTGTTGGTTTCCTTGGCTGACTCATTGGGTGTCTGTTGCTCAGTACAATTGTGGTTTCTTTCTTTTTCAGGACATTCCAAATTGGTCTATTGGCTATGTCCAATGTTTCTGCAATGCCTTTGATTGATTTTCCCTCTTTTCTTAGCTTCAACCTTCTCAGCCTTTCCCTATAAACCAAGGTCTTTATCTACTATATCAAGGACCTGCTTCTGTTTGTCTTTGTCCAGTGACAAGAAGCTGTAGGGGGCTCTGTTTTTCCCAATGTGATGGCAGCCTTGCACACTGATTTCATCAATGAGAACAGATCGATGCCATGTCTTAGAGTGACACTTAAAAAAAGCTGCTCATTAAGGAACAGACCTTCCTGACCAGGCAGGTGATGCCTCTCCATTTACAGCATGTTGACTCAAGTGGTGTGCAATGCACCATGGGGGAGTTGCTCAGCTGCGTTTTGTGAGGCAGGTAGAGCCATTGATTCTGAGAAATACTGTTATATTCTATGTCTGGAGGAGATGGCTGCTGGAGATATCCTAACTAATGCACAAACACTTTGAAGGAGGATTAACCAACCACCAACCAGACAGATTTGGGGGAAAACATCTTGAAGAGAGAAACAAAGTGTGTTTGTAATAATTTTGTTGCAAGTACAAGATGGTGCTGTATTATTAAGAGTCATGACAAAACACTGACTTACACAGACCTTAGTTTTTAGGATCTAAACCAACAAAACCTACTTTAGACCTAGATGCCAAGGCTGAGTTCAGGGTTTTTTGATCATACAGTATATAAATGTCTGTAGGATTCCGATTGACATATTTATGGAGACAGTGAGAGTATTAAACTCCACAAATCCTAATGAGTAATAAACATCAGTGATTTTTTTTTCTAAGGAAAGTGGTGGCACTTCCTATAAATACATTATTCATAATGCATTCATAAAATGTTATGAATGTATCTTCATGTATCCAAATGTAAACATGTAATGCATTATGTAACTTGACTTCATAAATAGATGCATTATAATACATGATGCCTTATAGTGTGTGGCATAAGTATGTAGAAATGCTCATGATTCATTATACTGTAGTTACATAAATATGTAACAATAACTACTTATGAGTTTCTTTATAGACTCATGCAAGGTCATTTGTATACTATATAAATGTATATAATGCACTATGAATACTGGCTTCATATAGTAAGTGTTAGCAGAAAATGTTATTCATTCTTTTTCCTTTTTAAAGGAATGCAAAGAAATCTAATGACATCAGCCACCTACTAGCTGAGGATTGGGGCATAATCACAAACTATCTTGGATCATAGTGCTGACATTGTTCTTGACACACGCACAACCACTTACTGTGTATTTACACTCAATCACAAGCAATTGCTTATAAATATGTTGTACTCTGACAAGCTGATTAATAAATTTATAATCTTGATTATTTCTGATATTTTCATCGAGTGCAGTCTGTGAAGGTTAATTAAGTCACAAGTTTGAACCATAATGAATCTAACAAGCCTGAAATATTTATAGCATTCTTGTTAATGACTGGCCAAACAAGACCATTTAGAGCAAAACAAAACTGCACTCTAAAAGGGTATCCCCAGGCTTCATTAAATGTTCATGCATAATATTTTGTTAGCCTCTGAGCTCCTCTAAATTTACAAAATATATACATATCTCTTTTGTGAAATTCTGACCACTACAACATATTATACAGGTACCAATTAATTTTAACCTACAGTATACTGGACGATACCATAGGGAAATTTCCAAATGTGCTCCAGTTTTTCCCTCCCCACCTGTCTACAAAAATCTGCCATCATAAATATCTTGGACATTAATCTGGATATTACTCCTATGTTCTGTGTTCAGGGAGTTGGTCTCTTGGGCCTGTTCCCTTTGCTGATGCATTGCTTTAAGGAGATGACACTGGCAAAACTCAGCATTGTGTTTAGAGTTGCCTCTTATGTCCTGCTGGCTTTTTCCACCAACACATTGATGGTCTGTTGGGGTAGGTGCCCATCAACTAACTCTTTCCCCTACACATACTGTATACACTCATAGCATTTTGCATGATGATGTGCAACAATTTTATGCCGAATATACTATATCACTAAATCAAAATGTGTCAAAGTCTCTGTGCAACCAACATGTCATAAATGTGTCATATGACATGAGCACTTAAACAGTGAAATGCATTATTGTATGTCATGTGTATCATATAACTGTACCAAATGGCACTATTATTACACTCCACTGAAAGCTTCTGTAATAAAAACTTGTTCAATTATGCCTAGTAAAATGTTAAAAATAGAAAATGGCTCACTACATCTCCATAATTGCATTATTTTCTTGTCTTTTTGTTAATACTTTTTTCCAACTAAAACTATGTCTTTAAATGATTGGCAAAACAGCCAATTTGGTAAAATTACCCATCTTACATGTTTGATATTTATATATATTCCGAATTCAGACTTCTGTCCAAAGGGTTTTTTTTTGGATTGTTAGCACCTCTGAGATACACCTCTACCAAAAGCACCTACAGCACTGTATCATTCACTGCAGATAGCCAATGAGGGGGAAGAGGGACTGATCAATATTGATATCTTTAATTACATAAATCGTTATGGAGACTTTTATTCTAATCGACCCTGAGAACTGGAGCAATTTGACAGTGAGATGAGTGGCAGCTCTGGTGAATAATCAGCAGCTGAAGGAGACATCTGCATTCTGCTCTATTCTCTTGCCTGAGATAATGAGGGACATAGTGGCATCATGCAGAAGTCACCGCCTCAATTTCAATGCAAAAGCACATGTGAATGTGTGTAACTCGATGAAATCAAGCATGCCTTATTCCACATATCCATGGCAATATGTGAGCATTCTCTATGTCATTTAAGGGAACTGCTACTGCTGCATACTTGAATGGTTTTACCAAGGCGGCTGTATTTAAGATAAAATTGGATTTGGTGCTGGGTTAAGTCTTTGGAATTACATGAATTCATGAATTATTGAACATCCTAATTCTGACCAATTTGAACCTGACTAAGTTATATGATACATTCAGCTCTCAGCTGCACTTACTGCAGTGGTAACTGTTGACATAGCTGTACTGCATATGTGTAACACCATACAAATATATGGAGTTCAGTTCTGCCAAGAACCTTGTGGTGGTGTGTTTTTTTTTTTTTTTTTTTTTTTTCCATGTTTACTGTTTAGTGGCTATAATAGGCATGCCAGGTGGGATCACACAAGCAGTGATTCGATCATTGTCCTCTGCGATTGTGGGACCTGATGAACAAGGTAGGCTTTCGAAGTACCCTACTTCACCCACACTTTTAGTCTAGCCAGCAATTATGCCTGTTCCTTTGAGTCTACAAAAGAGTCCTACATTCAAAACTAACTCTAACCGCTACTATCATCAGCAGATGATTAGATGATTCATGTCTGCGTTGTCAATCTATAGTTTGCTTGGCATGTGATGTACTTAGAACTGAAAGCCCATGATATTAATAACCATTTTCCACTCATTCTCCACTCTTTAATGAGAGGCAAAGTTGTATAGATTGAGTAGATGACTGAATGACTTTTTTTTTAGTTTTTGTTTTTTTAAATAATGAAATTGCACAGTTTAATTCTGTCACTCATCCGAGTCAGTGTTTCACAGAATACAGGATGCAGCCTGGAATTGTTTGTATTAGATATTGTATATGAATCACAGTAAATGAAAGAGAAATATATTTTCTAGGGACCAAGCACCAGCTACTGGCAGTTGGATGTCAGTCAAAATTAATAAACTCAAAATTAATTATCAATAGCTTGTGTGGCCAGAGACTTTTAATCTGGCTTAGGAAAGGTAGGATCTGTCACCAGCCAATATGATATGCTTAAATGGGCACATCTCACATTAGCAGATCTTAAATTATGCACTTTTCAGCTTTTATGAGAAAGAAATCAGGACATTCAACCCCTGCTTCCTTTATTTTGGTCTATTAAATGGCTTCAAAAACAGAAAACATTTGGATGGATTGACTGTCAAAATGAGAGGCGACATTTCTGTCATCATAACCTATGTGTGTACTATGTGTGGGTGCTTTTGTTCAAACATGGAGAGTGGAGATACAGCTTTTGATTGCCCCCCTGTTTTTCAAAGCACTTCACATTTGATGAATTTGAAATGATACCATTTCTTGTGATAATGTCTTTGCCACAGACTCCAAGACACAATGTTATCATTATCTTGGGTCAATGCGCGCATCCTCCAGCTCCATAGAAGAGCCATGGTGATGCTCTGACTTTTCTCTTTCACATAGATATGCTTTCTCCCGGCCTACAACTTAAAAAGCTAGCACTTTTATGTCTTCTGACTCTCAGCTTGCATATCACCAACACTTCAGATTTAGCATTCAGAGGCACTTTCCAGCTCAAATCAATAAGGATTCCCTGCTAGAGTCACTAAAATGCTGCTCTCATGCACCATGCACCCCAGCTCATTCTGCTCCAGTTAATAAGAACTGCCCCAGAGTTGACTACAGCCTGAGTAAATGTTTTATCAATGCGGATATTTATCAAACCAGTGCTTATGTGTCCCTCCAAACACTATTGTATGGACTCCAGTGAGCACAACTGTTACTTAATTGCAACAACCAGCATACTATGGATAAAAATAGGATTAAGATCTCAGTTCTGAAGCAAAATATAGATGATAAACAGAAGCCCCAGAAGCCAGAAAAACAGATGTTCATATCACTTGAATTAACACTTTACATTGTTTACAAACAATATTTCTGCTAATGGCCTGACCTTATCTCGACAGGTGCCATGTTTTCCTTCTCAGCTTCAGTGGAGGCCACTTGCATCCTCATAGCTGCCACCATATTCAACGGCCTGTACCCTCTGACCCTGCCTACATTCCCTGGCATGCCCTTCATCATCATGGCTACATTTTCCATCATTGTCTTCATCCTTATGCAGTAAGTCCCATTATGAGTGATACAGACAGAAATGATTCTTGCTAAATTAAGATGCATCAATGGCAGTGGTACCATACTGACTCATAAACAAGCTTTTAATGTTTGTTAGCATACACAGCAGCCCTGGTCACCCTTGTCAAATGAGGCAAAACTGTAATTATCACATATAAATATAAATGTGGCCGGGCATTAGGAATAATTGCACTACATCACTAAACACTTTAGCAGGGCTTTAACCAGACTTATATAGTTTTCCAGTGGAAAAATTTAAAACCAACACCATGCAATATCTCTCAAACACACACAGATTTTCTTTTAATATCCTTGCAAATGACCTCAGTGTAATATTCATAAAGAATATATAATCACCTCCTAATGTGCTGTAATTGCACTGAGGCAGAATTCTATGTGCTCATTTCATTTTCCTCAAATGTGGGCTGCACATGAGCATCATTTCGTCTTTATAGCAAGTAATATCTTTAGACGCAATTGTTTTTGTCTGTTTATCTCATGTGTCTTTAGTGCTTTTATATCGTCATTCTGAAACACTGATGGTGACATATTTTCATATTTGTCTAAATATAGATAATATTGATCTTTATTAGCATGTAACACAGGCCCATTTTCATACATTAGTGTGGTCACATCAAATGGAGGTGGTGATAAACAGCATGATACAGCCACGGCATTCTGATACTGTTAAGTGTGAGGCACAGTTATGTTACTCATTCCTGAGCAGAGTAATGAAGACAAGGGGGAATTAGATATTGATCTTTGTCTTGTATATATCAGTTATCAGCCTTCTAAATAAGAGACAGATGACAATGATGATGGAGAAAAAAAAATCATGATTAAAAATGGGCACTCAGTCATGGATTAAGTAAAATAATGTTTTTGTGGGTGTTTTTAAGAATGGCATTATATTAAATGCTTAAAAGGACATATAAACCAACAGAAATATAGTAATGCCAAATGCGCCACTGTGTTTGGATTATGAATGTATGACAGTGCTTTTCTCCGTTCTGTGTTCATTTACTATATAAACAAACATCAATTCTAGTAATCAATAATGTCTAGTAATTTAAGAAATAATATAATATACAGAGCTATGTCAGGGTGTTATATAGCCAGTATGGTGCTAATTAAATTCACAATGTCAATACTTTTCAATGTCTTTTCAATGTCAAGGATTGATGCATTAGATCAGTACATCCTGTTTCACAGTAATGTACACAGACCTATTGATTCATGACTGAACTTACACTAGTACTAGTCCACTGAGCTCAACAAATAATGAGCCTGAGACTTTCTCTTTAGGAAGCATCTACTGTGTTTGATGCTGAACGGATGTGGCAACAGTACTTTAACTGTAATTAGACCGTAAATTGATTTTCATTGTTTCAAGTGAGGCAATCACCAGCACTCTGTTCTTGCTATAAAAAAAAAAAGCTAGTTCTTTCCACAACATTATGCTATGTGTTAATATTTGCTTAGTTACCAAAACAGCTTTGACTGCTGGAACTTTACTAGCATACAGTATGCATCAGGATGACAATTAACTGTTCTTCTATTTTTTATTACCAGACTCTAAATTGATTTTGACGCACATTTGATGTTCTATAGACTCTATAATTAAGTGATTGTCTTTCGTAATGAAGGTATTAAGTAAAGCACTAGCACAGTAAAGACTTTGTGCAGTCGTTATTGAAGTGTGGCATGGTTATCATACCCTGCCTATAATTGTACCACTAATGGACTGCTCCTTGGCTCTGGGGCTGGTTCAGCCCCACAGTTAGATCCTATGAAACCTGCAGCCCTCCATGCTACTATTACAGGACAGTAAAGTAAGTGGCAGCCACACATACCCCATAATATACCCTGGGGAGTAATAGTGTGCAATCAGTCATTCAGACACCAGATTTAGTGCATATTAAATATTGTGACAATATTAGTAAAGCAGACATAGCAATGCTCCATTTTGTCACTCTACATTCCTGAAGTGTTTGTATTTTTTTGTGTGAAGTTGAGTGAAGCAAGTGATAATGGTTGTTAAAATTACCCGTGTTGAGGGAAGTATGCTCTAGTGTCATATTAAATTAGATGTAATAATTAAATAGTGAGACGTCAATACATTGTCTTATGAATGCTTTAATTAGAATAGTGAGATATCAATATATTTTCTTTCGAATGGCAGAGATACCACTGTTTAATCCTTTTCTTATCGAGCATTCCACTGAATTCAGTCTTCTGGAGTGTATATAATTTGAAGCACATTAACGTGAGCATGCCTTTCAGACTATTAAAAAGCCCTAAGGCCCTCATGAGCATAATGAAAAATGGCATTAGAAGACATTATTGTCAGAACTTTTAGATACTCTTCCAATGGCTATGAAATTTTTTTTTTTTTTCTCTCAGTCAGGTTGTGAATGCACATGTACATGTGGTGTGCATATATTTGTATATGTCTGTGCCAGAAAAGTTCAGTGCCAGAGAAGGTGTGTGGGTCTTCCTAAGTCTGACCCTCTAGAATATTGATGAGCCATGAGCGATAATGAGAGAAGTAATGATGGCCAAGTCAGTAGGGGTGAATAAAGTGTAGAGTGGCTCAGTGGTGTGAGGCACAGCAGAGTTTACATTGTCACAGGAGAATACACACCTAAAACCAGACTTAATTCATCCATCAAAGCATCATGCTCATTATCTTCAACAATTAACTCTACCTTCTGCTCTCAAGCATTTAGATTGGATCAGGCTAAATGCTTGTGCTCTTCTTTCATCCTCTATGTATTTTATTTTTTTATGTACAACTACATTTGCAAGTATGCAACTGTATTCACAAGTGAGCCACTGATATGCATAAAAGTAAAAGTCCACACCATCTGCTTTTAGTTTGTAAAGCTTTATGCGATTCTTTTCCATTTTCATTTATACATGAATGAATTCGCTGTTGGTGTTGTCTGTGGCAGCAGTAAGACAGTAAAAACCAATGAAATTAATATGCTGTAAAATGATGCTGTTATCAAAGCATCTGTGCTCTGTTGGAAAGTCAGACTTTACAGCAATGCTTTGAATTTCTTTACATAGATCACTACATTGGTAAGAGTTCAGAGGCCTTTTTGTCTGAATGTTAGGTTAGAGCAGTCTGTACAGTATGTTCTAATCAATAACTGAATGTCCTTTTTTCACTGTGCTTAGCAATGGTACAGTACACCTTTATAAGAACAGGGAAGAATTAAATGGCTTTTAGTGAATAGAGGAGTGAGTTACATACACGATGGCAGTCAAGAGCCACAAATGCAAACTAATGGAGATTTGTTAAATTTCTTGCATTGACTCAGACACAAGATTGATTCAGTCTGCTAAGTACACACTAAATCCACTGCTGGAGCAAGCCTTTTATACAGCCATGCTTCAAGCAACAACAACAAAAAAAACTATATACACATGGCAGCTGGTCAATATTTTTCTCTTGTTTAATTGTTTATTTATTTCTCATTCCCACTGAAGGAGCAGGCTATTGGCTTTAGCCTGGAGGTGAGTACAGTACTTAGATGAATGGCATCACAAAACCGGTTTCTACGGGTGTACCATAAATATGAGTGACATATTGTTCAGTGAAAGGTGCACATGTAGTGTCTGAGGTGCAGAAAATCTCAGCTCAATGATTCACAGTTCTTCACACTGTCTGTATTTTGAGTGTCTGTTCTGGTGTCTCAAAATTCAATTTGTCATGCAAACTTTTGTTCAAATGAACCATTCTCTTCAAAATTGGCACATGACGTGCAGTATATTTCAGTTAGAATGCAGAGAATTGAGTTGAGTTGAGATTAAATATGCACAAGATTGGAGGCTGTTAGTTGGTAAGATTTTGTTCTTTTTGCATCATGATTAATTACGCTCTCTGTCTGCAACATGCAAATGGGAAATATATAGATGTGTATGTTTGAGTCTTGTACATACCAAATTTGCAGACATATTCAGTGCACCTTGTATCAGGTGGTACTACATGGTAGGTACTTTTATTTGGCATCAGCATGCTGAATATTAACACACAGACATAGCCTAATCAAATAGCTCTAACGCTTGCTGTAAAAATGACAATGGTTGCTAGTAACAATACTATGAATTGTGCGTAGACATGATATAATAATAAATGCTCAAGTTTTAAACATTTTTAAACACATTTTACATGAAAGGAAGTACAAAATATAAATCCACCCAGAAGTGCAGCATTAATCTTGATTTATTGTGCAGTACAGCCTTTTCAGTTCACATTGTCCATGAAGCCTGGAGGCAATTCAAATTAGATTTGTTGAAGCAAAACTTTACTGTTGTGGCAAAATATTATCCGGCAAACACATTATTAATCATTTTGTTTTAAATGTACCTACATAAGAAACATTTTATATGAGTACTATAATGCTTTAATTTTAAAATTGCCCACCCATGTCTCAATCAAAAAAAGCTGTACTCCTTAATAGCTAATATTTTAACTTTAAATACTTTGTACTAAGTTTGATCTTGGTAAAATTGGTATCAGTGCACCTGTATAAAAATAAAACTTGCATAATTTTGGTATAAACGGTCTTATGAGTTTCTTGATTCCTTTTGGTTTTGTCATGCAAAAATAGAACACAAGTAAGACAGTGCCAGACCAGTTAAGGAAACAGACACCATCCCTAGCCATCATTATATTTTATTAGATAAAAGCTGAAGTCTCATCTCTCGTAGGCTCTTTCTGTGTGGCTGTGTGCAGTCTGCTGTGGAGCTGCAATTAAGGATGAGCTGCTTCCCATGATTCTGAAATTAAGCCTTAGTTAGGCCTTGGCTGTGTCTGTGGGGGAAGAACAACAGTAATGGAGTATTAGCAGTGATGCCTGATATTGTTCCGCATGTGTAGTCTCTCATTAAGAGTGGAAATGAAGGCCCACCTCACTGCCTGACAAACCCGCAATGCACCCAAACAGAAAGCAGTGGCACGCCTGCATATTATCTGCCAGCAACAATTAGCTACCAGCAATGGAGCCCACTTAAAACCCCTGAAAATGACAATTACATATCACAATGTTGTTTTTAATAAGACGTCATCCTAAAGTTATTGTTAATGCGTCTTTCTCTGTTGGTGGGTAGTGAGTGTAATGTTTCTCATACTGTATCAATGACGCATAAATATCAACCACTAATATGCCTTTTCTTTATCTGCACACATCTCTTAGAGTCAAATAATTGGCGAAATTTGGAAATGGAAATACTTTAGCTATTCATGACTACCTTTTTGGCCCTCTTCATTCCTGACAACCAACAGACTATAAAGACACTAACACACAAAGGCAATGAGCTCAAAGTATCAGAATGCTCTCTGCAAGTGAAGTGAGAAAGTAGTACCACGAGTATTGCTGTGTGTTATAGACTACCGTATGGAAGTATTACTGGAGAAAGCTAGCAGCCAGTGCAATAAAGCACAGAGCCAAAATAAACATGCACTGAATGCAGTTGCTATTTACCTTGACCTCTGACCTCCCTGTGAATTATTTAAAGTTTTAATATTGCAGCTAGCACAACTAATGGTATTCTTAGACAATATTAAAAAAAGTGATGAAAATAAAACTTGAAAATGAAACTTTTTTTTCTCCACAAAAGGCTTTGATTTATTGTAGCCTTAGGCTAGAGATTGAAGAATTAAATTTTTGAAAATGTCACAACGCAGCTTTACAAAAATCCGGATGTAGGTTCACAGCACTAATGAGCAACCCAGAGGCAATAGTGGCAAGGAAAATCTCACAGGGAGGACATGAGGAAGAAACTTTAAGAGGAACCAGATTCAAAAGGGAGTCATCCTCTGGATGGTGTGATAGACGACTACAGTATACAGTCATATATATCAAGTAGGGAAACAATACTAAATATTTATCATTTCACAGCAAGCCTCTGTTTGTTTTACAAACCAGGCAAATAGTTCCTTGTGATATAAAGTAACACAAACCATTATATGTAATAGAAATTTTTAGAATGGGTCTACTGTAGATTCATTGCCATACAGATGAGAATAAAGTAGTTAGTGAAGATGAAATAATTAATTAATGCTGTGAATTATTGATATTTTGCTGTCTGTATCCTAGTATTTCTCTTCCCCCTCTATCTCTTTCTTTCTGTTTCTCTTAATAAGTGACCTTTCTCTCTCTCTCTGTATGTCTCCCTGTTTTTTTTTACAGGTGGATAAGTGAAATGCCAACCACTCAGCCTCGCCTGATGCTGCAAGACTGAGAATCTCTCTCATGGTCATCCTAAAGACAGCTATTTTATGATGCACTGAAGATCTATTGAAGACACAGCAAATTTTACTTCCCACAGGGCCTTTAATTGACCAAAAACATGGCTAATTTTGTGCCACTCTTGTGCAATAGTACAGCATGTACTGTATATGTACAATAGTAGTCCATCTATTGTCATAAGTATCTATGTACAGTATATTAACACCTCAGATGCTTATAATAAAACTAAAACCACAAGAGAAATTGTCATGTAATGAATACAGTCATGTACAATTAGCATATTCTGAATGCCTCTAAAGAACAGGCACATAAAATAACAGAACATTCCTCCCTGGTTGAAATGTTACTAATGTAGAGAACCATGTGGAGTACTCAGTAGAAGTCCTTTGGAGCAGTATGATTTGATTGAGTGTATAAAGAGCGTAAGCCATAATAACGACCATAATGAAATAAGAATACTGAAAGGTCAATGGCATATCGAGGAGAGGTAATTGAAAATTGCAGCTTTAAACTGTTCTCCCTGATAAGCCATTCCACAGCTAGAGCTCAGGGACCATCCTCAATATTTTCTTTCACCTCTAGAGTGGAGGCCTGAAATTGGTCTCCAATTAGGGAGATTGTATTTAATCATGGACCAAGCTATGTTGAAATCATTCCTCCATTGGCTGGGCTGCATGTATGTTCTGTTAGTGTGCCCAAATCACACCAGAACAGACTGGCATTGTGATATATGCTTGCATATAAAAAACAAGTGCTCAGTGTTTAAAATATTTTGAGGCAGACGTTGGAGATAAAAAACCTCCTTGAATGAAGTAATTTACATCAGTTAACCCTGTTTAGGTGTAGGTGGGTAAAATTGCACAAGATTTTATCTTGACCTATCATAGCATTATCTGAAAATCTTTATCAAGACCATATCATGATCATACCATTTAGAGTGGGCCAAACAATCCCCAAAAGTAATTTAGCTGACATTAACTGACCTTATTTTCAGTAGCTTGTGTGGTGTTGGTGCTAGGACAATCAGAGCAGGCAATATGAGAACATTATAAGCCACATAACAGTAGATGATTGAAGCAATGAAGAAGTATGTCTAGTAAGTGTAGTACACATATGAAGCCAGTATGTACTATTGTTCCTTTAGTTGTTCTTTAGGTGTTAGTGAGGTGATGAACTGAGGTGTAATTAAGAGTAATCGATGTAGGTGATGGCTTTACTTGAGGTGCTAAGGCTCTGGATTTCTGAATTTGTAAATGAGGGCGAGATCCAGTTGTAGCTCTATATTAACTTGCAATATGTGAAGCCCTGAGGAAGAACTAGTGTTTTACTGCTTGGATTGTCAAATAAATTGTCTGAGACACACTGATTGGCGTGTACTTTATTGTTGACATAGACAACTGCTAATTAAATTGATGCTTTGGGCCATTAATGTGCCCAAGGAAGGGCAAGTGATGATGACAGCTCCCACAGGGTCAAATACTCACCAAACTCAAAAGGCAGATAATGACAACCACTGCAGGTACCATTGAAACTAATAGACAGAGTGATGTGTAAAAAGTCTTTTGGGGAAGCACTGAGACTGAGAAGGTTGCAGTGAGCCAGGATGAGAAGAGGTTGCAGTATGGTACCTCAGAGTTAGAAATTAGAGGACAATGGAGCCAGCTTTGGTATGAGGAGGGTAATCTTGGACAGGAATTCAATAGAGGAAAAGATGATAGAAAAGATGGATGAGAAAGGAATGATTGGGATGTAAGGTGGGTTGAAGGTATGACTGAAAGGGGGTTGTTAGGATGAAAGAGGAAAGTGTTTTGAGGAGACTATATTGGGCTTAGAATTCCCAGAGGGATTACAGTATGTAAGGGAGTGTGAGGAGGGACAGAAAGAAAAAAATATAGGGGCAGTCTGGATGGTAGACAAGATCATAAGTTGGTGTGAGAACATGGACAGGGATTTGGGCAGCCAGCTGGCACCAGACCAGGGCCATGCCAGAGTGAGAATTTGTGAGAACTTTAAGGATAGACAAGAAGCAGCTTGCATAAAGAGGTAAAGTAGATCAGTAGTCATTTGTGGCTGTCATATGAGGTGGAGGTGGTTAAAGGACACATAATTAAAGGGGCAGAGGAAACAGGTGCAGGAAGATGAGTGGAGAATATAGCACAATATTTTATTTTAAAACATAATATAGTTTGAAAATGTTTTATTTTCAAAACATTGAATAATATGGAGTGTATTGAGGCAGAAAAAGTATTCCTTTTTCTCGATCTGGAAGTAGAAACCATCAAGATACCAGTATATTAGACATGGTAATAAAGTTGTTCATACTTCAACGTTCACTAGCCAATCAAGGAAAACTGAGCATGACTGACATTGTTAGAATACAGGAGATGACCGGAGGACTGACAGGGAAGGGGTTGTAATGAATAACAACAGGACATTGGATGAAGAGATTTTGGGATGAAAGAGGAAGGGTGGGGGAAAAACGTGGAGGGACGAGGATGTATAAGAAAGGGGGGGTTTGGGGAACAAAAAATGCAAACAAACAAGCAAAGTGGATTCTCCTGTTCTTTAAAACCTTGTCACAATGAACAGAAGGGAAGTTTCTCCCAAACTTCAATTATTTTGTAAATACATTTTGTGTTACAGGAGACTGCTCTCCTGCCCTTGGTGCCAGAGGCAGATGATGCTGACTCCCATAATGAGAAATATAAGCAGCTTACTAATGGCCCTGCATACAAACCCTCCAAAAAATATATGTTTGTTATCATAGAAAAAATCATTATTTTTCAATAGACTCTCCTTATTACCACCATGATCAATACACACCAGCATGGAAGAATGAATATTGGACACTTTGCTCTGCTGCATGTGGCTTTATTGTATCAAAACTGACTAATAAATATAGAGTTTAGCAATAAGAACCACAGAGCTTTCCAAACATAGCACATTCTTTCTGCACTTCTAGCTTCATGAAATGGTGCATAATTCATTACCTGGTATTATCAGGGCTTATTTTGTTGGCATTATATAGAGTTTATTTCCAGAAGAGGTATTAATTTCATGTTACATTCACTCCATACTCTCTCCCCCAAGTCAGGATCTTTCTCACACCCCTTTCAACATATTCATGCATCTGGCACTTGCTGTAATATTTTTTTTCTTTAAAAATGTGGCAGAGAGATGCATAAAGAAAGAGAGATAATTTTAATATTAACTTCCAGGAGCCACAACATGCAATCAAATATTGGATAGCATTTAAAAATTAAATTGACTTAAATGCAAAGACTTTTTATGCTTTAAATGTATCAAAGCTATAAAAAAAAACAACATTTGCTTGTATGGCTGATGATTTTTTTCAAAGAAACTTACAATAGAGACAAGATACTGAGCAGTTTGAGGGCTAAGCACAAGGACCCAAAAGTGGCAACACTGGGATTTGAACAGTTCCAAGCAATAGACCCAAAACCTTAACCACAGAGCCACCACATCGGCATTTCACAGCAAAAATATTGATATACACTGCTAATTGTCGTTACATTATTTGTTAAACAACCAAGCTAGCACAGGCTCTTTAGGCATCAGCAAATGTTTTTGGTTGCCAAATCATAAAAGGATTTATTAACAATTCACATCTGATGCATGATCCCATGGAAATATTGGGTTTTCTTTATTGGGCCTTGGTAATTTATGCAAATTTGACCAATTGTTGGCTACAGCCACCAGGACAAAATTATAGTTACGTTATGTGCGTCCATGAAAAAAGTCAGGAGTGCTGTGTTTATTTAACAAAGATAGATTGCATTTAATTGAATCTCATTAAGTATTAAATGTAAATCAGCACAGTTTGCAAGCTACCAGAACATATTTATTTTATTAAGCATCTCATTCGTAAGAGGCTTCAAGAGGCTACTGTTTCTGCAATCAAACAGGCTACAATGGACTCATCATTGTGATGCAATTTCATTATAATAACTGGTGAATCACAGGAGAAAAAGAATTGATTTGAGGACTCTATTCATGGTTATTCATGGGTTTGATTGCTTTGCACTTTCACTGTCTGTCAGGGTTGCATGTATGTTGTATTAATTGCCACACTAGTGTAATGTATGTGGTTCTTAAGGTTTTAAAAAAAGATTTCAGGCAATTTTTGGTATGTAGTTTGCACAGTGCTTAATGAGACCGTAAGTCTCCTTTACTTTTTTGCTACTTGAGTAAATGCAAATAACAGTAACACTGTCACACAGCAGAGAGAGTGGCTGAGAAGGATTAGCATTCCATGGAAACAAGGGAGGTTGGTAGCCGAGGACGCATTGGAAGAAAGTATTTGGCCAAGTGCCTCAGCACGTTCTGCGCAAACTCATGGCAGGAAGAAAGCCCAATCCTCCTTGTTATTGGTGTAAAATGACCTGGCAATTTCTTAGTTAGCTCGCTCCATTTGACCATTGCCTTGTGGGTGACTGGCGTGTGGCTGATGGCCACTCCCAGCTTTTCCATGTAGCTCTTCCAGACATGGGATGTGAATTGTGATCCCCAATCACTCAATGTCCTCTGGTAACCCAAAGTATCTGAACACATGGTGATATAATAGCTCAGCAGTTTAACAGGCTGTGGGTAGCTTAGACAGTGGTATCAGGTGGCGGGATTTAGATAATCTGTCTACGATCACCAGGATTTCTGTCTTTCCTTGGGAGACCAATAGGTCGGTCATGATATTTAGATTAAGTGTGACCACGGGCATTACATTACAGGTACTAATTTACCTGCAGGTAAGGTAAATGGAACCTCGGACTGAACACAAACAGTGCATGATTATATAACTTGATGTATGTCAGTGAGCATATTTGTAATGGCAGGTGAAGTGCAAGCCCAAGTGCTGAGTTTTACTCACAAACTGAAAGGAACATATGTTTTTCCGTTGGTACAGGACTCAGTAGACTAGAGTTGTTGGCTTGGGCAATTTCTCGATCCAGATCCAAGGTCAGTGCACCCACAACACACGATTCAGGGAGAATGATTTCCTCAGTTCTTTGGGTAGAACTAGGAACATGTGAGGAAGGGCGTCAGCTTTATCATTTCTTGAACCGGGGAAATGAGAAAATGCTGAAATTAAACCTGGTGAAAAATATAGCTTATCTTGCTTGGTGGGAGTTGAGGCCTTTGCCTGTTTTTAGATATTCCATGTTCTCATGGTCTGTGAAGATGAGGAACAAATGTAGAGTGCCGGCTAGCCAATGCCTCCATTAATCTAAGGCTAGTTTTATGTTGAGTAGTTCTCTGTTACCCACATCATACTTTTGTTAGGCTGGTGTGAGTTTTTTCAAGAAGAAAGCCTCTGGATGTAACTTGTGCTTTTCCCTGATCCTCTGGGAAAGGACAGCACCCACTCCAGTTTTGGAGGCATCCACCTCCACTATGAAGGGTTTAGTCTGGTCAGGATGATTGAGGATGGGTTCTGTGGTGAATGCTTCCTTGAGGTTCTACAGAGCATGATCGCCACAGTTATATGGATGGTGAGGAGGCAGACCCCTGACTTTTGCTTTGCTGAACACTTCATTATAGTCCCAATATTCCAGGGGAATGTTTACTTAGCATGAGGAGTCAGGGCTTTCTATGGAAGTAGAGGCAGACATTAGTGTGGGCACATGGAGACAAGATTTGACACTGATGACCAGTGATTACTCTTATGATTTGTCTCTCTGTCCAGGATATATGGGGATTATGTTTTTGCATCCAGGCAAAGCTGAGGACAATGGGGTACTTGGACATGACTGTCACCAGAAGGGAGATGGTCTCATGATTGAAGGTTGAAGAGGTTCAGTGCAGTGTTTTATTGATCCTCTTCCTATGGGGCCCACATCTAGTTCCTGAATGTGATATGGGTTCAGGAGAGGTTGAAGACAGAGCTTGAGATTTTCTGTGATAGTCTGGTCAATGACATTTCCAGCTGTACCAGAGTCAATCAAACTGAAGGGTAGAAACATCTTCTGAGGGACTCACCATAGGTGGGCATGGATTGGTGGGAGCCCACTCCATCAGTGTTAATGCTGGATGTTGGGCGCTTGGATACTTCTTGTTGATCGCTGCCACAGTAGAAGCATAGTCCTGATTTTTTTTTTGTCATTCACATTCGAGGGCTGTGAGAGATCAGTGAGGGTGTCCAGGGATTTTTGTTCATCGCAACATGCAAACACGGTGAGTATTACTGGGTTTAAGCCCTGGTGATATGCTGCCTTGAGTGCAGTTTCATTCAGGCCGCTGCCTGCGGCGAGTGTTCTGAACTCCAAGGTCTACTCAGCAGTACTACAATTGCCCCGGGTCACTGATAGGAGTTGCTTTCCTATCTCTTTACCTTCAGGTACATGATCAAATATGTGGTGAAATAATTCAGTGAATCGGTCATAGGATGAAATGTGAGCTGGGTTATCGGAATACTTGTTAGGGTGAGTGATGAGAGGGGGAGCCGGGGGAAATATTGCCACCATAGTTGTCACTAGTGGCATCCGCGTGGTGGATAGCTGTGTTGTTTTGGTGTTGAGCTTGGCTGTTGAGCGTTGAGCATGGCTGTTGCTGTTGCTCCTCTACAAAGTGGCCCTGAGTCGCTAATGTCTGGTGCCAGTTGAACATTCCTGCTGCCTCCATGTTTCAAGCAAAGTATACTGTCAGCTGACAGAGACAGATACAGTTGCAGTAAATTATTTTAAAAGAACTAACAAATACAAAAAACCCAAATCCAACATACTAGACATAATCAAGGTTGAGAGACAGGTGTGAGGTCAGGCAATGAACAAACTGGGTATCAGAGATCAAGACAAAATCACAATCAAAGTAAACAATCCAGAATCAAAAACCATGATAGCCATGAGGCTCTACGAAAGAGATAAGGAGGAAATTTCAGGTTTATTATTATTATTATTATTATTATTATTATTATTGTTATTATATATTATTATATTATATAGCTGCCCATTTTACATCCTGTTAGTCATGCTGATTACTTATCTTCTACCATTTCTGGACACATGGCTGTCTTCTCATGTTGTGATTTTTATGATGTTTTATCTTTTGTCCCTAGCCTATTGACCATTGTCCCTGCTAATGCTGTACATATTAGAACTTCTGATGTGAATATAATCCATTCCATTATGATCATGCAGATCACTGATATACAACCAGTGTAGCTGGTATCCATTCCAGCATTTGGTCCCATATAGCTGCTCGGCTCATCAGGCCTGTACACAGTAAAATCCCTAGTGTTGAATTAACACCCAGAGTGTTCATTTGAGTCCAGTGGACTTATATAAACATTGT
>JANDJT010000228.1:14527923-14542690 GCA_024331685.1 Stegophilus panzeri
GTGTTGAATTAACACCCAGAGTGTTCATTTGAGTCCAGTGGACTTATATAAACATTGTAGGGTGTAAATTCAACACTCTGGGTGTTAAATCAACACTGGCGATTTTGCTGTGTAGGTCCTAACGTAAGTCAGAGTTGTGAAAACATGGCAAGAATGGTACACTTGCACAGGCCACTGCTCAGCAGCAATCTGTACATTTCTTCCACATCGGCCCTGAAGAATTAAGTTAAGCCGAGCATCTTGTGAAGGCTTTATGATTTTCACACAGATATCAGGATCCATTTTGTTTATACATCATGTGTCGTGGTGCATGAAATTGCTTCCGTCTGCCTTTTCTTTTACAATATAACGCTGAGGTATATACAGTCTAGGAAAGAATTGGGGAGGAACAGATGAGCCAGAACCTTTGATTATGGCTGGAAAGAACGAATTAGGAGTGACAAACTTTTCACCTGAGGCACCATTTTATCATTAAATATATTTGGTGGTTTGTTTTGTTTTGTTTTATATTGCAGTGGGCTGTTGTACCTTAAATTAATTGATTAATTTCCAATTCCAGCCAAGAGAAAATTACTATCTTGCCCTTACTGGTGTAATATATATAAGCATCTCCATATTGTTTTGCACCTCCACGTAAAGGGACTTTGATGTGTTCTGTTTGTGCAGGTAAAAAGCACTCAGACAGAGCAATGAGTTTGTGGCTGTGCCAAATAAGGACACAGTGGCAACTAGGTACCAGGGTCACTGCTGGACAACAGATATGCTTCTGTCTGTGAATTTGACCTTAAGGCCAATTGTACCTTCAGCTGGCATTTGTAAATGCAGTAAATGCATTTCCATATATTTTTCCTTTAATAGCTTACACCATAAGTTTACAAGCAGAAAAACACAAGTGGACTATTCTGATTGTATTTCATGGCTTTTTACAATTCATCGACTCTGAGATTCTGGTGGTGCAGCAGGTAGCATTGCTGTCTCAAAGCTCCAGGGTCCCATGGTTCAATCCTGAACCTGTGCAGAGTTTTGTAGGTTCTTCCTGTGTTTGCATGTGTTTCCTCAGGGTTCTCCTGTTTCCTCCTACCTCCCAAAAACATGCAGGTAGGTGGATTATTACAGTAAATTTCCGCTAAGTGTGAATGGTGCTCTGCAATGGACTGGCATCCCATTTGGGGTGAATTCCTCCACCTTGCATGCAGTGTTTCTGGCATAGGCTCTACCAAAATAAAGCAGTTAGTGAAGATGAACGAATGAATGAGTGAATGAACGAACGAACGAATGAATGAGTTTATGTATGTATAATTACAAGAATGACCGGTGGCAATGTACACCAGCATTGTGATTCACAAAACTCATTGAGTGTTGCTAGCTCCAGATCAACTGCAAACCTGACCAAATTAGTGTGGTTGCCGAATATGAATGATTGCATGAAAACTGGCCCCTCATTACATAATTTAGCACATTGTTTGATTTCAACACCCCACTATACGCACTTACATACTCAAGAACTCATCAAATAATCCTCTTTTAATTAGTTCTTTAAGGCTAAAATACAGAAACTCATGTAAGGCCCACTGAATACTCAGAATCTGAAACCTGTTAGGACACTTCTGTTCTGGTCATATGACAAAATGGTTTCTTTAATCTGAAGAAAACAACTCTGCAGGAAAAGTCAAAAATATTTGGTCGATGTCTTGAGCAAAATGCTGTCCTTCAACTGATAATGTTTCGGATATTCTCCTATTTAGTAAGCAGACAGCAGCATGTCCTTTATGTCTTTGTCTCATGTGTTTTTGCAGTGATAAATTTAAATTTCATGTTTTCTAATACTTTTATTCTTAAAAAAGCAGATTCTTTCCCTGCATTAATTCTATACTGCACAAAAAGAGAAACCCATGGGGGATTTTATTTAACATCTTTGAACTTTGGATTTCTTCTGTCCACACTGACATGTGTGTGCTTCTAATTCATCAGTATGAATCAGAAGACTATAGTATGAACTGTAAGTACTGTATGTGCATTGGCGAAACGTACAAAACAATAGCATATATATTGTTTAACACAGATGAATGTAGGTATTTTTGCTGGACCATGTCATTAGCATAAAAATGTGATTCTGAGGAAATGTTAGATATTATTATTTATACCAATTTACATGAGAAAGGATGAGTTACAGAGACTTGAGACACAGATTTGGGACAGGGGGTCTTCAGTTGAGCAAGGATTAAAGTGCTTTAGATGAACATCAAAGAGGGCTGAAGACCTTCTTCTCAGTGTGAGAACACGAAAAAGAATTTCCTCATGATGAGGCTGCACTGACATCCATTATGGCACTCTCTCTTAGAATTTTAAAAACCTCTCTCATGCCAGCAATGGTAGTTTATTGTCTTAGAGACTAATTTAATACGCTCTGAACCTGGCTGCTAGAGGAAGGATAGCCCTGTCACTCCACTTTCACCACCTTTTCCACCTCACTAAAGTCAGCAATCCACTTTACTTAAGACATGACCATGTTCTCCCATATTTATATATATATATTTGTTTGTTTGTTCAAACAACTCCAAGTTTACTTTGCTCTGATGTTGGATGAACCCATTCTGTGAAAATGAAGTTTAGTAATGTGACAAGTGAGATGAATTTATGTAAAGAAGAGGCACTAATGGAATTAGATGAAAAGCCTGCCAGCAATACATGTTTAAGCACATGTTTTCTTCTCTGGAAGTCATATGTCAGTCATGTCCCAGAACTGTGTGATCTGCATAAAGTTATTCATCTGCATAAAAAATTTAGGACTTTAAAGGAGGACTGGGGGTGTAATTTTAGATGCTTTAGTGCTTTTCATAGTTGACAGTGAAATGATAAGACAAAGCATGTAGGTTGCAATGTGCTTTATGATGAACTTCTGGAACTAAGCAAAGCACCCCTTTCTCTGTTCATGTCCTCTTATCCTCTCATTTCCTTCCTACATTTTTAATCTTTCTTTCTCTCTGTCTCCTCATCTGTCTCTTCCTTATATGGTGTTTGACCCTCTTCAGAAGGTCTGTTAAAACTTGTCTAAGTGAGTGTTACATGAAGAATTAATTAACAGAATTAACAAGCATGAAGGCATTTAAAGAAATACAAATTTAAATAAAATGTAAATAAACAAAGTGTAACCAAAAGCCCCCCAAAAAGCTACTCACTAAAATGCCAGTATTTTGTGTTTTTTAGCAAGTGGGGCAGGGGTGGTGAGGCACTTTCAGGAGTTTGTACATAAACTGCCCTGAGGGCTTCTCAAGCAGAAAATGTGGAGAGCTGCAATATGCTATATCCTTCTTGGATGCCCTGGGAGCACCTGACAGGGCTGCTTCAGATCGGTATAAAGTGACCTAGTTATAGCAATGCCACTGAGTTATCCCCCTGTGTGGCCATGGGCTGATGTTCCAGCTCATTGCAGTGAGTATCACAGCTTCTTAGCAGGTGCTTGGGGCAGTGGCATGTGCTGAGTTTCACTTAGCATGTGCGGCCTTCTGCAGCAGGAAAATAGCACGTCTTTTTACGGCTGACTGAGCACCAATCCTGGAAATATGATACTTGCTGCGTGGTCCTCGAGAAAGAAATGGCAGTGACTGCTTCAGGCATTTGTAGCTGGTGGTTACCTGTAGTCCTTCAGATCTGAGATCCTCTAGAGAATTAATAAATCTCCCATAGAAAGCAGGGGTTTTAGAATTGTCTTGGCCACTGCTATTTTCCAGGATCAGAAAAAAATGGCACTGAATAAGTGGAACACCTTTTGTTCAGAAACATGCAATGAAGAAAAGTAATACAATGTCAATCCAATTTTTTGTTGAAGGAAAATCATTTAGAACACCCTCTCTAAGGAAGAATGTGACAGCCAGCTAATAACTACCTTAAAAGCAACTACTGTTTTCTTTTCCTTCTAACTCAGAAATCTTTGTGTAAGAAAAGCAATGGGCAAAGCCAGCTTAACAGATGGAGCTAATAATCTTGTTACAGTATGCTATTGAACTGCCAATCAAAGTGTCTGCCTAAAAACAGTAACCTATTAACTAGTGGAATAGATCCCTATTGTTAACAACATATTAGTCATCGTGTGTGAACCCTTCAGTATTTCGTCATGGGGAAGCAAATTATTTAGTAGTCTCTTGTGTTCTTTGAGCCATTAAAAATGAAACATGGGATTCAATTATGGTTTACCACTTTATGAAAGATTTTTGTGATGCATTGCTGCCAGTGTAGAATCTTTGCCTTCTCTTGTACATATAGTCTACAGTGGGTGCCATGTCTGATCCATCACATTGCATCTCATGGCCTCTGAAATGAGGTTATCTGACAACCAAACAATAAAATTAGGCTTTCCTGAGAACACAATCAATCAGACTATCAATCTGAACTTTTTGGAGGGCCAAGAGATATGTGAAGATGAGAGAATTATCTGGCAATAAAAGCGCTCAACTGAAAAATAAGAAGAAGACAAAGGGCAAATATTGTGATGTGCTAGCATAGACATAAGGTTTAGCACACACCAAAGGTTTTTAAGCTATGATATTGGGGTCCAGAAGTTTATGTTTTGTTGGTTTTTTATATATATATATATATATATATATATATATATATATATATATATTTTTTTGTATTCTTAGGAAAGGTAGGAAATCTCTGCTTGCTCCAATGACTGACCTTCACTTAACAAAAAATAGACAGAAGTTTTGTGATCATGGCTAGGGGATTCCAGATAGGGTTGTAGTGTGGACTTTATAACAACTATAGGAGGCATTCTTAGCCAATGAGCTCTCAGCAGTACAAAAGCATACTCAAGGCTTTGAAGAAGACCAGAAATCGGGTGTCTGCTATTGAAGCTGTTCAACTTACATATTGAACATACCATATTCTATTGAAAGTGTTCCTCTCATAAGTACTTATTTCCACTTTCAACTCTCTTTGAAGAATTGGCAGATTATTGGATACTTGCCTTAGAAACTGGTTTCTCAGATCTTTCTTTTTTTCAGTCTTCTTTGCTTCCATAAACAAATGTGCAAAAAAGTTCTACTTCCAGTTGTATATTTCTATTATATTACCTTCCTGTACCTTCATCTATTACATGTGTATCTCAAAAAATTTGAATATTGAGGAAAAGTTCATTCGTTCCCGTAATTTAATTAAAAAAGTGGAACTTTCATATATTCTAGATTCATTACACATAAAGAGAAATATTTCAAGCCTTTTTTGTTTTAATCTTGGTGATTATGGATTACAACTCATGGAAATCAAAAGTCCAGTATCTCAAAATATTAGAATAAAGAATTTATAATACAGAAATGTCGAACTGAGAAGAGCTCTAATCAGCTAATTAACTGTGAACAGTGCCTTTCACAAGGGCAAATTTCCACCTCAAACTATTTTATACTTCCTTAACAACTGGTCCAGATCTTTGGGTTTTTTTTTGTGGTTTTTTTTGGTCCTTTTTGTTTTCCTGAAAAATTTGCACAAAAGTTCTACTTCCAGTTTTTTTTCCAGTATATTTCTATTATATTCATATCCTGTGCCTTTAGCCACATTAAAGTGGTGCACACATTAGCACTTATAATGATGCAGCACATGCCAAAAGGATCTGGATTTAATGGGCACAAAGACTGGTGAAAGATCTGTGTATTTAACCATCATCTGTATATTTTATAGAGTGTGCACTATTATGGTGGAAAATAAATCGTTAAATGCATGATGTTTTCCAGTGCTTGGATTTTGAAATACCTCTGGGTATGTACGGCCTAGGTTTTATTTTCTGTGAGATCAAAGCAAACAGGCCACAGTTGCTCGGCCATGCTCTGCCTTCAGGAGATGTGTTTTCCGTAAACCATTAGGCAGGAGTAGGGGGCACCGCAGGCAGATATTTTCAAACAGCCGCTGATGACACTCCACAGCCCACAGCCATGGTGACAAGGGGGCCATCATCCATTTTAACATACACAAAAAAAGAGAGCATTTTACCCAGTCTGGCCTCACCAGACGAGTTAGTAGAATACTTATGAGGGCACAGCTAGCAGCCTGAGTTCCCACAAGCTCAAAGAAAACTTTTAATGATCACTGTAAGTAAGAGGGTTGGAACTCCCAGGATGTAAAAACCATTAGTTCAGAAATATTGTATTGTGACAGAGATGCCCCCAGCTAAGGGTTCTGCAATAATTGTGCTGTGTGGTCTACTGCTTCAGGAGTGTGACAAATGACATTAAGAGTTGGCAAGAGATCAGGTTGTGTATGAAACCTCTCTATTTGACACCAAGCTATTGAGAACAGTAAGAACATTTTAGGGAATATTTTATGCATGGTGGGTATTTGGCAGGAGCTTCATAATGTGCAACCATACAACATGCAGTTCTCAATTGTACTAGCACAGCTTTGTTTGATTTAGAGCATTAACGGGTAAGGTTTAGGTCTTAGATGGCAGCATATGGTTTGGGAATGAAATCTCATACATACAAGTATGAAAGCATATCGAGTTTTCTAGACATTTGTGTTTGTCAGATAAACATTATCATTTTTACATGAGTATCAGGGGCATAACACAAAAATCTTGGCTCTCTGCATAATCCTTACTTTGTTTTCTTTCTTTTCCTTTTTTTTTTATACCTTCAAATGCATTGCTTTGTTATGGTTCCTGCATCAATCACAATTAGCCACATTTAAATAATGAACATTTGTGCCATTGAGAGTATAAATAAACTTCAAGCATGCCTGCAATATTTGCTATATATTTAAAGTTTAGTCTAGTATTGTTTTATAGTCGGGTCCATCGGTAATTGGAAAGTGACACAATTTTCGTACAACCCAATTCCGAAAAAGTTGGAACAGTATGAAAATTGCAAAAAAACAAACAAACAAAAAGAGACGTGAAAATTCAATTGACCCTGTACTATATTGAAAACACATTATCACATTTTTTGATGTTTTACTTATTTATTTTTGAAAATATACACTCATTTCAAATCTGATAACTGCAACACACTCCAAAAAAGTTGGGACAGTCGACAGTTTACCACTGTGTAACATCACCTTTTCTTTTAATAACACTTATTAAGCGTTTGGGACTGAAGACGCCAGTTGGTTATGTTTAGCAAGTGGAATTTTCCCCCATTCATCCATTATGCATTTCTTCATCTGCGCAACTGTGCGGGGCCTTCGTTGCCTTATTTTGCACTTCATAATGTGCCACACGTTCTCAATCGGAGACAGGCCAGGACTGCAGGCAGGCCATGCTAGCACCCCCACTCTCTGCTTATGCAACCATGCACTTGTAATCCAGGCAGAATGTGGTTTGGCTTTGTCCTGCTCTGGATGGCAGCATGTGTTGCTCCAAAATGTGTACATATCTTTCTGCATTAATGGTGCCCTCACAGATGTGCAAGTTAGCCATGCCATGGGCACTGACACACCCTCATACCATGACAGACGCTGGCTTTTGGACCTGACGCTCATAACAGCTTGGATAGTCTTTTTCCTCTTTGGCCCAGAGAACACAACGGCTGTTTTGTCCAAAAACTCTTTGAAATGTTGACTCATCGGACCATAAAACATGATTCCTTTGTGCTAGTGTCCATCTCAGATGAGACAGAGCCCAGAGAAGTCGGCAGTGCTTCTGGACAGTGTTGATGTATGGCTTCTGCTTTGTGCAGTTAACTTGCATCTGTGGATGCAGCGGTGAATGGTGTTGGCTGACAAATGTTTACCAAAGTATTCAACTTGTCACATGCATCAATTTCAAAATAAACAATTATTTTCAAAAAACTATGCAGTTGATTGGGTAAAACATAAAATACCTTGTCTTTATATGTCTTTTGTTTAAATACAA
Organism: Stegophilus panzeri; assembly: GCA_024331685.1. Lineage (NCBI taxonomy): Eukaryota > Metazoa > Chordata > Actinopteri > Siluriformes > Trichomycteridae > Stegophilus > Stegophilus panzeri. The sequence continues at coordinate 14,535,767 of JANDJT010000228.1, forward strand.
GTCAAAGTACACTTACGAATTACTCCTTATTGTTTTTATTAGTATTTTCCCTACTGTCCCAACTTTTTTTGGAATTGGGGTTGTAATTTTGCCATAATATACCACCACAATGGATTTGATATGAAGCAGCCAAGGTATGATTGATGTATAGATTTTCAGCTTTAATTCAAGGTGTTTAACAAAAATATTGCATTAGCCATTTAGGAATTACAGCCATTTTTTACAGAGTCTCTCCATTTCCACAGGCTCAAAAGTAATTGGACTAAAATAATTATAAATATACGGATTATTTCTAATACTTGGATGGAAACCATTGCAGTCAATGACTGCCTGAAATCTGGAACCCATGGACATCACCAAATGCTTTTCTCCATTGTGATGCCTTGCCATGTCTTTACTGCAGCTGCCTTCAGTTGTTGCTTGTTTGTGGGTATTTCTGCCTTCTGTTTTACCTTCAGTAAGTGAAAAGCAAGCTCATTTGGATTGAGGTCAGGTGACTGACTTAACCATTTAAGAACATTTCATTTCTTTGCCTTAAGAAGCTCTTGGCCTGCTTTCACTGTATGTTTTGGGTCATTATCCATCTGTACTATGAAGCACCGTCCTATATGTTTGGCAGCATTCGACTGAATCTGAGCAGAACGTGTAGCTCTATACACTTTAGAATTCATACTGCAACTTCTATCAGCAGTCACATCATCACTAAACACCAGTGACCCAGTTCCATTGGCAGTCATACATGCCCATGCCATAACACTCCCTCCACCATGTTTGACAGATGATGTACTATGCTTTAGATCATGAACCCTTCTTTTTCTTCTTCATACTTTTCTCTTCCCATCATTCTGGTACAAGTTAATCTTGGTTTCATCTGTCCAAAGAATCTTGTTCCTGAATTGGGCAGGGTTTTTTAGGCTTTCTTATCTGGCCTTTCTTTTCTTGAGTGTTACCAGTGGTTTGCATCTTGGGGTAAACCCTCTTGTATTTATATTCCTGAAGTGTCTCTTGATTGTAGACTTTGACAATGATACATCTGCCTCCTCCAGAGTGTTCTTGACTTGGCTAGTTGTTGTGAAGGGGTTTTCCTCATCAAGGAAAGAATTCTGCAATCATCCACTTTTGTAGTCTTCTGTGGTCTTCCAGGCCTTTTGTTGTGGCTGAGCTCGCCAGTGCATTTCTTCTTTTTAAAGGGTCATGAAACCTCCCTCTTTCAGCTCAAGGCTACATCTCAATGTTTCTGAAAAATGCAGCTTAAATGGGCGTGGATGGCTGTGTGAAAAAGGGAAGGGGAGTGGGTGTGGCAGGGAAAGGCAGGGGAGGAAGAGGGGGCGAGCCTTCGGAACACTCAAAATAAAGATGGATAGTGATAAAAAGTTTGCAATGGCAGCAGTACGCAGGGTTCTAAATCCCCAGGGCTAAATGGAGACACAATAGATAGCAGTGCAGGTCCTCTGCCCTATCTATTTTTACCATTAGCCACTGGCGTGACTATGGAGGAAAACAAAACAAAACCGGGGGCAGCACGGATGGAAGAAGTGTCAGAATGGTAGCTAGCTAATAGGCTCCAGCTTTTCATGAACAAAAAGGCGAAGCCTCGTCCCGTCAGTGCAGACTCTCGTTGCATAGTTTTGCACGTGATGGCCCATCGGTGCCCATGGAGCTTTAAGCGGCTTAATTAGCTCAAAAGGCAAGTAAAACAGTTATGGTTAAAAATTAGACTCATACCTCATTTGAAGAGATGGAAAAGTCCTCAGGACTTAGTACCGCATCATTGTGTAGACGTAAACTGCTTTATGAGCAAGTCCAAAGTCTACCATTCTCCAATTCTCATAGCTCTCCAGAGAAAACACACTCTAACTCTTACACCACTGAAACAAACATTTGCGACCCATTTGAACGCCTCTCTCATCTACTACATCTGTGGGAAAGCACCATGTGCTGTCATGAATAACTAAGAGACAGCATCTTCTCATAGGATAAGAGCACACAGGCTCATGAATAATTATGAGACACTGACGCGTCATTGATGTACTATAATATATTGCCACATCACTGCCTGTGACGTGTGACATAAAGAGATTTTAAACCCGGAAGGTGAAAATAGTGGAAAGAAGCTAAAAATTAGACAGTTTTCTCCTACAGTTAAAATTAATGGATGCTAAGATTGTCTTTTATGATGTGCGACATGAACGCCTCTGTTAAAATCTCAGAAAATGTAATTTAGTGTTTCATGACGCTTTAAGAATGTACCAGATTGTTGATTTGGCAACTCCTAAAGCTATCTCTCTGACGGGTCTGTTTTTTTGCAGCCTAATGATGGCCTCCTTCCTTTGCATTGACACCTCTTTGGACCACATATTAAAAGTTCCCAAGAACAGCTACCAAATCTAACTTCAACACTTAGAATCAACTCCAGACCTTTTATCTCATTAATTTATCATGAAATAACGAGGAAACAGGCCACGTCTGGCCATGAAACTGCTTATCAGTCACTTGTCCAATTACTTTTGAGCCTGTGAAAACAGAGGGACTCTGTAAAATATGGCTGTAATTCCTAAACAGTTAATGCAATTTTTTTAAAAAACCCTTTGAATTAAAGCTGAAAGTACACAATTCAATCACGTCTTGATTGCTTCATTTCAAATTCATTGTGGTGGTGTACAGAGGCAAAATTACAAATACTGTGTATGTAATTATGATTCCATTTACCTAGAAACTTTAAAATGCAGGTTCAAACAAACAAAGGCCCTGTGCTTGCTGTGGACCTGATCAGTTTGACTTTTTCTTGGTGTTATGTTGTTATAGTTGTTTAGAATTGTGAGTGCATCTGTATTTGTGTGCTATTCTACATGTTTGCTCTGTTCATTACCTCTGGGTAAACATCAGACAGTAATGAACCAGCAAAAGCAAGAAGCACAATGGTTAATATAAAGCAGTTCACATAGGCTTTTACATTAATTTAATTTCACACAAAGGCTCCTAATTCAGGCCACTCTAAATCCTGTGTCACTCAGCCCACTGTAAACCCTGCAGCAACATAGCTTTAGTGACACATACAGGAAGAGTGAACTTGCTGCTTTGGTTCACAACTTGTCCCACAGCTTCAAATCTTTTCAGATCCATTCGTCACCATTCAATAATATTCAGAACAGCTTAGGTGACCTTTAATTAACTGTGACTTGCAACATTGTAACAATTATACCCTGTGCATGCTTCACTAGGTTTCATATACCACAGAGAAGCAGTGTTATAGCTGTTTATAATTGAGTGTGTGGAGACTTTTGAGAAACCTCAGTTATCATTAATTAGAAGTGTTTATTATTCTTTTTAGGCCTACATGCTCCTTGCAGCAAACTTGAGAATCCATGATATGCCTTTTGCTTTGTTTCATGTCAGAACAACCTATTCAGTGTTTCTACTCTGAAATATGTTTCTGCACTTTACATAGCACTGCACACACACAAAAACAGAAAGTGTGTGTTTTTCCGTATAGGAGCGTAAAATCCGGAAGATTGTCATGCATCATAAAATTGGACAATGATCCTAAACCTCTACCTCCCCCATACAGAGACATATTCAGCTACCTTAAAATGTCACACAGTAGAGTTCTGCTCTTTATCTCAGAAAATGTCACGTGTCATCAGGCTTCTGTACTCACACAACACACAGCCTCGAATTAGACTACAGAATTTAATACATTCTGTTTAAAATGCAGTCACTTCTTATTATACACTTATCAATAACTCCCACAGTCCCATCATATGTTTATTCGTTACATTACATAGTCGTAATCTTATCTGCCTGTTCCGTTCTGTGCTATCTGTTATACATTAACTTCTGCTATTCATAATGCAGTGCACAACATCAGTGATCACTATTCTCTTTTACCCTTTAATGCTCTCCAGCTATCTTCTTATTGTACCTACGATCCAATTTCATGCCATGCCATCCCCCACTTCCTGCACATCAGTATCCCCTTACATTTAGTAATGCACCATTCTATAATAACATAGCCTTTTAACCCTTAAAAAGCCTTTTAACATAGCCCTGTAACCCTTACATACACTGAGCTTTTATATATTACCCACTGTTGTTCCCTAAGTACATTCCACTTCTACATGTGTTTGGAGAAATGATGTCACCCAGGCCACCTGCAGTATGAAGCAATAAGTACTCAGAGGATACACAAAATTTAAAATAATATTTCAGGTTACAAAACGTTTTGTTAGACCACAGTGACTGTGAACAGTTGCCCAAGGAACAATCTTCATCTTCCAAAGTGTCTTTTCATATGTTTTGTTTTATGTGTGTCAACAGCCCTTAGTGCCATCCACTCCCTAGGTAAACCATGACAAGCATCCTCTGTCCCTGCACCATATTGTAGCTTATACAGTAAATGCTGGCAGGTGTTCCTGAAAGAAAACATTTTCACCAGTTTACAGTTTACATTTATACTGTTACCCAGAATTAAATGACATCAGTGGGCACACACTATTAATATTTTCTTTCATGTACAATAAAGATATCAAGTTTTAACAATCAAATGTCAAAGAGACTCAAAAAAATTACAGTAAAATTACAGTAAAATTACAATTAAAGCAACTGAGCATGGAATTGCCAAAACAATTAAACAAACAAATTAATAAATAAAGTTCACTTATATCCACAATGACTATTTTTTTTGTATTTTTTTATTCTTTGGATACTTTTAAACCTGTGAAATAAAAAAAAAATTAAGATGATAAATAAATAAACAAACAAACAAAAAAACAAACAAATAAATAAAAGAGAAACATTTAGATCTTTATAAAGTAGAGAAAAACAAGAATCAGTAGAAAATATTAATTAAGGTTGTCACCACTCAATTTGAATAATTACAATTTTGTTATTACATTATTTATGTTCAGCAATGCTCTAGGAACTGCTGTAATAAAGGAAATTTCATCATTCCAATATGAGCACAAATGGCTTAATCAATGCATGCTAGATCTCCCAGTTAATCCATAATGACAATTGAAAAGCTCAATAACAAAAGCTCAATAATGTCCCCAATTAGCATTTATGTCACATTCAAATCGTTCCTAGGGGTATGCAGAAAAAAACTCACTAAAACTCACAGATTACACTGAAAATGATCTAATAAAAGTTAAACTGTATTATGTCTTCATTCAAATCATCTCAGACATTTACGCCTGTCTGTGCAATACAGTCAGCAGATCCCAGTGGGTGTGACACTTAAACCTTTTGATTTTTTTTTTTTTGATTTTTTTTTTTTATTTCAGACTAGCCTGATATGAAAACAGCCAGGGGTTTCAGCATGCTTGCCTAAGCCATGACATCTGTATTTTGCAGCATTAACAAAGCAAGCTAGTCACCCCATTTCCCTTATCCTGTCTAATAACCTAAGTATAGAATAGAATTGAACTGAATTGAATTGAACAAATCAGATTAAAACAAAATAGAATAGAACAGAACAGAAGAGAAAAAACAGAATAAAACAAAATAGAAGAGAAGAGGAGAGAACAGAAGAGAATGAAAAACACAAAAACAGATCATAGGCTGGAATAGAATAGAATAGAATTAAGATACTATTATTTATTGGATGAGATCTGTTAATGTGTTAACTCTTCATTTTTAATGTTGTAAATGAACTGTCAATAAAGTGGTGAGTAGAAATATACACGCAATGTGATGTTATAGCGATGTACTCAGCATTATTAGCTTCAGGGAAGAGTTCAGTGTGAAGCCACATTTAGCAAGTACGTGTTCATTACACTGATATTATTCATCTGATTACAGAGAACTTTCTTCTGTGCTCTAATCTCTGCTAAACATTCTATTATCAGCTTCTTGCTGCCTACTTTACTGTTGTACAGTATTAAATAAGGACTTAATCTCTTTAATGATTCATGTAATCTCTATAATTTACCCCTCAATCTTCAAACAAGACTGAAGCCAGCAACAGCAATCGTTCGGGCGAACGGGCCAAATGAAATTTCATTAACCAAACCTTCATTTGTTTGAACTCTAAACACATTATTAACATTTCTTTTCATTCTTTTCAAGAGCTGATGCATTATTTGTCTGCAAGAATCAGATTTGTAATTGTTTTAATTAATTCAAGTTAATAATTAACAGCTGCTCTTGCCTGATAGCGTGGAACATTGCAGAGCTCTTATCACTGTAATCTCAGTGAGAGGGCTGTAATTGGAACTCTGGCATGAAGATCTCCTGTGGTGAATGTGGCCATTCTGCGTTCAGCATACCTCCAATCCAATCAGAATAAAACAGCTGGATAGAAACTGATGTTGTAAAAACAACATAGCCCAGCTGTACAGTCTACCAGATTCCTGAAGCAACAAGATTGTACTAAATGCTTTTCTATGACAAATCCAACAAACCACAGGACTCTAGTTGCCATAAGCTCATTTCTGAGCAAGAACATTTCTGAGTTGATGGCCAGTTCTACATAAGCATGGATTCATATGTAACCTACTGATGTAATAATGAAGGCCAAGCTGAAGTCTGGCTGAGGGCTATGGATGTTTTGTTATTCTATTTGCCAGTATCAAGTCACACAAAACAAATCTGACATGCAGAGGTGGAACAGAAATGAAACAAGGTGGCTTGTGAGAAAACCAGACTCCTGCAGCACAACATACTGTATGTCACTTCTTCAAATGAAATGGGTCCAGGTTGGTATTTAAGTACTGTACTGTATATCATAGCATTGGTGGTGTTGATGTTGGCTCTTTTCAAAGCTGAAAAATTGATAAAAGTAGTTTTACTTTAAAAAAAAAAAAAAAAAAAAACATACAATGGGGTCCAAAAGTCTGGGATTTTTAAAAATAATAATAATAACAATAATAATAATAATAATAATAATAATTATTATTATTATTATTATTATTATTATTATTATTA
>JANDJT010000228.1:14546215-14560752 GCA_024331685.1 Stegophilus panzeri
GAGGTTAGCCAATTCACCATCAACTGCTAAGTACTCAGGATCCTGTTAATTAAAACCTTTTAAAGTAGTAACCTCATGTAATATTACACTTCCAGTGCCAGGAAGGGGTTACATATATAACACACTAAATGAAAGGTAATATCTGAAAAAGCATAATAGGGGCACTTTAAGAGGAAAAAACCCAAAGGTTTTGTGTCTGTAATTCGAAACTGATAGGGGATGGACACCAAACTTGGAAGACAATACATAAATAAAGTGTGCCTGTTCAACTATTTAGCAACATTAAAAAAGAGAGAGTAGGGTAGCTAAAATGTGAAATACTTAGCACATTAGCATAATGTGCAGAGATGCCGTATTTAGTGCTATGCAATTCAGTTTAGAAAAACAACTTGCTACGTTTGGTAGGTTGTAAGAGATCACATGGGTTAGTTATGTGATATTAAGACTGCGAAGTGCACTAAGTTTAGACTTACAGGCACAGAACAGTGATTGTTTTTCGCTGCATATTCTAGCTTGTTAGGAAGTGACAGGTCATCCATGATACAGCAGCCCTGGAGTAGAGAGGGTTAAGGGCCTTGCTCACTGAAGCTTGGCAATGCTGGAATATGAACTCATGACCTTCTGATTAGTAGGCTATATCTTTAAACACTGAACCTTAATTACTGTACCATCACTAATGACCATTCAAACTCCCTACCCACAACAATGCAAATGTCCATTTTGTCTGCATAAAATCATACAGAACCTGGTGTTTGGTTAGCAGCAAATGTTTTTAATATGTAGGCGCTATCCTTATCACTGCACATATATATATGGTTTAACAGTTTAGCTTGATTTCATAATGAGCTGAGTCAGGTGTGTTGGAACAGGGCACACACCTGTAATGATTTGTGCTAAATATAATCTCAGGTTTCTGTAGTTAATCCGTGGGCAATTACTGCATAAATGTAATCCAAACTGCTACTACATTCAACAAATGAGAACAAAAAGGCAAGAGGATATTTTCCAAAGAAAGGTTCTATGACCGAGGATTGGCATATGATATTTTGGTGGTGGATCCATGTCTATAGGATTGAAAAGGAGAATAGCTGAGGGAAAAATAGAAGCTGCATCCCAATAAACATCACATTCGATATGGAGTATTAGAGCTTGCGAATAACCTTCTACAAATAGGCCAGCTTTAATCTTAATCTTTTATGAGATGTCAAGCTCCTCAGGGCAAAGAGTAGGTTTTTTTGCCGTCACTCTAGTGTGAAATAAGAAAGTGTAATGCCTTGGCTAGAAAATCATCTCTGATTCGCATTGAATGTGCTGAGAAAAGTCTCTACAAAATAAATCTTCTGTCACGAGCAGAAAGCCATCTGTGCCAGCAGAGGCTTCAAATGAAACAGCAGTGTGCTCAAGGAAACATTTCTCCGGTACAGAGCATATGCATTCTGTAATGAACTTTGCAATGGATAACCATTTCACCATGCTAATCAATTTCAGACTTGGATTCACCCAAAGGAATTAGATAGCCTCTGTTTTACATATTATAATTTTGTTGTCTACTTTTTCAGTTGGTCACTCATGACTGTGTGACACCTGGCTATGCTGCTCTGTGGCAGAGATAGTCTCAGTTATTCCACTCAGGCTTCTGAGGACATCTTAACTTGCTGCATTCATGAGCACACAAAGAGGAAGCTCATCAGTCTCTATAATGTGCATTTGAATTTTAGTTCCTCGCTGCCAAAATCTTTAGACTCCATCTGATCAATGTGCAATCTGACGGCATGCTGCACAGCATACAAATGCTCGGGAAATGCACAGGAAGATTTCTCTGATTTTAGTGAGAGATGATCGCTCGTGCTGTGGATGTGTAGTTTGATAGCTGTGCTAAAATTGCTGTCAGTGCTTCAGGCAAAACACTTTTGTCCTGTGCATCTGATGCAGGCCTTCCTGTGATGGGTGGAGAAACGGAGAGAGGATGAACGTTATATCAGAGTTCAGCTGCAGTCAGTGCACTGGTCCGTGGAATCTGCTGTCCTTGCAACCACAGGCCAATTAATCTCAGCTTTGTTCCAAGAGAAAGCAGGATAGTGTGGGAGGGATGAATTTCATAAGTTTGTCTATACTGCTCTCTGATCTCCTAAGGACAAGCTGAGGTCTGATGCCATTGCCATTATCCATTTACTTCAGCCTTCAACATTAGCCAGAGGAGCAGATAATTATTCACTGTATAGAATAACGTCAGCCTGATAATGAAAAAGGCTATGATGTTATGCATGATACATATTCTAAATGTGGCTGTTTGAAGGTCATTTCTGTTCTACTTACATTTAAGTGCAGTGTATCACCCTTGCTATATTCTAGTAAAAATCAGGGCCCCCAGACTTTTGTATATAAGTAAATAAAAGCAGATGGCATTTGTGTGGCTTCACTGTGTTGAAAAGTCAACTATTTCCTCTGTATCACTATTTACATTAATTATATAAGTGAAAGAGGTACAAGGACTCGAAATAGGTTTTGCATTAGCAGGCTGATCATGCTGCAAATTTGGACCTTTACTTTTACATTGAAGCACAGGATTCAGCAAGAACCAGCATCCTCTTTTAAAGCATTTGCCAGTATTCTCAGACAGAATATAAAATTCTCATGATCACTTAAATGCAACAGGGGGGCCATGATACCTTACAAAAAGATACTGTATTAATCCTAACCCAGATGTTAATTCAAAACATTGGAAAGTTTACCATTCAATAAGAGATAAATGCTGTTATTTCACTCTCGAGTCTACCGTGTTATGCATTCATTTATAATCTGCCTGGTGCTACAGAGTATGGCTGTTATTAATCAAGCAGTTAATAGCATCCAAATAGCATCATTTCTAATCAGAAGACAAAGAACCGAGGAGGAAGTGAACACTGTCACTGCAACAGCCTCAGAAAGGAATGGAAAAAAATCACTGCATAAAAAGAAATACACTTACAACATTCCAGCCAATATCAATTCCAGAAATGCTGTCCAAAACATGTCACTAATTTGTTAAAACGTGCTTAATGCTTAAAACAAGCACATTCATTTTTTCCTACCAGGATAAATGTGCTAACTGTGGCAAAACTGTGCTAAAGCACTTGTGCTCTATCTCTGCTTAACTGCAATTGCTCAGTTGATGAAGTACATTGGGCTTCAGTGCTCTTTGACAAAGTCATTTGATGAAGACAGATGGTGGAGCAGTATGCCAACCGGCCTGCTGAAATTCCATTAAAACCTCTTGTTCCCAAGCAATGTGTTATGATATATGGGAGTGCTGGTCTTAAGGAAATCACACCCAGGACTGCCCTTGAACCTCAGCATTTGGGTCTGATTTCAGTCACACTGTTCTTCAATTCTGTAAGATGCCACGAAGCCCAAACTTTTCACTGATGCTTCAAAGAACTGACCACAGTGAGTAAAGAACTGACTTATGTTAATACCCGTAGAAGGTGTTTTGTCTCATTACAATTACTTTGAGAATTTGTTATCATAGCAATAGTTAAACAGATGGAACTACATTACACTGATAAACACTGAGCAGATGTTCAAAGGTTATTCAAATATTCACAAATTATCAGTTTTCTTGTGTTTATAACCCATATTATCTGTACACATATAAATAGATATGTTTTCTCCATATTTGCAGCAATATTCAAGGTGAATTGTTTCGTGAAGATACTACCAGAACTGTCTCTCCTTAAGTTCACAGTACAAGGAATGGAAAGGTCATGCTTACATAAACACTATAATGATTACTTTACTGCTTACTTGCAGCTACTTTGAATTCATGATTGCTTTTCAATATTTGCATCTAGGAATGGCCTCAAAGGTCCTCTGCAAATATTTACAAAGCTTTTTTTTTCACTGTCTCAGTGCTTGAAATGGATACAGGTTGACCTTAACAAGAGGATGTAATAATGTTTTACAAAGTGTAAATATAATCTTCATATTAATATTTTATCTGTTTAACCTAGAGCTGGAGGCACTTCCTTGCTTATATTTGATTGTTTAAACAGAGTGTGAAAGTTCTACAACCCCTGGCAAAAAATATGGAATCAACACACTTAGAGGATGTTCACCTGGGTTTTTTTTTTTTTTTTTACTTCGTAGCAAATAAACAAATCACAGATATGACACAAAACAATTTTTGCTTAATAGCTGAACATTCTGGCTTCGTGCAACATACCTCAAGCAAACTTAATTAAACTGCTTTAATTAATGCCATATTTTTTTCCAAATCAAGTAGAGGAAAAAATTATGGAATCATCAACAACAACAAAAAAGAATCACAATTAGTACTTTGTTGCTCCTCCTCGTTCTTTTATAATGGTCTGAATTCTTTGAGGCATGGACTTCACTCATGAAAAACAATATTCTACATGAAGTTGATTCCAACTTTCTTGAATAGCGGTTGACAGATCAGCTTTACAGGATGGAACCTTGTCATGGACTATTTTTTTTATTTATTTCCACCATAAATTTTCAGTCGGCTTGAGATCTGAACTGTTTGCTGGCCATGTCATTGACTTGATATGCCTTTCCTGAAGAAAAGCTTTAACACTTTTTGCTCTGTGGTAAGGTGCATTATCATCCTGAAAAATTACTTCATCATCACCAAGGGCTGGTTCTAGACATTTGGAGGCCCTAGGCAAAATTTATATTGGAGGCCCCCGTCCCATGACAACATGTTTTTTCCAATTACTGTAAAATGTTACCTTAACTTGAGTAAACTTTTTTGAAGTCAGTTTATTATCATTTAATTAGAAATTACTTATAAAGCCACACTGACTAAAAATTTTAAGGCATCCAGGATTATTTTTTTTTTCTTTTTTTGCAGTAATTTGTTCAGTAATTTATTTACAGTAACACACCCACCCTTTATTTGGGATAATGAACAGTTTTGCCTACTCTATAAGGTAAAATTGAAAAAAATACAAGACAATATAATTACAGATGAACACTTGTTGGACACCACTTCAGTAAATGAACTTTAGTGCCTTTATCATTTTTTCCAAGCTGGGTATGGACAGGATTGCCTCCTCCTATTGAACCAGTATAGACTATAAATATAGTCATATTATGTGTTGTACTCCAATACCTTAAATATGCCCTATATTCACAAATCAACTGCTAGTGGAAATGAAAGCAATAAACAACTAAGCAGAAAGAATAGTTCATTTCTTCATAAAATTTTATGCTTATTTTTCAATAAATATAACAGTATTTATGATTTGAAAACTAAAATGAAGTACTATGTTAGAGCAGTAATGTAAACATCAGCAGAATTTAGAATACATAGACAGTTGATGTACTTGTTTTGACACATTAAAAAATGCTCTAGTGTGTTTGCTCTTTGACTTTGAATACAAACTTCTTTACTTTTATTTTAGTATTTTGCAAGTCAGCTCCCGATGCAATGTCATTGTATACACGAATTCAAAGCGACAGTCTCAATGCGTCGATGGCGCTCGCCCTCTTTTGAACTCAGAATAAACCTGCAAATGATCTATCCTGACATGACGCTGATCAACAGAACAATTTTTTTTTAGAATACATTACAATCATTCCAATATGGATGATGACAACTTACATACCTGCATCATGAGCTGCACTATCTTTGCATGCCTGTGTAGCCTTTCACTTAGGAGCCTCCAAAGTATGTGTTTATTTCTCTGCCATCATAAGTCACTGCTTAAAGTCAGTCAGCTGCAGAAAAGTTTTTCTTCAGCTGCATTTTTGCATTCTGTTTATTGTACCCTATCTCTTGATACATTCAGAGGGTGGGACCCACTTTGAAATGGTGACATTGATTGGTTTCACTACAGGTGAGTGACAATTCAGCTATATCCAATGGACAAAGAGCCTAGTCTTTTGCTGTGTGGCTTGGTTGGTGGACCAGCATATAGGGATGTTACGGTTATGGAGGCCCCGCCTCCAAGCTAGAGGCCCTAGGCAATTGCCTACTCTGCCTATAGGTAACGCCAGCCCTGTCATCACCTACTGTCTATCGATGGAATGAGAAAAGTGTCCAAAATTTCAACGTACACCTGTGCATTGACTATTGACGTCTCCCTGGTCCTTTACCTGACATGCAACCCCATATCAAAAATGAGTGGGGAAATTTGATTGTTTTCAGACAGTCATGTTTCATTAGGATGACTCCAGACAAACGTCCCAGCATCATCTCCTTGGCCAGTGCAGATTCATGATTCATCACTGAATATCACTTTCATCTCTTTAGCCCACTGTAACCTTGCTCCCTTTAAAAGGGAATTCAACATTGCGTGAGCTTCACGCTGTGGGAAGCGCCCTTGCGTGTAACCGATATCTGAAGCGTGTGTGAAATCATGCCTCGTGCTCTTCTCGGCCGAAGTGAGTTGTGTTTCAGAGCCTTGCGGCAGCAGCAGTCAAGTCAAGTCATGGGGATCTCATATGGATCTGAAAGAGGAACCACTGCTCTATCTCTTGCTCTGTCTTCCGGGTCCGGCTCTCCGCTTGGTATTGGAGCTCGCTTCGTGACTCCTCCTTCCATTATGGAAAGCCAGAACACCCTCTCTGACTCTGAGGAGCCAGAGGGGTGAGCCATAGCACCAAAAACGGAGAGCAGTTCTCAAGCATATAAAGAGCTGCTTGAAGTGATTAAGTTTTTCTATTGTCCTAGTAGTCTAGACTGGCCCAGCGAAGAGGAAGTGCCTCGTAGCAGTCTGGACAAGCCCTTTCCCCCCAGTATAAATAAATCTCCCTCACACTGCACTGTGACTCCCATTTTTTCCAGAAGTGCATGATGAAATATCATGCTTCTGGGGAAAACCATCCACTAGCCATGTTTATAACCCCGCAACGTCAGATTATTCAACCATCATGGGGAATGAACAGCATGGATATTTAGCTATGCCAAAGGTGGAGGAGGTGCTTGCGAGCTACCTCTCCATTGACGTCAGGAAATTTAGGGGGGCCAGCTATTGCAGGATAATTTGCTACTTCAACCTACATTGACCCTGCTAGCTCACAACTTCAAACTATAAAATCAATTACAGGTGCATCTAAAAAAAAAATAATATCATGGAAAAGTTTTTTTTTTTCTGTAATTTAATTCAAAAAGTGGAATTTCATATATTCTAGATTCATTACACATAAAGTGAAATATTTCAAGCCTTTTTTTGTTTTAATCTTGATGATTATTATTAACTTTTATCATGGGTGAGTGAACGTTTTAGCATTATCTACTCTATACTGTGTACCTACTGTGTACCTATAGGCCTTTATGTTTATTCTGTGTGTTTTTATTGTCAGACATATGGTCAAACTCCACCTACTCTGGATCACTAAAGATGGTTGATGTGGCTATGCAAACATATAAACAAGTGTCTCTGTGAACTCAGACACCACCTCTCTTGTCTGTTTCAAAGTGTACCCAAGCAACCTAATGCCCATGGAGGGTTAATAAAAGGACTTTATGCCCTGTGTGATATACAGTGAAACCATATTCTGTAAAAAAGTAACTTGTGTAAATATACAAGCTCACCTTAAACCTCATCCCTGTGTGTGTGTGTTCTTTTTATCTTTTTACCTATGTGTATTTGTTCTCTTATCAGTGCAGCTGTCATGGGGGCCTTTATTCTCCACGAGTGCATCCACGAGTGGAGCCAGGATCAGTACTAATACTAGAGGGAGGCACAGAAGGCGACTGTGGCGGCCCGCTTCCCCTGTGGAGATCCAGGGGGACCGGGCGGCCACAGTCTCAGCCTGCTAGTAGGCCTGATCTGAGAATGATCATAAAGGCCAAGCAGACAAAGAAGGAGCAGTCCTGATGGGCCATGGAGGGATGTGAGGTATTAGGACAGTTACCCCAGGTATTACTGTAGCACCTCCCCTAGCCATTGTTGTCCCAAGTTTTCAGTCTTCTCTGGTCAGCAAGCTGTCACAGGGCAATGAAAATTTGATGCTTTCCCTTTAACAGAATGTGGAAGAGTTAACGTCATTAAAAGACAATCTAGCCGCGTGGAAAGTACTGCCAAATGTGTCTCCATGGGTTCTGTCCACCATAAAAAAAGGTTACCGGGTCCAGTTCAGAGCTCGACCCCCCCGGTTCAGAGGTGTGCTCACCACAGTAGTCAGCACAGAGCAAAGCCCAACATTAGCACAGGAAGTAAGATTCCTCTTGGACAAAGGGGCCATAGAACATGTACCCCATTCTAATAAATAAGCAAAGAAAATACAAAAGACACTATGACTATGATACAAAACACTGTGGCAAAGACGAAACATAAACTAAAGAACAAACACTGCTACAGAGACAAAGGCATAGAAAGACTAATGTGAGACAAAGAAAGCAGTGCAAACTGTGGCATATATACACATGAATGCTCGTTAACAAGAAAGTGATTCAGGTGCAGGTGGTCATGTGACTGATGAGTAAGGTGCAGTGGCTGCTGGGAACTGAAGTCCAGAGTTCCTTCTCTGATACATAACAGACCCCCCACCCCACCACCACCCAAGGGCGCTTCTCCCGGAGTGCCAAAATACACTCCCTCCATCTGGTGGTCCTGGCCGCCTGGGCAAAATGTCCCCAGCTGAACCAGGAGACTGAGCGGCATCCTCAGCAGAGCAAGAAAGCAAAGCGACGTCCTCAGAGGAACAGGTAAGCAGAGCGACGTCCTCAGCGGAACAGGTAAGCAGAGTGACGTCCTCAGCTGGGCAAGAAGGCAGAACTTGGTTGTCTGTGTCAGCAGACTCGGGCATGATATCCCTGGCCTGGCTTGAATGCAGAGCGATGGCTACTGCACAGCCAGCGGGAGGAAAAAGGCTCAAGGCGGAGCCTGAGGAGGAAGTGACACTCCCCATGACGCTAAAAGGGAGAGTAATGCTCTCCGCGTGGTCCACGGGGGGAGCGAAGTTCTCCGTGAGGCCAGAGGGAAGCTCGAAGATTTCCACGAGGCCAGAGAGGGGAGCAAGGTTCTCCGCGAGGCCAGAGGGAGGAATGATGCTCTCCACGAAGCACAAGGAGGGAATGATGCCCTCCGTGGAGCAGGAAGGGGGAGCGACATACGGTGTGAAGCAAAGAAAAGGAGTGACGTCTTCAGCGGAAGATGGAGGCAGAGCGACATCCTCAGCAAAGCAGGATGGCAGAGCAACTTCCTCAGCCGAGCAGGAAGGCAGAGCGACGTCCTCAGCCGAGCAGGAAAGCGGATTGAAGTTCTCAGCCGAGCAGGAAGGCAGAGCGACATCCTCAGCCGAGCAGGAAAGCGGAGCGACGTCCTCAGCGGAGCAGGAAAGCTGAGCGATGTCCTCAGCGGAGGAGGTAAGTGGAGCGACGTCCCCAGCGGAGCAGAACAGCCACGCAGATAAGCAGAGCAAGGTCATCAGTGGAGCAGGAAAGCACTGTGGCATCCTTAGCGGGGCAGGAAAACAGAGCGGAGCACTCGGGCATGCCGGGACGTGGAGCAACGTATTCAGCAAATAAGGGTGACGGAGCAGTGTCCTCAGCTGACCAGGAATGCTGAGCGGTGTCCTCAGACGAGCAAGGAGACTGACTTATGTTCTCTGTCGGCTCTGCATGCTGGACGAGATCCACAATGGGGGAGGGAGGGTGGGAGATGGTTCCAGCCTGGTTGGAAGGCTCCCCCCTCGGCTTCTCCCTCTCGTACAGGGACCTTTGAACCCTGAAAAATTCCGCTGCATCCATGATTAGGTCTCACGTTCTGTCACGAATTGAGGGTTGAGACAGATGCAGATGCAGAATTTAAGGTTTTAATAAATAAGCAAACAAAATACAAAAAACACTATGACTATGATACAAAACACTGGCAAAGACGAAACATAAACTAAAGAACATAAATACGGCTACAGAGACAAAGGCAGAGAAAAACTAATGTGAGACAAAGAAAGCAGTGCAAACTGTGGCATATATAGTCCAGAGTCCCTTCTCTGATACATGACAATACCGATCACGCGCGAGGGTGCATCCAGCAGCGTGAAGCTCATGTACCGTTTTGTTCCCTTCTCAGGGAATAGGGTTACATGCGTAACCCAGATGTTTTCTTCTGTTTAGGTGTTAGTGCTGCTTTTCATTTAGCTTTTCTATATGTAAATCCCATTTCATTCAGCCGATTTCTTACAGTTCTATCACAAACATTGACTCCTGTTTCCACCAATTTGTTTTTCATTTGTTTTGTTGTTCATTTTCTATTTTCAAGGCATGTTGCTTTGAGTTTTATTTAAATAACGTGCAGCCAGATAACCAAAATTGTGATAAAAAAAACCAGAACAAGAACAGAGAATAGTAGACAAACACATCCAGACAATAAATGGGACTCTGGAATGCACAAAGACACATGAACATGAACACGACAGTGTGCTGGGGCTGATGTAGTTCAATGGCAATTTAGGCATAACCATGACACCAGTCAGCTGTGTCTAAAATTTGGTGCAAGTATAAAGGTTATGAAAGAAAAACATACAGGTAGACCAAGACATCAAAGTGTCAGGATAGAAAATCTGCACTTGCATCTACCTTCACTTGCGTTTTCATCCTGATAACGTGACAGAAAGCTTGACTGAATTATGGATGCAACAGATTTTTTTTTTTTGCCGTTCTGGAAGCCCTCCTAGAGCGGAACCGCCTGTAGTGGGAGCAACAGGGGAAGGGAAATAGACGCCATGTGCCCCCTCAAGAAATTTTTTTGCAGAGAGAGCCACTGACCCAACAAAAACCATTGACCACCCACCATGCCCCACTGTGGGCATCTCTCTGCCTCCCTGCTCAGCTGAGGATGTTGCTCTGCCTCCCTGCTATGTTGAGGACGTCGCTCTGCCTTCCTGCTCAGTTGAGGATGTCACTCTGCCTCCATGCTGCACTGAAGGTGTTTCCTTGCCTCTCTGCCCAACAGAGGACACCATTACAGATCTCGGCCTCACCAATGGGCATCACTCCATCTCCCTCTTCCACCTTGGACATCACTCCACCAACCAACTTCACTTCGGACATTGCTTTGCCTTCCTACTCTGTGTGGATGTATCTCAGCATCTTTGCTCTGCTGAGGACATCTCTCTGCCTTCTTGCTTCGTTGTGTGCATTGCTCCCCCCTTTTGCCTTGCAGAGGACATCGCTCACCCCTCTTGCTATGCAGAGGACATCACTGCCCCCTCTTGCTTTCTGGGGAATGTCACTCCCCCATTTGGCTCCACAGAGAACATCGCTCCCCCTCTGGCTTTATGGAGAACATTGCTCCCTCCTCTGGCTTTGTCTTGGTCTTTACTCCCCCAGTTGCTCCACACTCGTGAACCGCCTTGGAAGTCGTGCCACCCCTAGGCTGTGCAGAGGAGATCACTCCGCCTTATTGCCTGGTGAGGGGCATCGCGTCTTCTGCCAGCTCCATGGGGGATGGTGCTTCTAAGAACTCCTTTCCATTGTTTCAATTAAAAATACTCTTGTTGGGGCCATGTTTCCTTTCAAAAAGTCCAAGGTTAAGGTCTGTAAGCACTCTTGTAACTGCAGACTAATTTGCATTTTTAGACTTGTGCTGGTATTTGTTTTAGAAATGCAAATTACAAGGTGATTCCATCATTTTTTCCTCAACATTGAGTCATAACTTCTGCAAATAACTTCTGCAATTCTCCAGCTGTGATTCTTGGAGTTTTTTTGGCCACTCAAACCATCCTCTTCACAGTGCGTTGAGACAATATAGACACACGTCCAATTCCAGGTTGATTCATAACATTTCTAGTTGAAAGAGGAAGTCATGGTTGAACAATTTCCTGTTCCTAGTCACCCAGGTGTACTAAAAAAGAATTTAAATATCAATGGGAATATACTTCAAATATATTTTCCTCATATGAATTCATAGGGATGCCAATAATTGTGGCACACCTATATTTAAACCTATATTAAATTGTTTGATATCCATGAGAGCCGAGTATTTTTGTGAATTTTTTAAACAAAATATCAAAAGGTTAAACAACAAAGACATTTTTTCACAGCCTTCTTTGCTCATTTTTACCAAGGGTGCCAATATTAGTGCAGAGCACCGTAGCCAGATATACTACAAATTACAATATTCATGCTATATTTTGCAGTGGGGTCACAAGATTTGCCAATTCCTACTATCTTCACTTTGCTAGCACATGCTTCCTTCGAGACACATGAAGCCAGCCAAACGAATCTTTTCCTAATGAATCTGCTGCTCTTGCTGCATCATGGGGCTTCATATCACATTCAACTATCTGCCATCTTCCACACATGAGCTCACAGACACCTGTGATTGGCTAGAATTGCTGTGATTGACAGAGGACATGGAGTAATGCCATCCCTCCCACCCAGTGAGCATGTCCAATTTTTCTCTCTAGATTGCCAGCCATGGATGGCTGTGGTATTATTGGGATATGAATTCACAATTTACCAACAATAAGGCAAGCACTTTTCCATTGAAATCATGGAAATATCATGTTCCTTTCAATCATTTCACAACATTTTGTAGGCTATTTCATCTTAGCCACTTCTCAAGAAAAAAAGCTCTGTAGTAGCTTTGCAGAAGTCTAAAGAATATATTTATTTGTTTCACAGTTGTGCAAAATGGGTTAGACATTAAATTATGTTGGATTTTAGATCCATTCCTGTGGCATGGTTGGAGGAATAGGGTGTGGTGTCTTCATCTCTCCTGATTCTTGCTGCATTTACATTTACATTTGCTAGGTTGTGATGTGACAATTGTAGGTAAGTGGTAAATAGTGTGGCATTCATCTGTTCATCTGCCATGGTTCTTATCGTATTTTGGAGCCGTGGAGGACTGCACAAGGCCTGTGGCTGAGTAAGCAGACAGAGGGAGAAGATGGAGGAGAGGTGTATTCTTCATGACACATACAGCAAAAGGGAGGAGATAAAGATGCCACCCATTGTTTTTTCTCTAATTAAAATGTTTACTTCTCTGTAGGATGTCGCTTTTTCACAGAGCAGACAAATGCAGCTGTTAACAATGATGGTGCAAGTGTTTACATCAAAATAATCTCAAAGCTGTATAATAAATGATGTTTGCGCCTCTGAAAAGAAAAAAAGAAAAAAGAAGGAAGTTGGGGCTAAGGAAAAGGGCATCTAAATATGAAGCATTACAGAACGCTCTTTGTATTGTACATATCTTTTTTTACAGGTGCTTCTAACCTACACAAGGCATTTTACAGGTCCTCTCTTTTGTGATTCCCCCAGAAAAAAAATCGGGGGAAAACTCTCTAAACCCCTGTCCACATGTTAGTTCTTCAATCATTTAGATCAACTGTAAGTATCATACAACCCCAATTCCGAAAATTTGGGACAGTATAGAAAATGCTATTAAAAATAAAGAGGAGTGATTTGTAAATGTACTTTGACTTGTATTTAAACAAAAAAACTTTTAAAGACAAGGTTTTTGATGTTTGACCTAATCATCTGCATAGTTTTTTTTGAAGATAAACGTTTATTTTGAAATTGATGCATGCAACACTTTCCAAAAAAAGTTGGGACAGGGACAATTTAGGGCTAATAGTGATGTGACAAGTTGAAATAGGTGAGGCAATCATCTAATCATAGTATATAAGGACCCTCCAAAAAAGGCCTAGTCCGTCAAGAGCATGAATGGATCTGCCAACAGATGTATCAGTGAATAATCCAACTCATTGGAACAACATTAGAAACCGTCATGAGTCTGTAATGGATATCCTGACATGGGCTCAGGAATACTTTGAAAAACCTTTGTCAGTCAACACCATTCACCACTGCATCCATAGATGCAAGTTAAGGCAAAGCAGAAGCCATACATCAACATTGTCCAGAAGCACTGCCGAATGAGATGGAAATTGGTTTTTGTGGTCTGACAAGTCAACATTTCCAATAGTTTTTGTACAAAACAGCCATCATTTTCTCTGGGCCAAAGAGGAAAAGGACCATCCAAGCTGTTATCAGCGTCAGATCCAAAAGCCAGCATCTGTCATGGTATGGGGGTGTGTCAGTGCTCATGGCATGGGTAACTTGCACATCTGTGAGGGCACCATTAATGGAGAAAGATATGTACACATTTTGGAGCAACATATGCTGCCATCCAGAGCATGACAAAGCCAAACCACATTCTGCCCGGATTACAAGTGCATGGTTGCGTAAGCAGAGAGTGTGCGTGCTAGCATGACCCACCTGCAGTCCTGACCTGTCTCCAGTTGAGAATGTGAGGCACATTATGAAGCACAAAATAAGGCAACAAAGGTTGCACAGCTGAAGAAATGCATAATGGATGAATGGGGGAAAATTCCGCTTGCTAAACTTAACCAACTGTTATCGTCAACGCCCAACTGCTTAATAAGTGTTATTACAAGAAAAGGTGATGTTACACAATGGTAAACAGTCGACTGTCCCAACTTTTTTTGAGTGTGTTGCAGTCATCAGGTTTGAAATGAGTGTATATTTTCAAAAATAAATTCCTTCATAAAGTAAAACATCAAATAATGTGTTAATAATGTGTTTTCAATATAGTACAGGGTGAATTGAATTTTCAAATGACTCT
>JANDJT010000228.1:14570608-14581022 GCA_024331685.1 Stegophilus panzeri
ACATGAAAAGATATAATCAAATATTTACAAAAATGTGAGGGGTGTACTCACTTTTGTGAGATACTGTATATACAGTAGTAGTGTTTTAGCAAAGTAGTTAATGTGTTCATGACGAATTGCACAGCCTCAGGCTTTTCCTTTAATACAGCGAAAGGAATAGGAATTAGCAGTGTGGATGTACTATGACAAGAAAACCACAATCTTCAGCAGTCATTTTAGACTATTTGGTGCTGTAAAAGGTAGACTGAGTAATTGATGTTTTGTCTCAGTATGACCATTAAAGGTGAGGACAGTAATGCTAACAGTTCTGATTCTGCACCACTTCAGTACAATGATTTATTCTATGTAGCTTTGAAAACTATGGTGAAGCAGCAGACAAGTGTGCTCAAACATTAAAGTTTTTTGCAGTGGTGTCAGTATAAATCTCAGATAACACTGTCAATTTGGCTGCTTTATAATGCAAAAAAAACAACCTTTAGAGATGATCTTGTTAAACAAATTCAGACTGTAAGCATCATACACTGTTTTGCCTGTTACATGGTCACACATGCATGATGCAGTCTAGAGTACATGCAGGAACAATGTTCCTGTTCATTTAAGAATGTTCCATTTGGGCATACAAAAGGTGAACGAAGGAGTACATCTTCATTCTATCAGTATAATCAGTCATAATTAATCCTTCTCATATATTTAAGTGTAATTAATGTATCAGAAGCAGTTTTGCCCAGACTTCTCAGAGCATTAATAGTGACTGGTGGTTGCATGGATTTTAACCCTTTCATGCATGGTGGTCAGTACAGTGGACAGCTATTTAAAAGTATTTATTTTGGATAGATATGGGTTTTAATGTCAAAGTTAAATGCTAGCCTTTAGAGGACATTACTCAAAGACACCATTACCACAATATACATTGGTGCTTGAATGTTTGTGAACCCTTTAGAATTTTCTATTTTTCTGCATAAATATGACCTAAAACATCATCAGATTTTTACCTAAGGCCTAAAAGTAGATAAAGAGAACCCAATTAAACAAATGAGACTAAAATATTATACTTGGTCATTTATGTATTGAGGAAAATTATCCAATATTACATATGAGTGGCAAAATTATGTGAACCTTTGCTTTCAGTATCTGGTGTGACCCCCTTGTGCAGCAATAACTGTAACTAAATGTTTTCAGTAACTTTTGATCAGTCCTGCACATCGGCTTGGAGGAATTTTAGCCCATTTCTCAGTAAAGAACAGCTTTAACTCTGGGATGTTGGTGGGTTTCCTCACATGAACTGCTTGCTTCAGGTTCTTCCACAACATTTCTATTGGATTAAGGTCAGGACATTGACTTTTAACCAGGCCATTCCAAAAAATTAACTTTATTCTTATTTAACCATTCTTTGGTTGAATGACTAGTGTGCTTAGGGTCATTGTTTAGCTCCATGACCCACTTTCTCTTGAGATTCAGTTCACAGACAGATGTTCTGACATTTTCCTTTATAATTCACTGGTATAATTCAGAATTCATTGTTCCATCAATTAATCCAATTCATCCTGACCCAGATGCAGCAAAACAGGCCCAAACCATGATACTACCACCAAGTTTCACAGATGGGATAAGGTTCTTATGCTTGAATTCAGTCTTGTCCCCTTCATCAAACATAATGTAACTCATTTACACCAAAAATTCTATTTTCATATTCTCTTCATTTTTCCAATAGCTTTCTGGCTTGTCCATGTGATATTTAGCAAACTGCAGACAGGCAGCAATGTTCTTTTTGGAGAGCAGTGGCTCCTTGCAACCCTGCCATGCACACCATTGTTGTTCAGTGTCCTCATGATGGTGGACTCATGAACATTAACATTACCCAATGTGAGAGAGGCCTTTAGTTGTTTAGATGTTACCCTGGGTTTCTTTTTGACCTCACAAACTATTGCACGTCTTGCTCTTGGAGTGATCTTTGTTGGCTGACAACTCCTGGGGAGGGTAACAATGGTCGTGTGTTATCCAAAATCTTTAGAGGTGGTTTTGTAACCTTTTTCAGCCTGATGAGCATCAACAACTCTTTTTTAATCTGGGGTCCTCAGAAAGCTCCTTGTTTCATGCATTGATACACTTCCGCAAGTATGTTGTGGAAGCAGGGGCATGCTCAAACACTAGTCTGTGAATGGAGGGTGGAGCCAGAGAAGGTGAGTGGTGAGGAATGCTTACCTAGGGGGAGCTCTATTATTGAATCTTCTGTGTTGCAATGAGAAGATGCAGGGTTAAAAAGGGAGAGACAAGCACCTCGAGAGAGAAAGAGCACAACCAGCATGAATCCATGTGTGTGCGTGCGTGCGTGTATGTGTGTGAAAAAAAGGAAGTAAAAAGAAAAATAAAGTGCCTTTTTGGGTTGCCCAAGGCGTTCCATAAAGTTCATTACATTGGTGGCAAAACCCAGGATCTGAGGAAAATGCTGACATGGAATCCTTATAGTTGGCCGATGAAGATTCACATCACATCCCTCACCAACCTCCACTAGACCCAGAATCAGACCCTCTTTGAGTTGTGTTGCAACCAGGAGCAGTGGGTAAAGGACCTGCTCGACGCCCAGGCAGCGGACCGGC
The DNA here is from genome assembly GCA_024331685.1 of Stegophilus panzeri. Classification (NCBI taxonomy): domain Eukaryota; kingdom Metazoa; phylum Chordata; class Actinopteri; order Siluriformes; family Trichomycteridae; genus Stegophilus; species Stegophilus panzeri. The sequence goes on from JANDJT010000228.1 coordinate 14,573,206, forward strand.
AGGTGGTCCAGGACCTGGTCCAACAGGCTGGTAGTCCAGTCATGGCCCTAGCAGCTGCCGTGGCTCTGCCTCACGCCGCCCTCGCCAACATGGGACTGCGGAATGAGCCGAAAGCTTTCCTGGTGCTGTATGAGTGCTTTGCGGTGGCTGGCCAGATGGTGAGTGGGAGGCCCACCGGTTGCCGCTCCTGTCTGGTGAAGCCCAACTCAGAGCCCAGCAGCTACCGTTTGCCAATATGCTGGACTACCCAGACCTGAAATGGACGATTTTGGAATGGGTGGGCCACACTCCCGAACAGCTTCACCAGCGCTTTGATTCTCCGACCTTTTACAAACTTGACCACCTGTTCGCATTCGCCCAGAAGCTCCGGGACACCTGCCAGAGGTGTTTGCTGGCTGAGGGACGTGGTGCCGAAGATGTGATTGACCTCAAGGTGCTGGAGCAGTTCGTTGCCCAACCCCCTGTGCACACACACAAGCTAGGTTTTATCATCCTTAAATAATTTTCGAAATAAAATCTTGAGTCCAGTTTATTCATGACAAATTGATTTGCCAGATTTTTTTTTTTTTAAATTTGTATTTCTATCTTCTATTTTACAAGCCTATTCTATATTTAATGTCTTACATCATGTTTGAGTCATTCACTACACTGTATATTGTGTATATCTCGTACCTTTTGTCCTCTACTGAGTTGATATTCAGCTGTGAATATAATTATTGGTATTTTTACTGCTTAATATAATCTCTTAAACTGTAATAGTTAGTATGGAAGAATGTGTGGTTTTGATAAATAAACTTTTGGTACATCTGAAAGCTATGACTATCATTTAATATTTGAACAATAATTGAGTGAAAGGCAGGTGCATATAATTGTGCTCAGTCCTATTCATTTCTCTTAATGGGAGAAACAATTAAGCACTTAGTACCTCACCTTTTATTTTCTAAAAGAGAGAGTCAGTGGCTTGTCCTGTTGAGATAATAAGGGCATAATTAGCAAAGCTAAATCTGGGATTATTTGCTCTGAGTCGGTCAAACACTTCCCACTGTCCCATACTGTTCTCTTATTTTCCACACACAGAAGGAGAGTTCTTTGGTTCACATGTTGAGGGTTAGAGAATATGATGACAGAATGCAGAATTAGCTAAGAGAAAATACAGTAAACATCATATAAATGCTGCTGTGGTATTTTGGTAGACTAGAGCTTTATTAACAGCTGTCTCATGGTGAGTTTTTTTTTCTCCCAGAGTGGCTGCTTGGACTGCAGTAGAGGATGTTGTCATTTTAGTACATGGTGATTAATTACTGATTCTATTTTTAAAGAAATCTAATCTCAGGAAATAGAGCCTAAATTAGACTATCTCCCGGAAACCGTCTCCTCTCTCCAAAGCAGCAGAAATTACAGCAGCTGTCATACATCAGACATGCTCTGTATTTCATATGGTAGTTGGTTATGATTTTTGTAGTTCTTCCCTTTCTTATACCTAGACATGTTTCAGGCTGAGAAAGGTGTGTCTTTAGTTCCTCAAAGAGAAGCACATCGCCACCAATTACTGCTTAATAGCAGTTATTTAATATGAATTATTACTATGTATTTAGTGATACATTTAAACTTTTAGTAAAACTGTTGTATTTTGTGGAAATTGAGACAATAGATATATGAAGTCGATTCTGAAAATATATGTATTTGATTTCTCATTTCCTCTGGGGCTTATTGTTAAAGAGCTGTCTTACTTTTAAAAAAGAATGCATATTTCTTTTCTGCTGACAACTGAAATGTTTCCATTTGAGAAAGTGTTATTTTTCTTTCTGCAAAGATTAAGAAATAAATTGCTGGAGACAGGTTTCTTTGGTAATTTGGTAGCAGAACTGTGAAATAACCTGCAGAGCAAATTTATCCACATGAAAGAAATAAAAAGAAATACAGTATCAACCGTGTCTTTACTGTGACTGAAACAGATTTATTATAAAATATGTATCATGAGTACACTGGCTTTCTGTAAAATAAATAAATAAAACAAAAAACTAAATATGTCTGTATTAGTTTTGTTAGAGAGATGTTAAGCCTGAGCCTGATTCTAAATTAGGAGTCAGATTGTCTTTCTTTGATGCAGAGGTACTATTTGAGTTCAAAGCTTAAAAAAAATTAAGAAATGCATCTTTATCACATATTTGGAACCTTAGTGCACATTAACACATTTTCATCTGGCCTCTGACAATGCCCATATGAGGGTCTTCCCAAACTGTTGCAACACACAATTGGAAACACACAATTGTGTAAAATGTCTTTATATGCTGTAGCAACAAGATTTTGCTTTACTAAATTTGAAGGACACCAAACTTGTTCCAGAATGACAATGCCACTGTGCACAAAGCAAGGTCCATAGAGACATAGTTTGCCATGGTTGGTGTGGAAGAACTCAAGGGGCCTGCAAAGAGCCCTGACCTCAATCCCAATAAACACCTTTGGAATGAATTGGAATGTAGACTTCGACGCAGGCCTTCTCACCTGACATCAGTGCCTGACCTCACTGTTCTTATAGCTAAATGAGCACAAATCTCCACAGCCACACTGGAAAGTCTAGTGGAAAGCCTTCCCACATAAGTGGAGGCTTTTATAGTAGCAAAGGAGGGGTCCAACTCTGGAATGGTATATTCAACAAGTACACAAGTGGGTGTGATGGTTAGGTGTCCACATACTTTTGACTATATACTGTATGTCAAATAGGAAATAGTATAAGTGCACAGGTTTAATGCATTATACAAAGTAATGAAATGTAGTACAGGCTATAAAATGCAGTATACACTTAAGTGTGGAGTAGTGGTAATGATAAGGTAAGTGTCACATCTGGATCCATCAGCAATCCATAAACCTTAGGATATCATGTAAGTATCAAGCACAAAAGATCATTAAAGCAAATCGTACTCTTGCAAAACAGTCACTGAATGAGGATGGTTATTAACCATATTAACCAGATTATAAATCAGATGGTATTCTGACTATACCCCTAGAGACCTAAACAAAATCACTGTCAAGTATCGATACCCTCTCCCTTTAGTGTCATTGGCCATAGAACAGTTGAGCAACTCTCATTTCTTTCATCAAGCCTCCATTTTTTTCTATATATTTCCTGTATATACTCTATATACAGGAAAGTATTGGCAGTGGCACAATGGCCATAAAGGAGCTTAAAAGGTTCCTAGGATTGTATAAATTCTACTGTCACATTACATGAAACTTCAGCACTGTCACATCCCCTCTAAATTTATAGTTACAAGGTGGAAAAACAAACTCAGAAGAAATTTTGCACTGGACTTCCTTAACCTTAAGAAGCGATTAATCTTGGGCTCTGTGCTAAAGCATGCTCATCCTTCCATAACATTCATGCTAGAGGTCACCTTTGACATCAAGTTTGGAACCATTTATGTTCCTAAATTGTATCCTTGTGCTGTCACCTCTGATGTGGAGGTTGGAACCATTTGTGCTCCTAAATTGTATCTCTGGCTAGAAGGAGCACTGCAACTTTTCTTGGTGTTAACAGACAATTGTAATCTTGAGTATATTTGCGTGGCAAAGAGACCTTATTATTTTCCTAATTTAATTATACCACATCTTACCAACCAAGGTCTAAGGATTGTAAGGCTGATGTTTTATCATGCAGATCCAAACAGATCCAAACTCCAGCACACCCATAGGGGAAAGGTGTATGTCCTACAATGAGTAACTACTGGTATGGTTACAAATGGCAGTCATGATGGGACCCCAAGTTATTTCTGCTACTGGAACAACACAATTAGTGGCCTACTCTATGTCACACTGTGCAGCACTTGCATTACAATCTAGTTTCCTCATTCCTTTCACAGTGGCTAGCTCCTACCACTACCTATCCTACAAAAACTCTGATCACACATTTCATTTGCTGTTGTGATGTTGTGACAGGCCTTCTATTCTCCATTCGGTTCACAACTGTGGACCATTCTTCAAAATCCTGTAAACTAGTATGGCTCAGATCTCTCCCTATTGCCTTCCAGGTGGACATGGTGCTGTTTGAGCAAGAGCTCCATCACTACAGCATCCAACAGGATATAATCACAAAATCAACTGTAAGATGCTCAGCAGGATCCATACCAATACACACACCTTTACTGAATCTTATAGCATCACAGACCGACCTCCAAAGAGAAGAGATCCCTGTGTGCCAACCTTTTGAAGGGGCTGTTGACAGAGGACCTTCATCATTCCCTGTCTTGTCAAAACTGAGCCCTAAATCATTTGTAGAATCAAAACAGTAATCTATTGGTTGCAGTTGCCTAATATATATAAAATCTCACCTTCCTTCCGTGTCCCTTTGCATAGACAAGTGGTTCCTGGACTGTTGGTGATGGTAACTCCCCAAAATCTACCACCCCCTTTAACATTGATGTTACACCTGCCTACAGGTGAAACATCAATGTCCATCATCCTGCTCATTATTGGAGTCACAGCAGTGGAGGGGCAGTCTTCAATACTTGATGAGGGATACAGCCCTGAGGAGAGGCGCTACAAACATCCTGGACCCTAACGTCATTGATGAATTCCATCATCTTCACTCCAATCACCCTGCAGTTCATCTAAATTCATTTATTCATATCTATTTACCTGATTAAATCGATTTTCCTCAGTTTGGCAGGATAACTGCCAAAAATGCTTAAAATATATCATATTACTGCAGAATCAAGTTCTGTTTATCTGAGGGTTAATTTGTGGGATTTTGAGTTTGGAAGGGGCAAAGCCTTGTGTGTCCTGTACCAAGCGAAGCACAGGAACTTTGACTGCTCTAATATTATTCATATCCAGCTCTCAGAATAACACAGGTTAGATTATCCCTCTGTTTCCTGGGGGCTTGGTGTAAGTTGGTGATTTTGTAGACTATATGTTCAGATTTAACCCACTTTCATCACCAGGGAACGCTTAAAAATAGTAGCATTATAGGCTCCATGTATTTTCCAGAAACAGTGTAGAAATCACTACAAAAAAATTTTAATCAATTTGAATCCCACAGTTATTTTAACAATAGTTTAAGCTTCATAGTTTCCTCACACGCTGCATGGAGTGTCTGATTCTTACTTGTACACATTAAAAGTACATTTTGTGATGGTCCCCAAGAAACTATTCAATTATTTTGGTACTGAAGCCACATAGAGAAAATAGGGCTAATCTTCTTTCATCAAAATTTCTGTCTGTTTGTCCACAAGGTTTTTTTGGTGTTTTGTTTTGTTTCATTGGATTCTATGATTATTCACATAACAAAGTCAGTATGTGCTTCATAATACAACACTCATGCTATATTTTTCAGTTTAGGCCTATTTAATTGAATTGCAAAATCTTATTGCATTAAACAATATGCCCAAAACAATATTTAAAACAATATTTAAAAGGTCACGATACTTTTAAATAAATGCTTTTCTTGGCTTTTCCTAATCGTATGCCTCCCCACTTTGAATCTACAGTATATATCATTCTGAAATCAAAATTCTCCTTCATCTCCTATTGCTGGTATAAGATCCATTTAGCCCTCCAGATGTATGTAGAGTGTTGTCATGTTTGTAGATCTGCCTTTAATCCATTACATTGCTGCCCTGAAGCAATGAAGGTTTCCCATTGAAGCTAAGCAAGTTTGAGCCTGACTGGTACCTGAATGTGAGAGCTCCTGGGGAAAGCTAATGTTGCTGCTGGAAGTGGTTTTAGTGAGGCCAGCAGATGGTGCTCACCCTGTGGTCTGTATGGGTCCTAATGCCCCATTATAGTGATGGACGTTATACTGTAAAAACAGCACTGTCTTTTCGACGAGACGTTAAACCAAGATCCTGACTCTCTGTGGTCGTTAAAAATCTCGGGTCACTTCTCGTAAAAGAGTAGGGGTATTACCCCGGTGTCCTTGCAAAATTCCCCCATTGGCCCTTATCTATTATGGCCCCCAAATAATCTCCATCCTTGAATTGGCTACATCACTCTCCTCTCTTCTCCACCAATAGCTGGTGTGTTGTGGGTGTTCTGGCGCACTATGGGTGCTGTTGCATCATCCAGGTGGATTCTACACACTGGTGGTGGTTGAGGAGATTTCCCCCCATACAATGTAAAGTGCTTTGAGTGCCTATAAAAGAGCTATATGAATCTAAGGAATTATAAACTATAGTGCATTTTTCCTGAGAACTCTTAAGAGTTCTGTCAGATGGCACCCACTGGAGCATTTAAAGCTGAGCATGTCAGAAAAAAAGGTCACTGTATTTCTTTTACTAACACTATTATGGGGGTCACAGTTCAGCTGGCAGTGCCTGGAAAACTGGCAGCTAATAAAATGACAACTAAGTTGCAGGTCACACTCTAGATGAGGCCAGTCATCTGTGGGAAGTTTTCAGTTGTGGAATGACAGCAGGCAAATCTGACCCTGACTTTGGGCAGTAAATAAGTTAGAGACTGACCAAGTAGCATTAGTGTTTTAGGTTTTTACAGTAGACTTTTTGTTCAGCATATCAAAATCATTAACTGATGATTTTGCAGATTTATCACTTTTTCATGAATTGCATCCATTTGAAATGAATTGCCAGGTGATTAAACCCCAGTAGCCCAAAGTAAATAGGAGATTGATCTTTCTAGGCTGTAAAAACAAAAGTAGAAGAACCTGGACCCACTGAGATGTGTATGAATTCTTAAATAATCCAACAATCCCAATGTTGTCCCCATCAGATTTATTTGATAAGTAGGTATGGCAATAATAGTTTTCACAGATACAGACAAACATAGATTACTATGAAAAACAAAAAGTGGAGAAGTACAAATGAATTAAATTGAAGGAAAAGGAAAAATGAAAGCACAAAAACTGATCCATCATTGGCCAGAGAGGTTTCTGTCTCTTATTACTAGAAAAACAAAAAGACTCCTCAATGTCTCATGAGATGCATAAACCTGTCCCACAGCCTCAAGCCATCACCACCTGCCTTGAAAATAAACTATTGTTTAATATTTTAAAGAGAAATTGCACCCTTGGTTTTTGTTAGTTTCTGCCCTCTCTGTAGATATGAAATGCCTGCCATTGATGATTTGGGTAGACAAAGCACTGCATCCAGATGTGCATTGCCTAAGTGCAGAGTGTAGGTGCACTGATGGCTCCCTGAGGAGGATTTACAATGTTGTATTTTATGCAGCACGTACTGGCCCAATGTTAGCTATTTTGCTGCTAGCACTGGAGTAGTCCTTCCAATCTGCAGACTTTGACCCCCTGTAATGGAAAGGATTGACATTTCACTCAGGCTAAACCTGACCATGTTCATGTCTCTGTAGGCTAGATCAAGCGTTACTCCAGTAATTCCATCCTTCAGCAAAAACTGTATGGGTGTGTGATGAGTCCAAAATGATCTCAAGTCAATTCAGGTCTTGAGTCCAGGAGACTTGTCCAAAATGCTGTGCAGTTCAGATGTCTTGTGCAGGCATTGTGGATTTGTTCCACTGCTGACATGACCCTTGATGGGTAGACCAAAGGTCTTAGCACATTATTATGTTCTTGAGAGAAAACAACTGTCTACAGCAGTTGTTTGCCATTCTGTGAACATATTATTTAAGGCTGGCCCTGAGCCAAGTGTGACCATGGCCTGCTAAAAGGCTGACAAAATCTCTAGAAAAAAAACTCTGTACTTGCTGGCAGGACTTTCCATAAACATTTCTTTCAGACGCTTAGCTAGTTTAGTAAAAAAAAAAATTATATACATATATATATATAGTATCTCACAAAAGTGAGTACACCCCTCACATTTTTGTAAATATTTGATTATATCTTTTCATGT
>JANDJT010000228.1:14590034-14600760 GCA_024331685.1 Stegophilus panzeri
AAGATATAATCAAATATTTACAAAAATGTGAGGGGTGTACTCACTTTTGTGAGATACTGTATATATATATTTTTTTTTTAAAAAGGGTAATTACTGTATGCTTAAAAATGCAATAGTGGATGTTTTTCCTTAACAATTTGTCTTAATAATTACTATTTGATGATGTGGAATTAGCAATAAAGTTATTTCTCTCTCAATGGTGAAGTAGAAGAAATGTAAATGGAAAATGAAATTTTACCTTTGGGTGATTGGGGTTAAAATCTGACATTTAGATAAATAGATAGACAAATAGAAATATTTGCAGAGAGAGAGAGATTGACTGACACTTGTCTACATATCTCTGCCAGCAGTCTGGTCTGTATTCAGAGCACTTCTGAAGTAAAGGTCAAAATAAATTATAAGCACAAGCTTCTGGTAGTATCATTCCTTATTGCTCATTACAAGGTGACAGCTATAATCACCTTGTAATTGGCATCGACTGTGGTGTAATTGCTGTTTTTTTTCTCCACATATGTCTGAATAGTAGTATTCATAAAGCTTGGTAAAAAGTAATTGTGCTAAATGTTTTACCTCTATAGCTAAAGTTTAAGGCTGAACTGTAACCATGCTTCTTTGAGCTAAAAATAAGCATGAAAATCAGAGAACATCTCATTTCGGTTCTATCTATTAAGAAGTGTGAAAACCCAGCGGGAAATCCATGTGAAGAATTAGTTTATCAGCTTCACTGGTGTAAGTATGCTAACATTTAGTGCCAAGCTTGTATAAACACATCCAGTGCTTCCTACATACACACTATGTAAGTATGTTTCTCCTTCTTTCCCATTCTGCAGCAGTTTATTCCCAATGAGTCTGGCCGTTTGTCTTGTTTAGTAATAGGTAGCTGGGGAATCAACACCCTAGAGCCTAAACAAATCACTCCAGCATGCACTCCAGCCATTATGCATCATTTAACACTGTCTGTCTCTCTTGCGGCCTTATGGCTTTATGTCTCACATGGGATGAAGAGGATAAGTGTAAGTGTGTCTCTCTTGCAGTCTCTTGCTCTAAGACATTACTCCCCCATGCACAGACAAACTGAAATCCCTTGTCAGCATAGCTTGAACATACAGGATTTCATGTTGATGAATGGAGTAAGAATATATATATTTACAGACAGTGAGGGGCTACTGCGGGTAGCAGAGTGAAACAGGGAAACAGGCACAAAGAGTGCTGGAAAGGCTAAGGCTGGCCCTACAGTTGATATTAATGGAATGTAGGCAACTGAAGCAGCAGAGGCTGCATTAAAGGCAGTCAGGGATAAATGGTTAAGGCTTGTATGTGCTGTAAGCTTTATCAATTTGCCTCACCTGTACAAAAAACAGCAAAAAGAGCAATTTATAGTGCGACGGAATGTGTCTGCCATTCCTCTCACCTGAACCATGAGGTTGGCCACATGCTCAATAATTTTCTTGTCCTCACAGGCCATGTAATAATGGGGGACATAAATAAACCTGGACTGAACATAGGCACTAACTTCATCCTTTATTACGTATGCAGTATACAGCTCACTATGTGCTCTGCTTGTCAGAACAGTTTGTTCCTTGGTTGCTTTATAGCACTGCACTCACACATACAGTACCTAAGGAAACAAAACATGTGTACACCCATTGTTTTTTTTTTAAAACATATCCCAAATAATAATATTTTTTTCTGCTGCACTAACTCATAGTGGGGTATGACCCATATCAATTATTCTGACCCTGGAAAGGTCAGGTCTATATTCTACAAATCTTGCCTCTTATGATGTATCCATGCTCTGGGGGAGCATTGCAGAGTCATGCCTTCGGTGTCTTCAGTCTCCACCTCCTCTAACATCAGGGGCACTGCACTGTATATGTGTAGTAGTTTATCAACTTTACAGTCAACAGGAGCATAGAACACTTGATGCTGTGGGAAGGGAAGCACAGGTGTCTTTTATTGAAGTATATACATATATGCGTGTTCTGTTTAATCTGTTGCATCTGTTGTTCTGGCCTCCTGTTTAATTCTCCCCTCAAACGTAAGAACATCAAAAGACTTTTCTAAAATCGACAACTTTAGTAATATCTATATTTAATATAAAAACATTTCATTGCCACATTTTAATAAAATCTTAATGGAGGCCAGACTTCCCGTGTAGTTTTAAACAATCATTTGTGACTTTGCTGGCTGTGAGTTCTAACAAACAATATGTGATCACCATGGTATCTCAGGATAGCTACTTGGTAGGAGGAAGGATCTGTGTCAGTCACCCAAGCCGACCCACACTTCCTTTATACTCTGAAATTCTACACACATCCCTATGTGGTTCTTAGAGGACTATAAAAAAATTAAACAGATAACACACCTGTATAGCATATAGGGGTGACAGGTATGCACCTACAACTCCAATTCCAAAAAAGTTAGGACAGTATGGAAAATGCTAATAAAAACAAAGAGGAGTGGTAAAGGTAAAAATGGGGGGAAAACTCTGCTTGCTAAACTTAACCGACTGGTGTCTTTAGCGCCCAAACGCTTAATAAGTGATATTAAAAGAAAAGGTGATGTTACACAGTGGTAAACAGTCGACTGTCAAAACTTTTTTGGAGTGTGTTACAGTCATCAGATTTGAAATGAGTGTATATATTTTTTTAATATTTAATTAAATACACAAACTAAACCATCAAATAATGTGTTAATAATGTGTTTTCAATATAGTACAGGGTCAACTGTATTTTCAAATGACACTTTTTGGTTTTTTTTTTGTTGCATTTTTCATACTGTCCCAACTTTTTCAGAATTGGGGTTGTATGTTATGAGGGATACTTCATCTCACACTGACTGTTTGAGAGCATGTCCACAAACCTATGAATCAACTTTTTGGAAATAAAATACTGAATGTAGATTTTCCATTCCTATACAAGATATTTTGATCTTAAAGACTTTGTATCAGATGAGGGCATCATTTTGCATGGGAGGGAGGTGTTTAGGGACTTTAGTTGTCCCATGTACAGTATATTCATATGATAAAGTTTTACTTTACTGTTTGTTTACTGTGACAAGTGCAAAGCACAAATACATAAATAAAAATTAAATTTAAGGGTAATAATTTCACTATTACCCTTGGCCTGCTGTGTTCTCTGAGCTGTGTACTGCTGAGATTATTACAGGATTAAAAACAAAAACGCAATCAACAAAAATGATATAAAGATAAGCTAAGGGTAATTATGTAAATACTATAAATAAGCACAGCAGATACTATATAGAGGTTGCAGGAACACAAGATAAAGTAACAGTGACAAAAACACAAAGCAAGACACCCGAGAGTGGATTACTTGTTCAAGCTATGAATGTAAATACAAGATCACTGCCACGCTGAGTGCACCAAAATACAGGCCATGAAAGTCTACACTGGACACTGATCACTGCCTTCCTTTGAAGAAACTCAGCCCTCACATCATCAGACCCTTCAAGAAGATGAACATGCCACCTCCCACATTTGTGGTCAGTGGCCTTTGCTATGACATATGGCCAGCTCCAGTTTCTGGTGGATTGTGAGGGATATGGTCTGGAGTAGATACATGTTGGACACCCTCCTTAAGGCTGAGTTTTATCACATATATGTTGAGTTCTTTTGATGTTGAGCACTGCAATTACAAATGGGCAGTGAACACAGCAAAATGATGAGACTTCCCCATCTAGCCAGTGACAACTGGTTTCTAGTGCAAGGAGCTCTTAGTTGCTCACACTGTAATTCTTTTCCTCCATAGTCAGCTACTTGTAGTAAAAGGCAATCGGGAGGTGTTTCATTGATTGTCCTTTTTTGTGAATGCACATCTCTGACTTCCTGCTTAGAAGCATCCATTTGACAAATGACAGGTGACAAGCCAGGATGATGCATGATGGGAGCTGGAACATTATTGAGTGAAGTGAATGCCTCTTTAACAGCTGGACACCTGAACAACCTGGGCAGTGAACTGGAAAAGGATGGGCATTGGTCAAGCCAAATGTTATAATCAAGTATTCATAGTAATTTGCTGTAATGTCCAGAGAACCAGAGCAACACTCAAATTTAGTTACACACCCTCATTGCTAGGGATCCTGGTATAGCCAATCAGTGAAGAGGTAGAAAATGCCTAAAATGAGTTCTCTAACCTCAGGAGAACCTGCATGGCTCCCTATTAGTATCTCACTCCCTTTAAACTTGCCTAGCAATACATTACTATGACATGATCAAACTCTTCAGGACATCTAACACAAGGTTTTAAAACAGTTCACTATAATATTTGGCTCCTAGGTTGCCTTAGGATCAGAGGTGGGTAGTAACGTGCTGCATTTACTGCATTTACTGCTTTTACTTCGTTACATTTGGTGGCATTCCCCCTTTACTGTTAAATATTAATGAATATATGTAGTTTGAATAATTTATATATATATATATATATATATATATATATAAGTTTATATCACGTATAATGAGGTTGCGGGTCTTGTGATATGCTACAGTGGTCCGAATGCATCTGCAAAAACAGCTCACATTTTTAGCGACTCAATCTTGGAAGATAATGGCCGAAGAGGGGGAAGAAGCGAGCGTGTTGATGGAGGCAGGATACACACACACACACACACACATGCACACACATGCACACGTACACACAAACTAACACACACACACACACACACACACACTCTCTTTACACACACTTTATCTTCTGTTCTGTTCCATAGTCTGTTCTTTTGTTCTTGGTTGTCTCATTTAAATGCAGATGTTGACAAGTTTGTGTTGTTAACATGTTGTGAAAATAAAGACAGTCAACTGTTGGGAAAATGTTTGTTTTTGGATGTGTGTGTGAGATTTTGTGTTGAAAATGACAGGTTTTGTGTTCTGTGTTACTGGGATATGCTGCTTCATCTTGATCCCAGGTTTTATATCATATAAACATACCAGACAGACTTTCAAGGAGAGGTGTAACTTACAGTTCTCCATGTAGTCTGAGATTCAGGATTCATTTTAATCAGATCTGAAGTAACTAGTAACTTGCTACTTGAATAGTCTTCTCAGTAGATACTTTATTACTATTACTCAAGCAACTGTTAACATTATTATTTTTACTGTTTCTTGAGTAATTATTTTTGTAAGTAAGTAGTTTTAAATTTTTGGCTTCTCTACCCACCTTTGCTTAGGATCAAAATGCTCTGTAACTTAGGAAGCTAGGTTAATGAGGCTAATAAATTCTTCAATAGAATTGAACATTTTTCATATGTCCAAATTCTTTATCAATAATTTTGCCACATATGGCAATCTCGACTACAGTGTATTCCTGCTTGTTTCCAGTGTTCTTAGGATTGGCTCTCTACCTACCACAAATTTACCAAGTTAAAAGTTACTAGAGATGAATAAAGGAATTATTAAATGATTAAAATTCTGTTTATTTTTCACATTATGATAAACAACACTAATATTTGAGGAGTTCACTGTATTATTTGACAAAACAAGTATCAACAAAGACACATTCTGGTCTTAGGAATTAGTCCATTTACTTTTGTTGTCGATATATCACAAGCTTTTAGCTCCTCTAAAACATCCACTATTGGTGTATCATATATAATGCCACAGAAATCTTTGGAACAGCTTAAAATACCAAGACTAATCATTAAGTGTATTAACTCAAGTCTTTTTTGACCATCTACTTGTACTACACTTGAGTGAAGTCATGTGGTCTGGAATTAGAGTAAACACTGAATTTGTGTGTGTGAGTGTGTGTGTGTGTGTGTGTGTGTGAGTGTGAGTGCGCACGTGCGTGTGTGCCTGCGTGGGTGCCTTCGTGTGTGTGTGTGTGCGTGCATGTGTGTGTGCATGCGTGCGTGTGTGTATGTGTGGGTGCCTGCGTGTGTGTGTGTATTGTTGACTTGAGCAAGATTATGTATGAAGTTTTTTAAATGGCACCATTTCCTGCTGTGAAGAAACTGCTGTGAGCTAGTATAATTCCATTGAATACCCAGCATCATTTAATTACCCTCATCTCAAGCCCCTTTTGTTACTCCTGCTACAGTCAGTGAACCAAGAGAGAAGGCTCAACATTTAAAGCATACTGTAAATATATACTTAATCCAGTGTGGTTACAGACATAATAATGCATCGCATTCAATGTAATTATCACTTTCACATACCAACAATCAAAATCTCTTACACAAAATCATCAGTAAAGCCAATGTGATAAAACAATGTAAGCAGGTATATTATATTTTAATTTACTTTAGGAAGAGCAGTAATTTTAGAAACCACAGTACTTCAAAAATTATTAATTACACCATATTCTCATGTGACACATTACCATAACTGTCAGCATTTTCTCAAACATCACTTTCATTCCTCATTCTGGCGTATTGAAGGGTGAGATGGATTTTTCTCACTGCCATAGCATCAGAATATTCTGTGCTTCCAGTGTGAGTTGTCATATGAGAGTCGAGGTCACCTAGCTCTAACTTAGTAATAACTCTATTCTGTGTTCCCACACTTCTAGAAGTCAGAATATTACAGATCAGCACTGATATTGCCTTGTCAGGATTGTCTGAAGCCATCTTCCACTCCAAGGCATACTGAATGCCGCATATGGTATCCTTGTCAATCTCTCCTTCTAACTGCATATTATACATATCAAATATCTCCAGGACATTACAAATGCATAAGTGTGGACATGATAATTTGTTTCTTTTCTATTGTGCAAACTGCTATCTGCCAACATCCTCATTATATTATGAAACTGACATTCCAGGTCTATCTGTACTGTACAGCTTTATCACTGTGGTACAGCAGCTTCATCATAATGAAAGATATTCTCTATCTCATTCTTTATTGGCTCTTATTTGGTTGCTGCATGTGTGTTAAACTGAGTGTTAATTACACCTTACAGATACTACACACCAATAGACTTTTGATTAGTTGGATTATTGATTGGTTCACTTAGCCTGGATTAGCTTGTTCATCTGAGAGACTTTCAGAACATTTTCATATCCTAGAACATAATAGCAACAGAATATATTTTGTAATTGAAAATTTCACTGTGCAGCAGATGATCATAAAAGCCATGATACAAAAGTAATAGCATGAATGTGCCAGAGAAAAACATGATAAATGCATAGTAGTGTTCATAATGTGTTCCATAGGCAATGTACTGTTTCAAGCACTGTCAGTTACCTTTCATAAAGATTAGGCCCCTTCTCTGAGATTCACACTTTGCAAAAGATTGGACTTCATAAATCAGTCTCTGTGCTTTGCATGCTGCTCAGGTTTTCAGGTGCTACAGCTCCCTCACATTTATGCTGCTTTCCTTGCAGCATTGACAGACAAATCTAATGTTAATATAATCCATTAGAGTTCATCCTCCAAGCTGTTCTGCTTAGCCCACTGGGGTGCACATGACATCTGACTTATCTGATTAAAGTTTTATACTAAACATTATCAATGAGGTTATTTTTCTCAGGATATATTAAACTAAGCATGTGCTGGTAATTCAAAATCCAAAACATTCTATCTTTGAACAGCTTAACTTCCTGTCATTACATTATATACAAACATTACACAGACTTGACAGACCTCTGGTTGTCTGGTTGGCAATCCTAAACAATCTGTACAGGATTTCACTGTGTTTTTTGTGTTATTGTTGCGGCCAAAAATACTTGATTTTGAAGCACCTTTTTTCAAAATTTGTGATGCAATTTGTGGAGTTTCTTGTGCTTTTTTAGTGGAAAACTACTTGAATTGGTGAAATTGCAATTGCACAAATTGTTTTGCACTTTTGCAGTGATGTTTGTTGGTAAATTAGACCTTTTAGCTGTACTCATGTTCGACACGTGAATCAAAGATGGATTTGGCTGAATGCACACTGTGATGATGTCACGTGGCACATCTTGGCCCAAATCTGCAGAAAATCTATGATAATTTTGAAAAATTACAAGCTCCTCAGAATATTGCAGAGTTTGCTTGATTTTGCGTTCATTTCTGTGATTGCAAAATCCTGGAGGGACTGCCTAAACACTGATGGACATTGCCTATGTCAGATGAGAAAGTTGAATGCTAACTAGCTATTGACAAGTTGTTGGCTGGGCTGATGCATATGTCTTCCTATTTAGATCTACAGCTTTCATCTCACCAACATTTTGCAGCTGAGAAACAATATTTTTTGTGAGTCACGAGTCAATATTTTTGAATATTTGATATTCACGGGTTGATATTCATGAGTAAATTAGCCATGTCTAAGCATTATTTAATAATAATCACTGTTGTGTGTTGCATGCTTAACATGGTTGCAGGAAAGTGCACAGTTGGAGGGGAAGTGTGTGGCTACCTGCAAGTTATGAGCTTGTGTTTTTGAACGAGTTACTAAGGTGAATGAATTTGTATTGATCCTTTCTATAATGTAAGTCTATAAACTGCATGTATGTCAAACCTGATCTGGCCTCTTCAGTCAGTGAATCTTCTCAGTCACAGAGTTCAGTGAGTCACCTTTGAGCTCATTTGGCCAGAGCATAAGATTTGTTTGCATTTCAAATCTTCTAAACACAGACATACATGCACATTATAAAGTAGCACAAATTAGCAACAATTTTAGCTTTTTTACACTAATCAAGCTGTTTGTTGTCTTCCAGAGACAACTGCACATTTGAGCAAATCATATAACTGTACAAATAATAGTGAAAGAATCTGAACAAATCACTTGAAACTCGAATCACTGAAGAGACTCAAATATTGCTTCTACAGTTATGAGTTTTTTTCTCTTTGCTTACTTCTTTGTTGTTAGACTGTGTCATCAAGACACCCTCACTGTGGATAGTCTGCAAATCTGATAGCTATTCAACAAACAGTTCCAGTTTTCCGGATGTAATTTTGTTGTTTTGGACCTTACCCATTTTCCCTTTCTAAATAAAGTATTTGCATGTGCATACTCCCACAGCCTTAATATTTTGTAAAGAGGTAGTAACCTGGTAGCCCTTTTATGGCTAGAAGTACATTCACATTTGCAGCATTTGGCATACACCCTTATCCAGAGTGACTTACAAAAATGCTTTTTAGTCACCATCAAATCTATGCTAGTAATAAATAAATAAATGCTAGTAGAAATAGGTCAACATGTAACAGTACTGTTGAGCTCTGTTAGAGGCAAGAGTATGAGATGGTAGATGAAGTCAAGTTGTTTTTTTGTTTGTTTGTTTTAATTCATGATTATTTAAGAGGTAGAAGACATAGGCCGTCAATCTTCTTTTGAAGACAGCCAGTGACTCAGCTGACAGCCGGGGGAAATTCATCGTATGATAGTACAGAGAACAGTCTTGATGCTTGTCTTCTTTGTGTGTTCAGGTCTGGTGGGTCAAGTCAAGCCATACTAGAGGCTCAAATGTAGTGTGGTGCAGAGCGGGTGTGATAAGTGCCTTCTGGTATATGGAGGCTGGTCCATTTTTGACTTTGCAGGCAAGCATCAGTATTTAAATCGGATGTAGTCTGCTACAGGAAGCCAGTAAAGGAAACATAGCAAATGGATGATGTTTGAAAAGGGGCAAGATTAAAAACTAAATTCTGTTCTGGTGTAGAACTGGAATCTGATCCTAGGAGTTGAGAAATATATTAGATTGTCCAGAACTACACCAAGGTTGTGTGCATTGTCAGATGCTTTAATTCAATAGTTCAGGGTTATACACAAGCTCAGTCTTGCTGGGATTTAGTTTTAGGTGATGAGCTGCATCCTTGACAAGATGTCTACTGGACACGCTGAGATCTGTATAAAAACATAAGTGTCTGAGGAAGGAAAGAAGAGGGTGAGTTGAGTGTCAGCATAGTAGTGGTATGAAAACAATGTGAGGATATTACCTCACTGAATGAGCTGGCATAAAGGGATAATTAGTACCATCTACACCTACTTAACATGGCCCATCACTATTATAGCAAAGCAGAAAACAGACTTGGGTACTAAGCAACAAGTCATCCACACATACACAAATAATGGCATTTGTAACCACTGCAATATTTTTGGCAGCTATTATTGATTAATTTCAGCTGAAATTATTTCAAAGAACACAATATTACTATTAACTATTGACTTAACATATTGATTTTCTGACTGGTCCATTTATTTTGTATTTTGTATTTATTTTTTTTATATATAGTGCCATAAAGACTTGACCACTCACTGAGCACATTATAAGGAACACCTGTACACCTACTCATTCATGGCATTATCTAATGAGCCAATCATGTGGCAGCAGTGCAATGCATGAAATCATGCAGCTACAGGTCAGCAGCTTCAGCTTAATGCTTACATCAGCCATCATAATGTTGAAAATGTTGAATGTTGAAAAACGTGATGTCAGTGATTTTGACCATAGCATGATTGTTGGTGCCAGACGAGCTGGTTTGAGTATTTCTATAACTGCTGATCTCCTGGGATTTTCACGCACGACAGGCTCTAGAGTTTACTCAGCATGGTGCAATAAAGAAACAACATCCAGTAAGTGGCAGTTCCGTGGACTAAAAATGCCTTGTTGATGAGAGAGGTCAACAGAGAACATCAGACATATCTACAGACTTAAGCTCTAAGAGCTGCATGAGAGTTGAGCCTGTTTGTCTTACAGTATTTATTTTGCAAATTGATTTTTAAGTATGTACAGTATCTCACAAAAGTGAGTACACCCCTCACATTTTTGTAAATATTTGATTATATCTTTTCATGTGACA
>JANDJT010000228.1:14600860-14632857 GCA_024331685.1 Stegophilus panzeri
ATATAAAACACACACATACATACACACACATACACACACATACACACACATACACACACATACCATTGCTACAGACAGAAAAATAACTACAGATATAGTAAATGAGTCAAATGTGAACTTACAGTACCCACCATCATAGAAGCACATTTCCAGGTCTGCACTGGGAGAGTTTTCCATTAACATGCACTTGGCAAACTTGGTGTACAAGGTTACTTTTGGAGTCTTTGATTTGACCAACTGAACAAACTTGGTGGCATATTGATACTTCTTCCAATACTTCTCTAAATGATAAAAACAATTCATATGTGAAAAAAACGCATTCCCTTTACATAAGGGCAAACACACAGAATAAATTAACTTTAGCAAACAAACAACGACCATAATTATAAATTCAGAGTCCGATTACGTCTTCCAAATAGTACCTGGCAAATCTTCATAGCTGCATATAAAAATGTCTTCTGGGGGCGAGGGCGGATGATCCAGCACAGGGAAACCTTTCCCGTCATTGGGTTGGTACACAGTAACCTGTACAGGCAGACAAATAATACTAAAGTCACCGACTTCTGTTTAATATAATGTCTTTTTTTTTATATATAAAGAAAATGTCAGCAAATAAACAAATGAGTGAGTCCTTTACCATGGAGCCATCAGAGGATATCCTCAGTACTTCCTTGACCCTCTCCTGAGCTCCTTGTCCTTTTAGAAGCTCCATACACACCTCTCCTGTATCTAGGATACTGACCTAAAGAGGAAACATATTAGCATATTATGCACATGCAATCCCAAAAATAAGCAGAGAGTACAAATATCGTCCATGCTGGTCCACACCACACAAAACCAAATACTCCAAAAAAACCATTCTTTGGGATATGTTATATGGGGAACAGTCCTAAAGTAACCTCAACTCACCACAGCATTTTTGGTCTTCTGTCGAATGGGCTTCAGTCTGGCTGCGCACAGAGGAGGAAACAGAGGACTCTTCCTCTCCTTTCCCTCATTAGCTTTGCTCCTGGATAGAGGAGCAGTTTGGACATCTACACAGCCCTGAGGTGTTGGGAAGTGGTTCATTCCGAACCCATCCTCTCTACTGGGCCCGGGGTCACTGTGAGAAGAAGATTGATGGTATAACTGAGGAGGATGGCCACTCGTTGCTCTCGCTGTTGGTCTGTTGCTGCAGGAAGGCAGAGCCCCAGCTGCCTCTCGCCCAGAATGGAAGCTACCACCGCTGCTGTAAGTGCTGACGTCTGCTGGTCTCTTGAAAGAACCTTACAGTTAAAAAAACAACAAGTTTAAAAAATAAATAAATAAAAATCAGATGATCAACATTATGTTTAATGGTTATCACTAATGCGTTGCTTATACGCAACACTTCCATTTAAAACGTAGATGAAAAATACATTAACAGCTATATGGATTTTTTTTTTTTAATAAAAACAAAGAAATCTCGCATCAAAGAAGTAAAATACCATCTGTGCTGAACCAGGGCTGTGTGTTAGATTCTGCTGTTTGTAATCTGATAGGATGCACCGGAGCAGAAAAGGAGGACCCAGAACTGTAAGAGGAAAATAGCTAATTACTATAATAATACAATAATACTTTAATAATAGAAATAAATTGCGTTATATTTGATCAGCATTTCAGGTAGGAGCAAACTACAAAACTTTTGATATGAGAGGGGATTCAATGCCATATAGGAACATCAAGTAAAACGTGTACCTTGCAGGCTGTTTGACAGGTGGAGAGGGTAGACGTCCATGTTCAGCATATCCACTGCCATTGTCCTCATAGCTGGAGGTCGATGGGAAAATTCGACCGAATCCTGGAAGCACCTCCTCGGAGTGGCATCGCTCCAGCTCCATCGCCTGCCTAGCATGGCTATAGCCGGCACCAGAGCGATCCGAGGAGTGAGCCCGTCTCAGGTAGCGAGAATGAGGCCTTCCGCTGACAGCATCCACAGGAGCCCTCACACTGCCTGGTGCATGTGGCTGCCAGTCCTGCTCTCCTTTAAAGCTGGAGCTGGTGGACTGCTGCGAATGGCTGGGCAGCGGCACCATGCGGTTGGGTAAGGCCTGCCCAATCACCTGCCTGGTTTTCCTGTGGAGCCGACTGCTGCTGCCGTTACTGGTAGCGTTGGAGGCTGTAGATATTGTCGCTATGCCACTGTCCATGGAGCCTCCATCACTACCCCCAGAGTCTCTGCTTCCGGAGGATCCACTCTGAGTCATGAAAGGGTGGTCTAGCACTGCTGACAGGCTGGGCCTCAGAGCAGGATTCTTCTGTAGCAGCAGCTGAATAAGATCCTGAGCTTCAGCTGACACATGAGTGGGCATCTGGTACTCCCCTAAAACCACTTTACTGAGAGTGTGTTTGACAGTGTCCGTGTCAAAGGGGGGCCTCCCGGTCAGAAAGGCATAGAACATACAGCCGAGAGACCACACGTCCGATTCCAGGCCGTGGGCACTCCGGGTGGCCACCTCAGGAGAGATGTAGTTGGGAGTGCCACACATGGTGAAGTGCTTCTCACTAGGCAGCTTGAGCTGTGTGGCCAAGCCAAAGTCGGCGATTTTAATGTTCATGCTACTGGTGAGAAGCAGGTTAGACAGAGTCAGGTCTCTGTGCATAATGCCATGTGTATGCAGATACAGCATCCCCTTCAAAATCTGGTGCATGAACTGTCTCACTGTTGGAAGAGATTCATTCAGGACAATAACTTAGAGGTCAATTACTCCCAAACTACTTTCATGCTTCAAATCATTATAAAGCAGTTATCATCAGACATTTAAGCATTCTACCCACTCACAGTTGAAACAAAAAAATATATATATATTTTTTTTCCAAATCACCTTCTTCTTCTGTGAAAGGCTTTTTCCTGTCTTTCAGATAACGGCTCATTTCTCCGTTATGGCACATCTCCAGGACCAGATACACATAATTGCTGTCCTCAAAGTAATTGTACAGCTTCAACAAAGAAAAACAAAAGCAGGGGCGGAGACAACAGGTGCTTAACAAAAACACGAAAACTAGCAAGTCAACTTTTACCTTTGAACTAGAATAACACAATTTTAATATGTTTTCCATTACAAACAACTTCACAAACGCATACACAAGATTATTTTGGACAAGCATTAAATATCCATCTATCTATCTATCTATCTATATGATGGTCAGGTAATGACGGGTAAATCACAGCTCACTGGTTTGACACCACAGTAATGAGTCCCTGAGGGGGAACTGTAACTCACCTCCAGTATTGAGGGGTGTTTTAACCGACACTGGATCTCCACCTCGTTAATGACACGTTGCACCATGCCAGCTTTGTGCATGGCCTTCTTATCAATCTGCCGTAACACCCGGGCACAAAGAAGCACAATTACACAGAGCGTACGCCGCTTATAACTGCCCATCTGCTCAAACAACAGCAAAACAACACAAAATACTCCAAAAGGAGAAGCAGAGGGGACAGTCTTACCATTTTGATCGCTACTTCCAAGCCCGTGTTGACAGATTTGGCTCTGTAGACGCAGGCAAAGGAGCCCTTACCGAGCAAGGTGAGAACTTTGAAGTCCTGGAAAGAAAAATCAAAGGCAGATGTACTGTATATACGAGCCTCAGCTTTAACCTGCAGTGTGTGAAGGGTTAATAACACAGAAAAATCCCCAGTGTTCAATTAACACCTAGAGTGTTCAATAAACTCTTTCAGTGTCCATCTGGACATGAATAAACCATGTAGGTGTTAACACAATCACACCAAATCCTTCTTTCTTCAGAACAAGTCCAAGACGGTTATTTCCACTACCTCGATGTGAAGATCTTCGGATGATGTGAGGATTTTATCATCATTTACTGCACATCTTCCGCTCTTAGTTAAATCTTGCATTAAAGACCGGATCGCGTCAAACATCTTTTCTAAAGTGTGACAACGTTGAATTTCCGATGTGATCCGTGTTGATGTCCCTCCGTGTGTGTGTGTGTGTGTGTGTGTGTGTGTGTGTGTGTGTGTTGCTCTGTTAGCGTCCCTGGATACCTGCATCTGACAATGACATTTTACTAAACCGAGCTCAGAGTGATCCCGGCTCTATTCCCGCTAATTTACCTCCACAGGACGCCATCGCACGTCTCCTAGCAACAGACCACGTCCCAATTCTCCAAACACAAACCGTCACCGTAAACACAGGTGGTTAAACCTCTTAAACCGAGGAGATGTTCACTATTTTATCCTTCAGTCAATCCCTTTAAGCTGCTAGTTAGTAAGTAAGTAAGTAAGTAAGTTAGCCCACACTCACAGCTACTCTAACCAGCTTGACTACACAAATTAAATCTGCTTTGAACATGGACCTGACTAGCATGTCGAGTTTTAGACTAAGGATAGCTAGATAATTGAGGTTGTTTTTTTTTTTTTGTTTTTTTTTTTTTTTTTACAGGTAACTAAAATAACTAGCCTAGCTAAAGTGACCGCGCAACTCCACAACTTACCTCAATTTTATCGCCGATAGAGACACTCATTTTTACTTCATTAGACTCCTTACTCGAGAAGATTCTTTAAGTACGATGATTTTTCATTTCATGAAACCCGGGCCTTCGTCGCTTGCAATGTTGAAAAATACATTTAAAGGTTGTAACTTTGCTCCGCTGCAAAATATTTTCCTTTCCTCCATTTTGAAAAGTCCGCCCGTTAGAATCGCGATGACGTACAGCGACGTCATCGGGAGGGCCAACACCCCTGCACGCGCGTGCTTTTTCCTGTAATAAAAGTCCGTGTTTCTCCGGCTGGTTGTTGTATTGTTATGTTATGACAATGATGACAGTAGTTGTTATTGCTTTCTAAGCATTTAATAATAATAATAATAATAATAATAATAATAATAATAATAATAATATACAATAAAAAAAATAATAAAAGTCCGTGTTTGTGTGATTAGCCTACACAGCTTTATATAACATAAATGTGCTAAATTTAAACACCCAACAAACGCATGTGTATGTTAACCCCTTTAAACCTGATTTTATTTCTAGATACTGCAAAAAATTCTTAAATTTTTTTTACACGTAAACTCTTGGGAAATAAAGTTGAAAGCCTTTTTTTTTCATGTCCACTGCAATAGACTTTAGGTTTCAATGGTTGGAACTTAGCTAGAACTTTTCTTTTTGTATATTCAGGGGTTTCCCCTGGGTACTCCAGCTTACTCCTCCTAGCCCAAAGACATGCGAATGGCATGTCCAAATTGTCTGTAGTCTGTGAATGGGTTGCACAGTGAGTGTGAGTGTGTGTGATTGTGTCCAGGGTGTCCCCCCTGTCTTGTGTCCAAAGTTCCCTGGGATAGGCTCCAAGCTCCCTGCAACCATTCTAGGATAAGCAATACAGAAACTGGGTGGCTGTGTGACTTAATTTAACTGTATACTTTTGTTTTTCTAATTTTCTTTTAGTATACTACACATAAAAACAAATTAAAATACTGAAAATGCTAACTTTTTTTTTTCCGATTTGTCCTAATTCTATTTTGTGGCTCAGTAATATTGCCTGAAAAAGTATTTTTAAAAAACAGCTAAAAGTAACATGTTGCTGATGTTGATCACTTCCCATTTCATGAGTAACCTTCACCCTTTTAATGATGTTCTCCTCCCTTCTTTTTATCTGGACACTGTATGTGATTAAAGTTGCTTTTTCTGCTACAAATGTTGCCCCTTTGATTAATGTTGAATGAGACTGAATCACTTTCAAGTTGCCTTAAAACAGTGTTGTGAATTAGTTTTTAATACAATTCTCATACTAGCTAATGTACACAAATCTTGCAAGACTGACATGCAAAAGCAATATTTCAGCAGAGATTAATCTTACCTGAGAATAATAATGAAGAATGCGGAGCTGAATTCCCACCTGTTCAGCCAGCATTTCCACAAATGGCCTGTTTTTATATTTGCATTTCCATATCAGAATTGAATAATATTTAAATGTCACATCTAAATGTGAATTATTACACTGGACACAGACATGGCTTGTTCCAGTGCAGAATGGTCTCTTGCATCTTGTAGAACCTTTTATCATAGTAACCATTTTCAGGATACCATATCTTTTTTATACTATATCATATCAAACTCTGCTTCTGTTAAGGGCCCTGATTCAAGAGCTTGTTTTTAATATTAACAATCATGTGGACGAGCCAGAAGGTTACTGGAATAATATTTTGTGGATAGATGAGACCAAAATAGATTTTTTGGTATAAATGAGAAGCGTTATGTTTGGAGAAAGGAAAACACTGCATTCCAGCTTAAGAACTTTATTCCATCTGTGAAATATGGTGGTGGTAGTATCATGGTTTGGGCCTGTTTTGCTGCATCTAGGCCAGGACGACTTGCCATCATTGACTGAACAATAAATTCTGAATATACTGGCTAATTCAAAAGGAAAATGTCAGGACATCTGTCCATGAACTGAATCTCAAGAGAAAGTGAGTCATGCAGCAAGACAACGACCCTAAGCACACAAGTCATTTTACTAAAGAATGGTTAAAGAATAAAGTTAATGTTTTGGAATGGTCAAGTAAACGTCCTGACCTTAATCCAACAGAAATGTTGTGGAAGGACCGGAAGCAATCAGTTCATTGAGGAAACCCACCAACATCCCAGAGTTGAAGTTGTTCTGTACTGAGGAATGCACTTAAACAGTTACTGGAAACGTTTACCTGCAGTTATTGCTGCACAAGGGGGTCACACCAGATACTGAAAGCAAAGGTTCACATACTTTTGCCACACACAGATATGTAATATTGGATCATTTTCCTCAATAAATAAATGACCAAGTATAATATTTTTGTCTCATTTGTTTAATTGGGTTGTCTTTATCTACTTTTAGGACTTGTGTGAAAATCTGCTGATGTTTTAGATCATATTTATGCAGAAATATAGAAAACTCTAAAGGGTTCACAAACGTTCAAGCACCACTGTATGTTTAGAGTGCCCTCCACTAATATTGGCACCCTTGGTAAATATGATCAAAGAAGGCTGTGAAAATTGTCTTTATTGTTTAATCTTTTGACCTTTTGTTAAAAAATTCACAGAGAGCAGATTATTTTTGTGAATTTTTTTAGAGTGCCAATATTAGTGGAGGGCATTGTATTACTGAAAGTCCTTTATATTTTGAACATTTACTCTTATTTTGCCATTTCTAAAATTAATCAATTGCCTTCCTCCTGAGTTGATATTCATTCTTATTCTTAGAACCCAAATATTAGATCTCTAATCCTATGAACTGTAAATACAAACATTTTTCTTGTGATTTTTTTAATATCATAAAATATTGCATTTGATGTTTTTGTTTAAAACCCTTCTTGACAATAGAACAGACTTACTAACAGTGTATCTCCATAGATACAGTATGTGCTTACAGTAACCTGACATTGGTTAAGACTGAATGTTCACTGTGATGGACACTCAGGTGGTTTTTTTGCTTGTTTGTTTTGTTTTTTTAAAAGATTATGATATTACTGTTCATAAGCATTAATTTGAACGCTATTTTTTTGTTACTGCTGTCACACTTCTCCTCTGAATAATGCAAATTGACCATATAACACTTAATAGGTTACCCAGAACCCTGTCAATGAACTTTCTGTTAATTTATCCATTTTGTCTGAAGGGTTCAATGTAAATACAGAACACACCTCTACAAAAGCCAACAGACCTTGGTCATAAAGACTTTATTAGATGCCACCGCCAAATCTCAGGACTTGATATTGGGAAATGAATGTGTAAAGGTAAATTGAATAAAGAGCTCTTTATATTCTATTTCTAAATAACAACTTGGAGCTGGAAGCATTGCCATTTCAACAATGGGACCCCTATATACCCTTATATTGATTGATAAATTAAAATGACTATATTATACTAATATTATATTAAAGTCCTAGACAACACAACCTTGAATTTCATATAGAAATATATACTCACTCTCTCTATATCTATCTATCTATCTATCTATCTATCTATCGCTCTCTCTCCCTCTCTCTAATCAATCATTGCATATATATCATTGCATACTATATTATAATATATATAATTTTTTTTTTTTTTTTTGCTGCTGTGCAATAAAATTGATCTCTTGACACAGCCAGCACTTGGGATTGATTAATTAATTAGAATCCAGCGATCACATTGTCTTAACATATTTTTGTTCTGAGTGGCAGCACTGTTTTATTGTTAAGCTGCAACTAATTTATTTGAGTCTATCAATGTATGTCTCACTCTGGGCCTACTTTTATACATAGCTATAACGTTCAAAGGATAAACTGAATCCAAAATAAAATAAATACAACAGAAAACCAAACCAGAAATCAGACTTTAACAAGCAAAGGTGCAAACTAGAACCAGTGGTGTTGTGGGCAGAGACAGACTGGTACTGGCTACAGGTTAGGAGTCAGCTGTATGGGTTTGACGGAGTCTTCTGTGAGAATGAGAGCAAGGCTGGATAAGCAGTTCAGTTCACTTCCATCTCCCCATGGTTCTTAGTCTGCTGGTTGCTCTTGCCATCAGCCCCATGTCCTGCTGCTGGACCATTGTGAGCTGTGATGTCTTCTGCTGACTCCTCGACTTTGGGTTTGGGTAGGTTCACCACAGGACTGCAAATCTCCTCCAGTTCCTACAGATAAAGAAGACACACAGGATAGTCTCTCATTGACTAGACTTGTTCACAGTATCATGCTTGACTCATGACATGATGCTATTGATACAGTTTCACTCACCTGAATCTTCTGTATGATCTCTGCTACTTTCACTGCAGGATCCTGAGTGATACTGAGTTTGCTCTGAGCGAGCATCTTGCTGTTCATCCAGCTCATGGCCTCATTCACACTCTTCTCCACGGCACTCATCTCCTCAGCGCTCAGGTGTTCATAACGTTCATCCTAACAGTCAAAACATACTCCACTGTCAAAACTGACACCTCATAACACCCATTTCACAAAGATTTCATTTTTAACAGTCATTAAAGCTAATGTAGAATTATTTTAATTGTTTCATACCTCAGAGAAGTCTCTTTAATCATTTCTATCACCTATCTACCTTTAATCCCAAAACTACAGTACCTCATATTTGCTGCTGTATTTAAATAAAACACACTAATAATAAGGGGTGCACACAGTTCTATAGGGAACATAACCTAAACAAGACAGACTTAGCAGGCTGTGGATAATTAAAATAATCAGCATTATGAAAATAATTAGGCCAGTCCCAGCAGTGCAGTGATCTTTAGAAAATCCATTATAAAACACTTTAAAGGGAGGTGGTAAACTTCTCCCAGAAGAATACTACCATAACAGCTCATTTGTAAAACACTTCAATTATATTCGGGAGCAAAAGACTTTGACAGATTTTCATACACCACCAGTCATAAGTTTGGACACACTTGCTCATACACGGTTTTTCCGCTATTTTGGAAAAAATAATGACATTACCAGTATGAAATAACATGTATGGAAGTATGCAATGACCAAAATAAGTGGCAATCATATTAAAACTCCTTTATGTTTTACATTTTTAAGCAGTATTTCCGACGAGCCGTGTGCATTCAGGTTAGCTGAATATCAGCAGCTCAACACCTTGGCACAGATCTAAGCTTAGGCAAGGCCCTTAACCCTCTCTGCTCCAGGGGTGCCATATCATGGCTGACCCTGTGCTCTGACCTTGTGCTTTACCTTTTGCTTAAATGCTTCCAAAACCTTCATGAACAGCTGGATTTTCTTGCCTAGCTCATCGAAAGCTTGTGGCCTTTCCTCCTGCTCCCTGTACCGCTCTTCAATGGGCCCACCAAACCTCTATAAACAAAGAAATATAGACATACCAGTGTATGCACAGAAGCAAAAGTAAGATTCAGTACTCAGTTCTGAAGCAACAACAACAACAAAAAAGCCATCCATGGTTCTCTAAGCTGGAGATTTATCCAATGAAACTAGTTTGACCATTCTGTCAAATGATACATATTCACTTATTGAAACCAAAAGGGTAATATAATTAAGCCCAAAACTAAACAGCTTCACTGAAATTAATGAAATCTATTTTAAAAAGCCTATACAGTTAGAATACCTACTTTGAGTTCAGCCAGTTTATCCAGATAGATCTCTTTTGACTGGTCTTCTCCCTCCTCATACAGCCAGTTCTCAGTATCCTCAAGCACTAGAGTGAGTCTGCTGCTGTCCTGCACATACCCCATAAAGCAAAGGACACAACAGAATTTTGCTTTAGCCTTATTTTCATGATTACATTCACTTCGTAGAATATGTTAACGCATTACATGCAGAGGAGGCGGATTAATGTTTTGTAAGACACAGTCATTAATGATTAAACAGCTGATTTCCTCACATCCTCAGTGATGTACTTTTCATAGATGCCACACAGTTTGTCTCGCAGGTCATACACATACTCCTCCACAGCATTCTTGGCATCATTCCTCTCCTTCTCCAGCTTATCCTGAACTATCATTTTCCGCTGAAACGGAGAGTGTTAATTACAGTCACAAAGATGTAATATGTCCTTGGATGCACAGTATTCTTTAAACATCACAGTAAGCAGAGACAACTAGAGTACTATCATAGTACTATGATTTAGAGTATAAATAGTCAGCGTTTGTACACAAGTAAAACAGCGAGAAGTAAAAGACAACACATAGATATAAAGTATTTAAGTTGTTTTTTTTTTTACATGAGCCCAACACTATTCCACTGATATACTAATATTTATTTTCTGAGCTCTAAACAGTACTCCACCATCTTTAAATGCTTTGATTTGTAAAATTTCTCCAAGTATGAAAACCAAACTGCAATTACTGCTTTGTGTTTAGGCTCAGATGTATCAAACATAACTGAATCAAACTCACTTCCTCTTCCACAAGGCAGTTAAGTAGCTCTCTGTCCAGCTGCCTGACAGTGCAGGTATGGATGGGCAACTCAACACTCTTCACCTTTGTCTTGGGTTTGCTCGACCCTGCACCCTGTTCTTGGTTTTCAGGAGATGCACCATCCTTTAAACCAGCAGAGGGTATAAGTAAACACATCAACAACCATACAGAACCTTGGGCCTTTATACAACATGGTGTGTCAAAAAGCATTTTGTTTATAAATACCTTAGTATTTGAACCTGGTGCTTTCCCCTCTTCATTGAGCTGCTCACCTTGAGCGTCTTGGTCCACTTGCATTTTAGTCTAAAACACACACAAACAAACATCAGCATCAGCATCAGCGACATCTGATCCTGCGCATATAAAGCATTTGACTTGAAGGAGTCCTACACACATGTACAGCTGAAGGTCTTTACCTAACTACACATGTACGTTAAACTCAAAAGTCAGTTCAAATTCACCATGTCCGTCTGATAATTACATTTACAATAAAGTTCTGGTATTTTTGCTATACATGTGAAGAAAGATGCTTTATTTTTCCACCTGCTCTTCTTGCCTGCTGTCATTCTGAACTGTGGGCTCCATCTCCATCTGCACGTCCTCCGCTTCGCCTTTCTGCTTCTCGATCAGAGAGGCGCTGGATACACTGAAGATGCCATGCACATTTACACGCACTTTCACCTTGATCTTTGAACTGTCTCCATCAGACTGGGGCATAACATTGTGGATAGTAAAACGGCCTAGAAGGTCAAAGAAATTGAGATTATTTCAGGTATCCTGTGCTATCTTACTTTGTGAGAATCCCTGAGAAAATTAATAACATTAATAAAGATGGGAGCTGACAAATAAGATGTACCCTCAAAAAAAAAGGATCTATGCAGTCACACTGAAGAATAAGGAGGAAATGGAGAGAGGAAGTGCACAAGCTCTGACACTGGGACTCCATCTCTCTGATCATAGCCATTTTAGCTCAGATACATCATAAGTGGTACTGTCGATATCGAACTGTCAAATGAGAGCTAAGTGTCTAGCTATCATCTGAGTCCTGGAATGGATATTTTTAAGATCAAAAATAGGATTTCAACCCAATTTTTTTATAGGATAAGAAATCCTACATTTGCAGTAAAGCCTCATAACACATCCCACCTATTGCGGTGTCTGGGAACGGCAAATCTTGTGAAGTGCTGTAAAACGCTTGCAGATCAAAGGGCTCTTTCTTGTGGAAAGTGATGACTTTGGAAAAAGGTGCTGCATGGTTCTTGCTGTACACTTCACATTCACTATGAAAAGAGAACAGTAACAAAAAGATAAGTAGGACAGAGGTAGATCCTGTATTTGACCACAGTAACATTTTCAAGGTCTGTTTATCCATGTCACACAAATTACATGTCAGTCACACATTGTTTAATATCCATTTGGGCTGCTTAGCCTGCTTTGTTGATGCACCCTTAACATGTCATCAACAGTGACTTCACTGATCAGCCATAACATTAAAACCACTGAGAGGTGAAGTGAATAACGTTGATTATCTCATTACAGTGGCACCTGTCAAGGAGTGGGATATGTTAGGCACTAAGTGAACAGTCAGTTCTCAAAGTTGATGTGTTGGAAGCAGGTAAAATGGGCAAGCTTAAGGACTGGTCAGAGTGCTCATGCTGACTCATATCCACTGCCGAAAGCACCTACAACTGGCATATGAGCATCAGAACCAGACCATGGAGCAATGGAAGAAGGTGGTCTGGTCTGATGAATCACGTTTTCAGCTAGGTGCATGTGCATCGCTTACCTGGGTATGAGATGGTACCAGGCTGCACTATGGGAAGAAGACAAGCCAGTGGAGGAAGTGTGATGGTCTGGGCAATGTTCTGCTGGGAAACCTTGGGTCCTGGTATTCATGTGGATGTTACTTTGTCATGTACAACCTACCTAAACATTGTTGCAGACCAATTACATCCCTTCATGGCAACAGTATTCCCTAATGGCAGTGGCCTCTTTCAGCAGAATAATGCACCCTAACACACTGCAAAAATTGTTCAGGAATGGTTTGAGGAACATGAAAAAGAGTTCAAGGTGTTGACTTGGCCTCCAAATTCCCCAGATCTCAATCCAATCAAGCTTCTGTGGGATGTGCTGGACAAACAAGTCCAATCCATGGAGATCCCACCTTGCAATTTACAGGATTTAAGGGATCTGTTGCTAACGTTTTGGTGCCAGATACCACAGCACACCTTCAGAGGTCTTCAGGAGTCCATGCCTCGACAGGTCAGAGCTGTTTTGGCGGCACAAGGGGAACCTACAAAATGTTAAACAGGTGGTTTTAAAGTTATGGCTGATCGATGTACAAGGCGAAATAGATGTGAAATAGAATGGTGGGTGTAAATGCCTTTGGAGGAGAAACTAAAAGCAGGTATTCTAAGTACACCTTGTCCAATCAAAGTACAAGTTACACAAAAGGACAGATAATAGAACTGTAGGTTTAGTGGGTTAGTGGGTTTTGATTTAAACAAACGGGTTACAACTTTTCTGGGTTTGGTATTTGGAGGAAACAGGGCACCAATCAAGTAGGGCAGAGGTTCTTCACCTTTTGTAACTAAAGCCCCCCCAAGCCTCCCTTATCATGTGGTGCACGCCCCCCGCTCCCCCTTTATTGGAGGAGACCAGGTATAATGATTATCTATTCTATATAAAATATATTTAATTACATTTTTTAAAACTTTTATATTTTTTTAAAATAACTTATGACTTTTATAAAACTATACAACGGACAGGTATGGAATATGAATGATCAAAAATGTTTCTGAACACTATAACTACTTTGAAGAAGAGAACTAGGCTGTAAAACGTGGACTATTTTACATGTAAAACATGTTGCATTACATTCGTCTTGCATTCTAAAAACATTTTCATAAGAATGATGTAAATTGGGACGAAGGGCGCGTCTCGTTATCCATGACATTGTTAAATCTCCGGCTCTCAGACTCTCACTGAACAGAGCAGACGCAGAGATGCAGAGGTGTGAGTGCAGAGGGAAAGCAAGACCTCGCGCTTGCAGGACAGTACTGGATATATTTGGAAAGTTGCTAAGGTTTGTCCAAAAAGTCACTAGATTTGTCGCTAGGCGCTTTTTTGTTGTTGCAAAAAAAAGTCGCTAAAGGAGTCTGAAAAGTCACTAAATTGGCAACACTGGTCTGCATTGACAGCTAGATAAAAGCCAGCTAAGCTCCGCCTCTCCCCAGCAAAAAGAAAATACAGAGGGAGAGAGACCGCGGAGTTTTCCCATTTATGAACATTCTATTTGAAAAACAATAAAATACACCGAGTCCCCAAATTATGTCCTGTCTGTATTTTAATTGGAAAAATTCGCGTCCCCCTTCCGCTCTCTCCGCGCCACAACCTGGTTGAGAACCACTGGTAGAAGATTTATAAATTGTGGCAGTAATTTGATTCAGGTTAAAATGAGCAGGAATGTGTTTCAGAGATACCAGGTAAACCAAAACTGGTCATATGTATTGTGTTTAATTACAGTATTCCTCAGGGCATGTTTGGTATAATTTTTATCCATATTTCATGGTGAACGATGTGGTTATCATAAATATCATATAGGTTTAGAAAACAACCTTTACAATATATGTTTCAATATGTGCTCTTTCTCTACACACACACACACACACACAGAGAGAGAGAGAGAGAGAGAGAGAGAGAGAGAAAGAGAGAGAGAGAGAGAACCTGGATTCAAGATAAAGCAGAATATCCCAGTCCTGTAGATCCTGAATATATCCTGACTATATCCCAGTCCTGAATCTCAGACTACATGGAGAACTGTAAGTTACACCTCTCCTAGAAAGTCTGTCTGGTATGTTTATATGATATAAAACCTGAGTTCAAGATGAAGCAGCATATCCCAGTAACACAGAACACAGCACCTGTCGTTTTCAACACAAAGTCTCACACACACACCCAAAAACAAACATTTTCTCAACAGTTGACTGTCTTTATTTTCCCAACATGTAAACAACACAAACTTGTCAACATCTGCATTTAAATAAGACAACCGAGAACAAAAGAACAGACTATGGAACAGAACAGAAGAGAAAGTGTGTGTAGACAGAGAGAGAGAGAGAGTGAGTGTGTGTGTGTGTGTGTGTGTGTGTTTGTGTGTGTGTGTTAGTGTGCATCTGCGTGTGTGTGTGTGTGTGTGTGTATCCTGCCTCCATCAACACACTCGCTTCTTCCTCCTCTTCGGCCATTATCTTCCAGGATTGAGCCGCTAAAAAAGTGTGCTGTTGTTGCGGACGCATTCAGACCACTGCAGCATATCGCGAGACTTGCGACCTCATTATACGTGATTATTAAAATGAATTAATTTAATTTACTAATTAACTAATTAAATTAACTAATTAAACTAATTAAAACTACTTATTACAACTACATATATTCATTCATATTTAACAGTAAAGGAGGAATGCCACCGAATGTAGCAAAATAAAGTACATTTTTGTGATTAAAAAATGCAAGAGTATAAGCAAACCTTCTCTTAAAAGTTTTTTTTTTTTTTCAAAAGGATACTCAAGAAAATGCAATGAAGTAAATGTAGCACTTTACTACCCACCTCTGTGAATTTCCATTCAAATTCCACAAGAATATAAATAATAATGGAATATTTAATGAGGAAAAAGGCTCAGATAAATGTAAAGTTGTAATGCATTAGGTACAATCGGAAATTGTCTAGAGTGGTTAAAAAAAAAAAAGTTGAGTAATATAACTCCACATAGTGCTGTTAACCATATTTCCACAGGAGTAAGCAATTAGCCACACAGTGGCATCAGCACTTGAGCCCACCTGCAGGCCCTGTTGCAAGTCCCCCAGCTGAACTGTGGTTGTTCCATCCCTGCTGTGCAGTGATTTTCGCCTAGTGTCATGGTAAATGTGCAAATGGTTCAGTGCTGTGAAACGAAGTGCTTTTTCCATCAGTGCCTATACAAACTGTGAATTTTGCCATGTATCATTCTGCGGTCTGTTTCAGTGGTTGAACTTTGGAAGGTAAGCTACAAACAGGGTCAGACCTGGGTTTTAATTAAATTGATTACAGGTGAAAGGCATAAAATCCTTAGCAAGGCTTGGATAGTGCAAAGTCATTTTGTTGCTCATCATCTGTATGCAGCCAACTAATTTTGTGGCGTTAGGATGAGGACACAAACGGGGTATTACTAGCCCAGTTTGAGGGATTAGGGTTTATCAAAAATGCCTAATTTACAGTGTGAAGCAGTAAGTAGTGACAGAGTAAACTATGGTCAATGTAGCTAGTGAGTTTTTGCCCAGTTGTTACCCCCTTGTTAGTTATCTAACTTTAAAGTT
Organism: Stegophilus panzeri; assembly: GCA_024331685.1. Lineage (NCBI taxonomy): Eukaryota > Metazoa > Chordata > Actinopteri > Siluriformes > Trichomycteridae > Stegophilus > Stegophilus panzeri. Next base: position 14,617,098 of record JANDJT010000228.1, read on the forward strand.
ATGTGAGGTAAAGAAACAAAGAGACATATAGGGTAGTTAGCTATAGTAAACAATCAAAAGAGAGAGTAATAGTGTTAATGACAATTCTTCAATACTTTTTCTCTTTCAGCATTTCGAAATATTCACATCAGTATCACTTTTGTTCACAATAAGATAACACCAGTGGCAAAGTCACATAGTGTTGATCATAATGCAATTTTATATGCCTCAATTCCTCTATGTGCAATACCTCTTGATAGATTTACAAAATTTCTTTAATTAACTTCTGCTCTCGAACGGCGCAATAGAAAAGAGGTCACCCTATAGTCCAGAGAATGTGTGAGAATGGGAAATGATGTCATTACAACTTGCAAATTACTACTTACAAGGCACCACAAACACAGCATCAGTTGTTGTTTCTGTTATTGAACATACCATAAATTAACTCACCACCTCCTGAGGATGTTGTAAAATTCACATACTGTGGATAAATACTTAATGTTTTGACTTACAATTAATTTTGCAGGCCTATTAGTGGGAGTTGAAAGATTTAAATATTATTTGAAGGATGCTTTGAAAATTCTAATATTAATATTGCTTGAGGTACTCAGCATTATCAGATGTACTCTGCTTAACTTGGTTTAAAGCAACCTAATTATTCATGAACTTCTAACAACAAATGGCAATTAACTCGGTCTGTGACAGAAATGTTACATGAAAGAGATCATCTCTAGACTATTGTATTACCTCTAGTCTTCTGTTTGTAGGGACAAAAATATGTGATGGGAACTATAATTACCAAGGAATTTAATTTAGACATTAGTTTCTGCCTAGGGGTGCAGTGTATTCAACACTATACAGTATGGAGTACATCAAAATAAGAGACAGATAATCACATCTACTATTGTACTACTATTGTATTTTATGCATATGCTGCAGTTTAAATGATTTTACCATATTTTATATTCTAATCAAGAACAGTACCTGAGATATGTGGGCTGCAGTTTGGTTTTTATGCATATATGCGCTCCCAAATTAAGATGGCGCCTAGGTTCATCTGCTCATAGCTGGTGCACCATAAGGTGGTGTGTGTCATGTCATGGCAAACTAGTGACTCCATTTCCAGAATGCACTGCAAACTACAAACATGGCAGACAACGACTACAACTCCCAAACAACGCACAGACACATTCACCTTCTCCTGCAGGATAATCACACACACCTGTTCCCAATCACACTCACAATCACACCACACTATATAAGAAACTGTTCAGTCAATATATCTTTGTGAAGTAATATGCTCAGTTGCCATTGTCTCTGTTTTTTACCAAGTCTTGCTATAGTGTTGTTTATTCTGGTTACGATTCTGTTTTTGCCCTTGACCTTGATGTCTGTCTTACCTGCTCTAGCCCGTTTATCTGATCGCCTGACCACTGTCTGTCTTTGTTTATCGATTTCTGCCTGAACCTTTGGATATATCTTCTCAATAAACTGCCATACCTGCATTTGCTTCCACCTCAGCCTCCATTATGTGACAGATTACTTTGCCTACAACATGGAAGCAGTAGGTGAGCAAGGAGAGTGCCATGCCAGGATCTTTATACCAGCATTTGATTCCGTGCGTTTTCCCTAGTGGTACCCCTGGATGTTCCGGGTTCCTTCGATGGCTTTCAGGTATATACCGAATGTCATCTCCTGCAATGCCAGTTTTATTTTACAAGCCTGGAGAACCCCAAGCCCACAGAAGAGCAGTGGCTGGGATTCATGCTGTCCCGGCTCACTGGCCCAGCCCGCAGTTGGGCCGAGTTCCTGATTACCAACCCAGTTGGTAACACCTTTAGTTGAGGTGTTTGGAGATCCAGGGTTCAAACCTGACCTGGAGAAAATGTTAGGAATGCTGTGAGAGGGAGCTAGCCAACAGCTCAACACCATACCGAGGTTGACAGGACAGCGATGGAAGTAACACAGACTTGCAAGACCGAGGGCTGTAGTAAAGAAGTTAACCTGCAGTGTCCAACGTGTAGTAAACTTGGGATCTATGGATCATATTTCTGCTCCCAGGAATATTTCAAAAGCAGCAGGCATACCTACAAATGGCTCCACAAGAGAGCAAGAGAAGAGCTCCAGCTTGATATGCACGAAGTGGTCTCATCTGCTAAGCTTCAGCCAGAGGCCTACTTAGTGACTTCATCTCCAGAGCCACAGCCTGCAACCAAAGAGGTGGTCCAACCTGCAGAATTCCTTCCAGAGGTCAACATGGTGACCTTGGCTCCTGAGCTTCAGCTTGAGACCCATGAGGTGGTCTCCCCTGCAGAGCTCCAGCCTGAGACCCAAGTGGCAGTCTCACCTGCAGAGCTCCTGCCAGAGGTCAATGTGGCAACCTCATCTCCAGAGCTACAGCACGAGACCCAAGAGGTTGTCACACCTGCAGAGCTCCTGCCAGAGGTCAATGTGGCGACCTCATCTCCAGAGCTACAGCCTGAGAACCACAAGGTGGTCTCACCTGATGAGTACCAGTTGGAGGTCTCCCATGTCATGTTCCTGCTAGAGGTAAACGGCATGGTCTCCCAAGTCATATTCCTGCTAGAGGTCAATGGCACGGCCTCCCAAGTCATGTTCCTGCTAGAGGTCAACGAGGTGACATCCCACGTCAAGTTGCCACCTGAGTTTGACGAGACAGCCTCCCATGCCATATTCCTACCTGAAGTCAAAGAGGTGACTTCCCAAGACACATTCCTGCTAGAGGTCGACAGCAATGTCTCCCAAGCCAGGTACTTGTCTGAGGTCAACGGCACTGCCTTCCACATCCTGTTCTTGTCTGAGGTTGATGAGGTGGCCAACCAAGCTCTGAATACACTTGAGGTAGCTGATGCAGCCAACCAAGCTCTGCATACACCTAAGGCTGCTGACATGGCCAACCAAGCTCTACTCCCACCTGAGGCTGATGTCATGACGTCCACCCTCTGGCCTCGTGGAGAGCGTACCTGCATGGTGAAAGTTGCCCCCCACCTCGGGCTCCGCCTTGAGCTCCGTTCCCCCCACAGAAAGGTCGTCCAGGTGGCCCACCAAGTCAAGCCCCTGTCTTAAGCTGACAACACAGCTTCCCAATCCTGGATCTTGCCTAACGACCCCAGCGAACCTGCCCCAGCCTCATGTCTGCTTCTCTGCTCTTCAAGGAACCTGCTACTTGTTGGACTATACCTGCCTTGGGACCTGAGGGGCTGTGTGAAAATTGTGCCCAGAGGGTCAGGACTGCCAGGGGAGGGTGCCCTATAGGTCCTACACAGACCTATTCCCAATCACACTCACAATCACACCACACAATATAAGAAACTGTTCAGTCAATATGTCTTTGCGAACTGGTACACTCAGGTGTCATTGTCTGTCGTTTACCTAGCCTTGCTATAGTGTTGTTGATTCTGGTTATGATTCTGCTTTTGCCCTTGACCTTGATTTCTGCCTTACCTGCTCTAGTCTGTTTATTGATTTCTGCCTGAGCCTTTGGATGTGTGTTCTCAATAAACTGCTATATCAGCATTTGTTTCCACCTCAGCCTCCATTACATGACAGGGTGACAATGTCTTTGCCTTGCTCCAGTGGGTATGGACCCTGATTAATGGAGCTAGTGTAAGGGGTCCGGATTCTATTGAACCACACCCCACTTTCTCAGCTGCAAACAGAAACATCTAATTTTCTGTGTCAACGCATGGTCACCCAAGCACCTAGCAGAATGCAACATGTTTTTCCTGATTTTCTTGCACTAGGGCATAGTGTTTTACTGTGCCATTGGAAACTATGAAATTAAGGTAGTGGTTCCTTTTAGACAACATCAATCATTCACTGTTTTGAACATCAAGAGTAATTTATCCAGCCTTAACCTAAACACTAATTGATTCCTTTATGATTTACATCTTATACCTGTACCTACAACTAGGAGTGACATCAGGGTCACTGGTTTGCTGAGATTAGTCAACCATGCAAATGATATGTGGTTGGAAGTTATCTTATGGACAGGATGTCTTGATGGACAGGGAAGATGATGGCTGAGAAATTGCACAAAAAAGATGGGCTACAGTCAGTAATTATATGCATACATGTATATAAGTGCATATGTATGGTAAGTGTACCCAATTATATGCCCAGTGAACATACAGTATGTATTTATGATGTAGCTGAGGTATCACAAGCCAGACTCATGGAAAAAATGTTCTCATACATCTAATTTGTATTGACTACTGGGTTGGCTATCACAGGAAGTATTAACATCTAGCTTCTGTGTGTTTTCAAAGAAAAAAATCCAACATTTTCCATCAGTGTGATTAAAGTGGATTGTTTAAGAATGTGTGATTGTTACACTTCAGTGTGCCATTGTCACTTCTCTGCTTGTGAAATTCCAGGAGTCCCTTCACAGAATATCTCACCCATATTTCACACACATACCAAATTAAATTCCCCCATACCATGCTCTTAACCTCATCACCATGGTGATAATGCCCAGTTGTTGCAGTGAAATGGCGTAAATGGGTAACACGCATTCGTTTTCATATGAGCTCAAATTATTTCCAACATAAATGAGCTCCAATCCAGTGGATGCCAAGATAGCAAAGAGGAAGTCAAGTGGAGTCCTTTGGACTAGTGGCTGGTGACAGAGACTTCTGACTGACTGATCTGCACACTGTCTTGGCACATAAATTATCTGTGGGGTATTTTGAGCTGAAACTTCACAGCCACATTCTGGGGACACTTGAGACTTATATTACATCTTGTAAAAACATTAAAAATAGGTCTCCTTTAAGGCCCATTCTTGAGGATGTATGTGGCAACTAACAAAAAGACTAAACATGTAATTTTACATAAATATTTTTTAAAGAACAAAATATATACAGGCGGTATACCTATACAACTGTCATTACCCCCACAAGGTTGGCATGCCTATTTTCTTTGGTTCCAGGTGGTAGATGCAATGCTTTTGGCCTAAAGCAAGCTGCCTGCTTTATGAGGTGGCAAATGAAGCACCAATGCAGGCACTAAAATGTGCCAGCATCAGTGTCATAAGCACAGAACATGAAGACAGTGATTACAGCCTCATTGCGCTGTTAGTATGGGAATTGGCCAGCCATATTTAGAGAGCCATAAAACATACACAGACTGAAGGGTTTACAGCAAGTGGTTATTCCGTAATGGAAGCTCTTCACAGCACCTTTACTACTGTACAAACATCTATCTGGGGTGGGGGTGGGGTATGGCGGAGGGGGATACACGATGTAAAGATGATGTCCAGGTTCTGTCCAAAACATTTACAAAAATGATTGGAAATTATTCAATGATTTTCTGACTTGATTACAGATGACAAAATGTCATCAATAATATGGTCCCTTTATAGAAGCAACTTTGAATGTAGGAGGAGGCTCTTTCATGTGACTGAACTAAGGTAATTAACAAACGCACCTGCACTAATGGCAGTACATGAATTACTGTAGGTTATTAAGTCAAATACACTGCTTTCCCGAGGCACTGATTATTGCATTAAACTGTGCACAGGAAAAAGTGTTTGTGGTTGTTTACAGGAACTGATAAAACAGTTACAGTACAAGTGATATATTCATTCTAAATCTAAATTTGGATAAGTGGAAAAGCACACCATTTATAATATTAGCTGACAAAATTAAGCTCTGGCTATTATAACCATATGAAATCTGTGCTTTTGACATCTATGTCTGAAGAATTCTCAGAAGCTATCACTAAAACAACTTTTGGTGAAATGGGTTGCAGTCTATAACACTTAATACACAGTCAGCATTACTTACTGTCTATGTAAACTATTTAGAGCATTATTTAGCACTTGGATCTATTCTATAGTCTATCAGGTTACTTGAAAATAAGGTGACTCTCTACAATAAGTCTGTCTGTGCAGAATTTCACATGTTCTCTCCGTGTCTGTTTGGGCTTCCTCAGGATCCTCCGGTTTCCTCTCACCATCCAAAAAACATGTAAGTAGGAGGATTTACTATGCTAAATTGCCCCAAGGTGTGAATGAGTGTGTAAATGTGCATATGCATGGTGTTTTGCAATGGAGTAGTGTCCCATCCAGGGTGTATACCTGCCTTGCGTCTAGTGTCCTCCAGGTCCACTGCAAATCTGACCAGGTAAAGCTGTTGCTGAAGACGAATGAAGGAAGCAGCTACAGTTTAATTAACCAGAGGCCTTTCCTAATCTATCATTACACATAGACAATTCCTATTCCTAACCTATCTGGTCATGACCACACATAAACCAATGCAATAAAATTGTGTTTACAAAATGGTTAGGAATTGTAGATAGATTTGAGTTGAGTTTTACTTAATGTAGCTCAAGAAAAAAAGATGCTGAATGGGTGGGACAGGAGTCCCTTCAGTTTCTGTGGTTGAGGATAGAGGACAGTTTCTAAGGTAAGAGGATAGGTGAAGTAAACAAATAGTTACTTGTGATTTGTTACTTGCAAATGTAGTCCTACCTATCTCAAACCAGCCAGAAGCTATTGGCAGAAATAGCAGCTTAGAACCTCTTTTAAATGAAAAGACATATCATTCTTTCTAAAGAAATAAACTACCCCTTGTTAATGAGTAATTATGCCATGCTGTTAAACACTTTTCAATTAAATTTAAGTGCAGGCTCAAGGCAATTGCATCACTCATTGTCTTTACAAACAATGAGTTTTTAGGCCAAGGATTAAAATTATTTATTCAGATGAGCCAGCTCTTGAAACTCGCTGTTTGTTTGGGATAGTACAAACATAGTCCTGCAGCATTTATTTTGGAGAGCTCACATCCCACTAAACAAGAAAGTTGGGTCTGAGGCCATTTCACACAAACCTACCAGATGTATGATGGTCTTCAATTTTACTACAGCAAGTGACTGAGGATGATCGAAAAAGAGATTGCTGCAGCATTAAACAAGGACAAGAAATGAATAAAGTTAAAGTGAGTGGCTGTCAAAAAAAAAAGTAAGCAAGCACATAGATTTGAAAGGATTTAGGAAGGGAAAAAAAAGAGGATGACGTGTTGTTCTTTACAGCTCCCTTTCCTGCATGAGCACGCTGCCCCTGACTGGTTTTCTCCATCCCACTCAAGAGAGCAGGAGCAGTCAGGGGGAAGATCTGTTCAAACGGGTCATTAGCCTCCAATTCACCACAACACCCCAGCCACTAAGCAGCTCAGTCTGGGGCCAGCCAAGTGCCATTCATCTATATAAAGTGTATAGGAAGGTTTATACAGTATATTCATTGTTCTATAGCACAACTCTCTTATTATTATTATTATTATTATTATTATCCATCCATCCATCCATCTCCTGGAGCCTATCCCAGGGAGCATCGGGCACAAGGCGGGGTACACCCTGGACGAGGTGCCAATCCATCGCAGGGCACAATCACATACACACTCACACACCCATTCATACACTACGGACACTTTGGATATGCTAATTAGCCTACCCTGTATGTCTTTGGACTGGGAGAGGAAACTGGAGTACCTGGAGGAAACCCCCACCGCACAGGGAGAACATGCAAACTCCGCACACACAGGGCCACGGTGGGAATTGAACCCCCGACCCTGGAGGTGTGAGGCGAACGTGCTATCCACTAAGCCACCGCGTGCCCCATTATTATTATTATTATTATTATTATTATTATTATTATTATTATTATTATTATTGTGTTGTTGTTGTTGTTGTTGTTGTTGTTCTTGTTCTTGTTCTTGTTGTTCTTGTTCTTGTTGTTCTTGTTCTTGCTGTTCTTGTTCTTGTTCTTGTTGTTCTTGTTCTTGTTGTTCTTGTTCTTGTTCTTGTTGTTCTTGTCTCTTATCAGCTGCATCTGCGTACATTTTTTAAATGCCTGTCTCCAAAATCTAGAGCTCTCTTATTAACCAATTCAGCTCACTCCAAGTTCCAGTCTACCCTGGTTGCCCCTGTCTGTATGTGTCTTCCTCTGGGATTGAACTCTATATTGTGATGTGGAGTCCTGAAAGAGTCTCACATGCATTCACCTGAGGGACATTTGGCAAGGTGATGGTAGGGATTCCAAATGATATGGTCAGAACAAAAGTGTCTGTGCCACTGGCTAGATGAAGAAATGGAGGTAAAACAAGATAGACAAGGTTATTACTATGTCTAATATTATGTCTAATTATGTCTAATATTATGTCAAGGTTATTACTGTGTCTAATATTTATGTGTTGTCCAGTATCTTTGCTAACATCTGAAATGGGTCAGGTTAACAGAAGAAATAAATTAAAATATAGGCATCACAGTGAAAGGTAAGTTTGGGTTAAGTTGGGTAGTTGATGTGGAAGAGGAACTTTCAGAATTTATGAGATATGAATTGTATATGTGAACATGGAGTCACGCTGAGATAGAGACAAATCTGTCTGTATAAACTTTTACTCCTGACAGTTTCATTTTGTCTTTAGCCTCTCTTCCTGAAATACCATAAACTGACCCAAGTACAGATGTTGCTCAAATCAGAAGATTAGAGTGAAATTCTGAATGACGTACTAAGTTTGGGTAATTATGCATAATACATGCAGTAAGTATCTTACATGCTCCTGTATTTAACTCACTGATGAGAATTATCTCTGCACGACTAAATGAGTGAGATCAAATAATGAATGATTTAATGATTTCATTCAGACAAACTGCATTTCATTTACTAATTCGTGTGGAGTTTAAGAATTTGTTCAGGAAGCACATCTTAGAATCTTGATATGGGCCAGTGACACTGTATGTGAAGATGCATCTGATAGTGTTTATGATAAATTGGATGTAACTGAAAATAACTATTCTGTTACCAGCTTGATTCTGATTGTAGGACTATTTGACTAAATAGGAGTAGCTCCTCTGACTGACTGAGAGAATCCGAAAGCAGTGCTAGAGCTCCTTCTCAAGAGACCAGATTGCTGTAATGAGCTCATTAAAGTCATGAAATCTGGTTATGAAGCATGACCAAGATGAAATTGCAGAGCATCTCTTTCTCACACACCCTCTCTCTGATTCCTGGTGAGTGTCTGAAACAGGCACATATTCAAATGTTGTTTCTTCAGTGACCCTGACGAAATCTTAGGGATGATGTTTGCCTAGAAGCTGTTATGATGCGGAACATGAAAAAAAGTTTTTCATGATATCTGGTGTTTTCCAGGCATCAGGCTTCAGTAATCTGTTTGAAGTATATGGCCTATTTTTCAATAACTTCAACTTTTCAAATCAAATTATTTACTGTGAATTTAGGGGGAAAACAGATCATACACTGGGTATTTGTGTACAAGAATACATTAACAGGAATTTATGTAATTTCAGTATTAATATTGCAAAGAGAAGGCTCTGTGATTGAACTATGACACCTAATTAAAATTAAGTGGTAATGCAAAAGGTGTTAACTGTTTGATGTTTTTGCGCAGTAAGCAGAACTGTATTTGAAATAAAACTCCAGGTCGAAATGGTTCAGTAGAGTTTTGTGATCAATTCCACTGGCAATTCTGTACGAGAGAAATAAATGCATGTGTGGTACTTAGATGCTGACAGGAGCTGAAGAAATCTGGTAATAAATGCAGGAACTTAATTTTCTCACAACAGTTATGAAAGAAAATGTGTTTCCCAAATTCAGCAACTTTCATTAGTGCCACAGAATCAGTTCTGATGCAGAGGAATTCTGATGTGGCCAAGACCTTCACTCTGTCTTCCTTCATCTCTCCAAGTTGTTGAATTCTAAGAGTTTGATCTGAAATGTGAAAAAAGTAAAATTACAATAAAAAAAACTCTGCAGTAATCTGCTTTCTTAACTTCAAAACCTACAGGGACATTACCAACACTGCACCTACTTTTTAAAACTGTAATAAATTGCAGTTGTATAATAATACACAGAAAATGTGTAATTAAAAAAAAGACTCCTTGGCCTTGATTGGGTTCTTCAAGACCTGCATGAGTTTCCAAAGCTTAGCTGTTAGCAGCAGATATTGTTGGTGTCTCAAAGTCAGGATGCAGAGGCAATTTTAAACACTGTAAAAATGTTAAATATTTATTTGGAAAAAGGTTATATACGGTGTGTTTATAGACGATATACTGTATATTTATCCACTTGTGTTGTTGCCTGGGCATGAGATCAATCACCAGTCTCCATTGTGATGTCCAACTGCTGCCATGCTAAAAATAATAATAATAATAAATATATATTTATACATTTATGAGCTGTGAATAAGACATATGTGAGCTCAGGATTAAAAACAATTAAAAAAAAATACATTTATCAGATGTATTGAGAAATCCATTAAATCACTGTAATTATAAGTTACATTGAAATGCTGTAAATAAACAATTTGTGAAGAAATTTCTGCCAGAATATATATTTAATTAATATACAATATTTGCCTATATGCATAAATATGCCTGTATGCCTTTTTGCATGAATGTGACTGTGGTTTTGCTGTGTGTAGTTTTGCTAATCACTGCTGGGGTTCACGTATTTTATATGTGTTCATCAGCCAGTAATATTAATCAGAAGCACTCAGAGACACCAATTATCCTCATTTGTTCCACTCAAGCATTGACTCAAGTAGTAGGAAGAAATGAATAACGCAATATTAGCATTCTAGTAACTACTATTAACTGACTAGAAACTCTGATTAACGAATTAGTAAGTAATAGCACACAGATGAATGCAGTAGTTCACTATTAGCTAATCAGTAACTCCTATTTCTTTCATGCCTCCTGGAGAACTACTAAGAAACTATATACAGTTTCATAATTAATGCAAAACTGCTACTGTTAATGAATAGACAAGATTGTTTACATAATCAATAGGTAATAACAGACTTATGCTTTGGATAAGCTGTTAATAATTAGTACATTATATAATTCCTCCTAGAGAACTATTTAATAACTATGGATCATTTTAAAGAATGCAGATTTAGGGACGTTACTCCTGAGGCCAAATTTCTGTCATCCCCTTGAACTTCACCCTTATTTGTAGTAATTTTTTCCACATTATTATTACTACTTAAATAAAGCGAAGACACTTAGGTCCACACTTCTCACTGAATCGCTAAAGAGTCATGGAGACTACTAGAACATTTCAAGTCAGCCATACCCCAAATGCCAGACAAATTGTAACCTATACAGTGATTTATTTGTTTAACATAACTCACAGAAATATATGGTTCTGTGTAAATCTTCTACCTCATGGTTAGAAGATTCTATACTTTAGGATTAGGTTTTCATTAATAACTATTGTAAGAATCATGGTGGCCCACTAGTTATGACTTAAGTATTACTACATCCTTCTAAAGGAATTACTAGCCATTTGGAACAGTATTCTAAAGTGAAAAGCATGATAATTCCCTAGTAATGACACAAGTGTTACCAAATCCTTCAGAATGAATTACTATCCAAAGCCTTACAAAAACCTAAAAAGCTTACAATGACTTCAGTGTTTGGTTGTATATGATATTTATTCATCATAACTGGAAAAAAAAACCCAGCACAATGTCATGAAAGGCAACATGTTTTGACACTCTCACTACACAGAACGAATGTCTGTAACTACTCAGCCACATATGACAGCTGACTGTAAACATGAGGCATGGAACACCAGTGGCTGTGTTGTTACATGTTGTTGCTAGTCAGAATTTTTATAAACATTTATTAATTTTATAATGATTAATAATTATAAAATGAATAATATATTATAATTATATATATAATAATAGTATACAATAACTATTAATCAAGTGGCTGGTTCCATTTTCATTTCATCAAACAGCTTCACATAAACATCAAAACATAAGCATCTTAGAATATCGTGATGCCTGAACTGGAATAAACACTTTATTGCCTTCTAGTATCCTTAAATGCTATAATGCCTTCTAATATCTTTCAGATGATGTCCTAGAGGACCATTTTTGTGCTTGTACCCCAGCCAGTATGTCTACTCAATAAAAGACAACTGTTTTTTCAAAAGCTTCTCTGTCCTATTTTCACTTAATCGCCAAATATGCTTTTGTAGGCTAACCAAGTCCTTTCAATATTTTGTGTGTGCCCTCCATGGTTTGGGTCAACAAAGCAGCTGCTGTGGTTTACTGAGTAGTGAGTGTAACCAAGTATTGCTAGAGCTCTGTAGGGTCTCCAGTCATTGCTTAAAATGGCTGACCCTTGGCGAACATGTCTTCTAATGATAGGAATCAGGTGATTCCTGGAGTGCCGTTCTACAAGCCACAAAATTGGCCGTCTTCTTTGACCCCTTATGGCCATCATGCCAAAGACCCACTTCTTTCTCTTCGATGTCTGTCCAGCTCTTCCTTGTCCATACTATAAAAACAATGTCAACTTTTTTTTCTGTGATTTATGTTCTGTTATCATAGCTATTGCTCAGCTCTCACCAGGATACCTAGAATTCTCTTGCTCTTTCTATTGTTACCAACATAGTTCAAAGATTTGGTGTTTCCCAAAATCATAGTTCCAACCGACATTCTCAAACAGCATCGCAAATTTATGTGGTTGGAACTACAGCTCTCCATGGCCCATTCTGATTGCCGATTTAGAACTACTTAAGTGAGTCGCTGTCTTGTGAAGTGCTAAAATGTAACCGTGTACTGTATGCTTAACTTTATAAATACATACAATTTACATTGATGGGAAATGTCTATAGTTATTCTCAATAAAAATTCTCAAACTATTAACTACATATTAAACATAGATGCTCATTCACAATCACTGCTTTGTTTATCAGATGTGCTTTTGCAATGTTTCATTTCACAATCTGTGGGTCAAGGTGCAATTGTTTCAAGGGTCAGTGAAGACATATGCTACTGACAGCAGTTGCACTGCAGTCCTGTGAATCATCCTGGAAATGACAAGTATATACTGATGAGGTTCACTGAGATGACAGTAATGTGGAATGCAAAACAGGGAGGTGTCTGCTCCCGTGATAACAGTGAATTTAAGCTATACAGTTGTCTGCAACAATCATGCCACAGTCAAATCACTGTGGGCTGCATTAATTATGTACAAATTAATTAATTTATTCATGAATTTATCTACAGTACTGTGGAAATGTCTTAGGCACATACAAAGAAATGCTGTATAGCAAAGATGCCTTCCAAAAGAAATAAATTAAATGTTTCTACATAAAAAAAATAAAAAAAAATACTATAAAGTGCAGTAATAAACAGTAATAAATGAAAAAAGTCAATATTTAGTTTGATGACACTTTGCTTTAAAATAAAAAAAAATTAGTCTCGGGTACACTTTCTACAGTTTTATAAGGAAATGCAGTTTTATAAAGCTGTAAGTTTTATTAAGCATCTTACAGAACCAGTCACAGTTCTTCTGGAGATTTTGACTGTTGCACTTGGTTCTTATTTTTTCAGCAAAACCCAGAAGCCTTCATTTGGTTTTTTGTCCGAACATTTTTCTGTAACATTTAATTTTGTGCTGAAAAACTAATGTTTGTAAATCTATACTGTGTTTGTACTGACTCGATAATGTAGAAATCATAAAATAAAAATCTATAACAAAGTTTGTACTATAAAAATTGTGTGCCTAAGACTTTTGTACAGTAGTGTATTTTATGCATTTCTTATTACTTTAAATTGTTGATTAAAATAAAAAGTAGCCTAAAAGTATCCTGATTTTAAGTGTCATTGTATGCTGCATAAAGTGTAAGCACCACAACATTAACTGTATTAAATTAATAGAATTTAATGTAATTTCACAATTAGCCTATTCTTTATTTTATTTAAGTTCTAGACATGTTAGCTTGTGATTAGCAGCATATGTATGTAGTACCATTAGCAAATGCAACCATAGACAAGCTAAATTAGGTAGTGATTGCCAAGGCAATTTAACATTTTATTAACAAATTGGGTTAAATAATGAAGGTAACCATGAAGATAAAAAAGGCCAGTGTTGTGTCGAACTCTGTTTCCCCGTCGGTAGCTATATTTCTCCCCAGTTATATTTTGAAAATGTGGTAACAGAACCTATGTTTGTTGCTTTTTTATGTCTTTATTAACAGTTAACACAACCACCTACTGTTATATCTACCAATAAATTGTTTGTATGCCTGGAACAAAAATCATGGAGATTAATAGGCATGGAATGTTTTAGAGGTGGAATTAGGGGAAAGGCAGTACATTGCTCATAAGAAAATCAACATTCAATAAGTAACTAAGTTTTGATTTTGTGTAGACTTTTCATTTTCAATTAAATACTGTGGGGTTTTATTTGTAAATTTCTGAAAAAATTATATAATAGGTGTTTAGATGAGTGATTAATCTTTCTTTTGCAGTTTTTCTCGATTGATTTTTCCAAATGAATGTACCTGCTCTCAAAACTAAACAGACTCTTATCTTGGTCAAACTCAAGTTCAATTTTACTACAAAATGAATTCTAAATTTATTCTAATCTAAAATTATTCTAATAATGCATTTATTAAAAATAAATACTAACATCTAAACTACAAGTGTGTTCTCTGTTGATTTTATAACATATTCAGCTAAAGCAACACAAATACATAAATAAAAATACATACTTATCATTAATGAGTAAGTTCTTGGGTTTTCTAAAAAAAAAAAAAAAAAAGAAGAAGAAAAAAAATTATTATAATATATAAATAGCAATATATAAATAAAAATATATTTTGTCGTCCCAAACAACTAAACGCGTAAATTTGAAACCTGTCTGTAGCCTGTCCTTCTACCTCTCTTCCCTCCTCTTCCACTCTGCTGTCCCCTTCCTCTGTTTATGTCCTCTTTCATTTTATTCTCTTGCTCTTTCCACTTTGCCCTCCACCCCCTTCTCCTCTTCCTACACCCTCAACTCTTCTTGCTCCTTCTTTTCCTACACCCTCTCCTCCTCTACCCTCATTTCTTTTTCCTCTTCTGCTCTTCCGTTCCCATTCTCATTCCTGTATCCTGTGTTGTGCATTACTAACTCAGCAGATATCAGTTTGGGGTTAATAATTGAAGCATGTGCAACTGAGAGTTTAACAAATAACACTTTTGGGGGTTTTTTGCAGTTGGAAAAATGGTAGATGTTTGTAATTTCTGTTAAACCAATAAAAGAGCAGTTCTGGTTGGATAAATTAACTGTTGTGGAAACATTGAAGAATTTGTGCTTATTGTTTTGAAAATGTATGTATGTATGTATGTAATTTGTATGAAATTGACAAAAAAAAATCTATTTAGGACAGTTACAACGTGTTCAGATGACTATGTTAATTGTTTTAAGTGGAGTTTGGGGAAATGTGTCAAATTGATCAAGAAAAACTCAGTGTATTGCTAAGCTATTCAGATATCTAGAAAATATAGATTTGGGTGAGCTTAATTGGGACACTTCCCCTAATCAATCAAATCAATAATGAATTTCAATTGATTAGTTGGGTATTTCCATTGTGGCAAAGATCTTCTATCTGTGACGTTACTTAAACTGATAAGCATATATTGTAGTTTCATGTGGGCAGGTTGAAACAGAATGAGTTATATGTTATACTCTTATTAATGATATAGAAAGTAACATAATATACTAAAAATACATTTACATATATATTGGAGATGGATAGATAGTTACATAATTTTTAGTAAAAATTATGGAATGGCTCAATGTTGAGGAAAAAATTATGGTATCATCAACAAAAATATCACAATTAGTACTTTGTTGCACCTCCTCCAGCTTTTTTTTCGTTGAGGCATGGACTTCACTAATGAAAAACAATATTGTCCATCAAGCTGGTTCCAACTTTCTCGAATAGCGGTTGACA
>JANDJT010000228.1:14653536-14664691 GCA_024331685.1 Stegophilus panzeri
TAGATAGATAGATAGATAGATAGATAGATAGATATAGATATAGATAAAATAATTTGCAGTAAAAATCTAGTGGTGACTGCAATCCCAGATACAGATTCGCAGTGGTTGGGGTAATCTTTTTTTCATGTTAACTTTAACACATTACATGGTAAATAAATATGTGAAACGTAAGAGGGGCAGAAAAGGCTGGCAATGAGATCAGGTTGTTATTTTCAAACCTCTGCCAAGTAGGCTACTAGAGATTTTTGGTTTGCTTCCTTCAGAGAAACTAAAGCTGTGCTTGCGTGCTCTCTCTCTCTCTTTCTCTTTCTCTCTCTCTTTCTCTCTCTCTCTCTCTCTCTGTCTTTTCCTGGCTAACAGTGCACCTCTACAGTACGTAAAGCACTGTTTATTACATTGTATAAATAGACTTTGCACCGATGAAACTGATAAATTTTCAAAATTTATATTATGTATATATCATAACACATAACACATACTGTATATCTAGTGGTATACAGTCCCCTCTGAACGTATTGGAACTACAGGGCCAAATATTTTGTTTTTGCTGACATTATTTGATTTGAGATCAAAAGATGAATGTTTCAGCTTTTATTTCCTGATATTTACATCTAGATGTGTTAAACAACTTAGAACATGGCACCTTTTGTGGCATACCAGACAGTTTTTAGGTGAGCAAAATATTGGAGCAGTTACTCGTAAAGTAAATTAAGTAAATAACACTTATTATTTGGTTGCATATCCTTTGTTTGCAATAATTGCCTCAAGACTACCCTGAAGACATTTGGGTTCGAGATCAAAAGATGAATATGAGACAAGAGATCAGAATGTCAGCTTTCATTTGCTGATATTTACATCTTGATATGTTAAACAACTTAGAAAATGGCACCTCTTGTTTGAACCCACCCATTTTTATTGATCAAAAATATTGGAACATTGGCCATGTTTCTTGTTTCCCAGGTTATGTTAGATTGGTTGTTTCTCTGAATGTCTACTGAGAGAACTCACTACTTGTTTTGAGCCCTGGGTTTTGCCTGCGAAGACTGCATTTTTGTTCAAAAGGATCAACCAACATGAAGACTAGAGAGCTCTCTATGGGAGGAAAGCAAGCCATTTTGAAGCTAAGAAAAAGAGTGAAATCAGAGCAAACCCCAAAACAACAGTCAGCAACAACCTCCACAGTGCAGGGATGTTAAGGTATCATAATCCACGAGAAATAAAGATTAAGTTAAAATTTTGTAGTATGTAGTATCCTAATTTTACAACCACTCTGTTAGAGCATGTACATAGACATATAGTTTTTATTCTGCATTGACTCTTCCACTGTTGTGCTTTTGTTCAGTCACTTCACTTCATGCAGGCCAAACCTACATTATGTAGACTCACGTTTCCATCTGCTGGTCACAATGTTCACAGTGTTTATTCATACATCACTTATTCCATTTATTCCTAGGATGATTCAGCCATGTAAATGAGACTTTTCTCTATCTTTACAGAGGTGCAGCTGAGAACAAATATGATGTACAGTAGTAATTTTCTTCAGTTGAATCCATTATTCCCAGATGAGAATATGGCAAAGTGTAAATGTCCAAAGCAATTTCTTTTGCCTCTCACCCAGACCTCCCATCTCATTGAGGTGACAAGACAATTTCAGCACTGAGATTGATTGAGTGCAAGACCTTGCCTTTTTTCTGCAATTACATACCTGACATGGCATGTAATTAAGCTATGGACAGGTCCTACTGTGTTAAACTGGGAGAGAAAGACAAACCACAGAAAAGTCAAACAATCCATAAGGTTATTATGCAGTGTTGAATCATTATAGAGGTTACAAATGACATACATGACATTTTGGTGCAAGCTGGGTCAAATTAAATGATGAAACATCATCAGTTAAATTATTTACAGTTGATGATTCCTCTCAAGGGTCCTCTTAATGCCTCAAGTTCTGATTCCTTTCAGAAAGGGCTCTGTTTTATGTTCAGTAACGGAAAAAAAACAATAGTCACAACCAACTAATGAAATGGCAAAGCTCCACAGATGTGTTCCACAATTAACTGACACGTTGAATAATTAAAATGAAAGGGAAAACAGAAAAATGTATTTTTCAACAAGGAGAGCAAGACAAACTGAGCAGATTTATCACATTTCTGTAGAGATCATCTCCTCTCACCATGCCTCTGTTTTTTCACATATAAAAAATCTTTTAATAGGCTTACACATGCTTAATGTGTGGAAATGTCAGTTCCAACTGCAGACTTCAGTGGAACAAGCCACATTTCCATATTTCATCAGACTGAGGTGTACCTGCTGAAGCGTCAGGCATTATTAGGTTTTATGTATCTGCCTTTTGAAGGTATAAATATAATGTGACATCTGAGTACCACTCTCATTTCAAGTTGAATGCTAATGCTCTACCAAATCTGGAAGGCTGCCATGACTGGCATAACAAGAAGCTTTGCAAGAGACAATTTCATAAAAACACTGGCTTACAACACAAAGAGATAATTGTATTTTTATGTCTTTATCTCATGACAGACCATAAAAAGGACTAACATAACAATCTGGAATGCAAAAATAAATGCAACGCTTAGAGTGTTGGCAGGTTATTTTAAAATGAGTAGGACATGCAGTCATTCCTGCAGGTTAAAATATATTAACATAAGTTTATATAATATATAATATAAAATATATAATATATTAACAAAAGTTAAACTTTTCACAAGATGAGGGATTTTATTTTAGTGTACAATATCAGTCTTAAGAAATGTGTCATTTTCAGCAACCTGTTCATCCCATTCAGTATGTTGAGTTGAACCACCTCTGGTTGAAAATAAATGCCAGAGTCATCTGTGAATGTTATAACTATGTGTAAATGCCCAGTAGTACTATGTGTACCTAGATCAAACATCAGAACCGTGTGTATAACTGTCAGATTAAGGACTGGATAAAGCAGGGGTCTAATCAAATAATCACAATATGATTCATCATTTATAAATGTGCCTTATATGCTGTGTATTATTTTACTTTTCTTGGCCCTTCAGCTACACTAATTATACACATGAAAAAGCTTACAGAGGCCTTGTTGCTAATTATGGAATAATTTTAATCAATTCCTCTGATTTTCTTTAATATTATTTAACAGATTGCCTGTACATTCTAAACTCCCTTTTGAAACTGTACAGATCATCCATCCATCCATTTTCTGTACCACTGTTGTGTCGAGCTCTGTTTCCCCATTGGGATCAGTTTCCCCCGAGCCCCAGCCCCGTCTAAACGCTGAAGGAAGTGTGAACTAAGGTGAACAAAGATAAATATGAGCAATATGTCCAGGTATTGAGTCTTTTGCGGACGATCACGTATTTAGCCTAGAAAATCACAGTTATGTGAGTGAGCACACATTTCTTCCAAAATTTTACAATATTCATGAAAATCCATGAAAACTCTCACAAATAACATTATTTATTTATAGAAATTAATAGATATAATAGCAGCCCATTGTATTATTAAAGACATTAAAAAACACAACAAATATAGGTTCTTTTACCCCATTTTCAAAATATAACTAGGGGAAAACAGAGTTCCTCACAACACCACTTATCCAACACAAGCTCACACACTACAGACAATATAGAGATGCCAATCAGCCTACAACACAGGTTTTTGGGTGGAAACCACCAAAGCACAGGGAGAACACACAAACTCCACACACACACACATAGGACGAAAGTAGGAACCGAACCCCCAACCCCAGAGGTGCAAGGCAAACATGCTAACCACTAAGCCACCATGTCCTTGAACAGATTATAGCTAATCTAATTAAAGTTATTGAGGTCATGCTCATTGAGCTTCCCCTTGAAATGTAATTTCTAATCAGCTGAAATGTTGTTTTTTTAAAAACCCCTAGGTTAATAAATAAACAAATATATAAGACATTTCTCTATTTTCAAATTCTGATTGTTCTAAAGTTTTTCTCTGACCGATACATGTAGGGGTGCAGACTTTTAATTTTCCCATCCATAACAATTATATATTTATAATCTACCAAAGAGCCACATATATAGCTATCTGGCTACTGAGAGCCATAAACACACAACTGCACCAATCAGTGGATTGGGACCACCGTAGAAAACCTCCACTTAACAGATGTTACTGAGGTGGTGAACTAATCTAAGCATACCAGTAATGCTGACATGGTGGTGGCTGCAGTGTACTGTTAATATAAGTAGCAGAAGCAGCAGCATTACTGGGATTTTTAAGCACAGTGTACACTTGCAGGTTACCCATCATGTTGGTCCATCTTGTAGGTGTAAAGATACAGACAATTTGTATTAATCATCCCTTTTATTGGTGCTTAATTAGAAGGAACAGGGCAGTGTTAGCTGAAGATTCTTATATACAGTATATACGATGCCACTGCTATGTCAGTATCACTGGTATACTGAGAATGCTCCATCACCCAAAGAATATCCGGTAAGCAGTTGTTCTATGGTAGACTCTTTCTTCTGATGTGTTGTGTATAGTAACAGGTAGGCAACAGTCAGTAATTGTATTCCTACAAAGTGTACCTACATGATAAAATAGCCAGAAAGTTTAACCACACTGTACTAATGGCTGCTGAGTGTATACACACAGTACATACATATAGACCAGGGGTGTCCAAACTTATCCGCAAATGGCCGTTGTGGGTGCAGTTTTTCATTCCAATCAAGCAGAAGCCACACCCGATTCCACCTGTTTAATCAGTTTATCTTGGCTTTAAATAGACACAGGTGTGGCTTCTGTTTAGTTGGAATGAAAACCTGTACCCACACCAGCACTGTACTTCTGTATTGCCAATTGTATTGTCTATCTATCCATTTTCTGTACCACTTATCCTACACAGGCTCGCAGGGAGCCTGGGAACTCGGGGCGCAAGGCAGGAGACACCCTAGATGGGGTGCTAACCCACCACAAGGCACAACTGCACAAACATTCACACACCCATTCACACACTACAGACAATTTGGAAATGCCAGTCAGCCTACAACGCATGTCTTTGGACTGGGGGAGGAAACTGAATACCCGGAGGAAACCCCCTCAGCACGGGGATAACATGCAAACTCTGCGTACACAGAGCACAGGGCACAGGGCAGAGGCAGGATTCGAACCCAAAACCCCGGAGGTGCAAGGCAAACATGCTAACCCCAAAGTAACTTTATATATTATTCAACAAAGTATTAAAATATGCACTAGTTCTTTAAGCAGGGTGCTAAAATTTGTTGTCAAAATTTACAGACTTTCAGTTGTTTGCAATGAACAAATCAAACAAAACACAACGAATGTTTGAAGTGGTTTCCCCAAATTCAACTGAAAATGCAACTTCAACCCCTTCATAGCAAGTATCTTTAGTACTTAGTAGAGCACCCTTTTGCTGTTATGACCTGCTGCAAACGAGATGCAAAGCTTCTGGCAGCGTTCCTGAGGAATCTTAGCCCATTCCTCATGACCATTGGCCTCCAGTTCAGTAATATTCTTGGGTTTGCGAGCTGCAACCGCCTTCATCTAATCCCACCAGAGATTTTCTATGGGGTTCAAGTCAGGTGACTGATGGCCCTGTAGAATCATCCATGAGTTCTTCTGCAACCAAGCCTTGGTGGAATTTAAGGTATGCTTGGGATCATTGTCCTGTTGGAAGGTCCAATGACTCCCAAGCTTCAGCTTCCTCACAGATGGCATGACGTTTTCTCCTAAGATTTCCTGATATTTCAATGAATTCATCTTGCCTTCCAAATGCTGCAGGTTTCCAGTGCCAGATGCAAAGCAGCCCCAGCTCATCACCGAGCCACCACCATGCTTCAATGTGGACAGAGTGTTCTTTATTCATTCTTCTCCCTCCAGACATACCGCTCATCAACTGTGCCGAAAAGTTTTGTTTTTTTAATTTTTTAAAAAGTTTTTAAAAAAGCCTAAAAAGTTTTGTTTCATCACTCCACAGAACAGAATCCCAAAACTTCTATGGCTTATTTATATTATTTTGAGCAGATTTTTCTTGTGCTTTTGGGTCAGTAGTGGTGTACGTCTTGGGAGTTCTGGCATAGAAACCTGCGTTTAGTACACGCCTTACTGTGCTCACTGAAACCTCAGTGCCTGTTGCCACCAAGTCTTGCGGCAGGTCTTTTTGCAGTCACTCAAGGGTTTTTCACAACCTGCCTTCTCAGAAATTTGGTTGCAGCCATTGATAGCTTCCTTTTCATGCCCAGGTTCCAGGTTATTTCATGTTATTTCACAAAAAAAAGTGCAACAAAAAAGGTACCTCGTAAAAAAACCCTTGTAAAAAAAAACCTTGCAAGGGCATATCAAAAAGTTTTAAGTAAGCACGGCCACTTTTACTTAAATGGCAATAACTCTTGAATAGAATGATATACTTTCACTAAACTTGGGGTACCTAAGTATGGGTTCAATCTGAGGACAATTCTACAAAAATACCAGTGTGTGACCAGTTGGTGGCGCTCTAAACAGACCAAAATATGAAATTAGGAGTAAATGTGGAAACATTGGTCAAATAGACTTGATAAATAACTTTTGCAAGAATTTTCCTTGCAAGAAGGTCCAATCAGAATATACGAGGACAATTGTGAACATTGAAAAAGATGGCCACCACTGGTCGAGCAATACTCAGCAACTATTAGACAAGCTTAATGAAGGCTGATATTTCTTAAAATTATCTTGGTTATTCTTTGATTTAGGTGCTTATAGGATTGTACAATATTAAGTAATATCTTTTAACATGTTTAAGGGCCCTAAACAGCTTGAACCCCGATAACTGCTGCTTGCAGCTATATTTTGCAACTGTATTGTCATAAATAAATGTTAGCTTTCAACTGATTTTATTCAGCAAAATGAGATTTTACTTCATATATGATGACCCTTTTTCTACTCATACACACTTTCTCCTTATTTTAATCACCCTCATTCCCCATTATGTGTAGCAGATCTATTTTGACTTAAAGAACATTTATTTATGTGATTTATGCAAAACGCCTAAATTCGCCCAGCTCGAGGTCGATTCAAAAGTAGCCCAATTCCCCAGGAAAGCCGCCGAGCTGCAACACCAGGCACACTGACTGCTACTTCAGGGACTTTTATTTAGACAAGATTTACCCATCATTCAACACTCTCAAATCTTACCCGGCGCCTTATTTTGTTTCTTCGCCTGTATTCGGGTGGAAAGCCCGCTGTCTGCTGTATGATTGGTTTGCAGTTCATTCTCACAACCAATCACCGCTCAAAGTGTTCACAACGTGATCTACTAACTAATCATGGCTCAGGGGCGGGGTTTGTCTGAATACGGGTATGAAAAAACAGAAGACTGTAATCCGCACAGATACTTCGTGGCGCTTGGGTTAGAGCTGCTGTTCGTGTGATAAAAGGCACCAGAAGCTGTCAGGGAGGAAACACCATGGCTTTAAACCTCACCGTCAATCCCAGCAACCCACCGCTAGGTAAGACAGCTGATATTAAAGTTTAAATTGCATATCTGTGTCCAAACGAAGTCTTGGTTTAATTATTTTTGGGGGTTTTTTTTGTTGTGATTGATGCACGCGCATGTGCCATCGTGGCACAGTTAGTACTCTAGTCTAGACACATGTGTAGCTGCAATTATTCATATCACAGTTTTGAGAGGTAAACTGTTAGCTAGTTAAAATATGTTTATTTAGTGGTGTCTTTTGTGGAGTGGACATGCTTCAGTGCATGATCAAAGCGCACATTAATTAATGTTAAATGTTGCTTTCTGTTTCTATTCAGTAAATTTGACATGACTTTCTTTATTTTAAGCGAGGGATATAACGCTAGATTGAGAGATTATTTGAACACGGAGAAATGGTGTGCGACCTGAATTAGTTCAAAATCTGTCTTTCCTTGCTTTTGGAGTTTAGCTGTGTTTTCTGCACACTGTGTTGTGGCACAGTGCTCCAGATACATTAACCTCCAGTGGAGCCACCGTTTGTTAAGAGCCGGTATTACTGGCTGATGCAATCCAAACGAAAGAGACTTTTTCTTATTTCATTTAACGATTATGTTTATAGTGCAGAAGAAATCAACTGGCAAGAAAAAGTTACAGGCTGCAGACATTCATCAAATAAATAAATGTCAATTCTTTAGACCTCCAGCGTTCATCTGATTAAGACAGTTCACACTCTCACACTGCACTCTCACAAATCATGAGTCAGTCAGATTATGACGCTACAAAAACTGAACTAGATGAGGCACTCAAAAAGCCAAACATAAGCACAGAATACACTGCAGTGCTCTCTGGCCCTAAAGCAAAAGTACCCTTAAGCAAAAAATTTGGCAGATTACCTGAGCACAGTGAACAACCAGAAACACAGAACCACAGACTCGGTGCACATAGGCAGACTGTCATGACAGACCAATATAAAAAAATCCCTACAGAGCAGAAAGCGTGCACACAGTTAAGAAGTGCAGCATTGTCTCCACAACAAGTGTTGAAGATGCAGACATTTATGGGAAATGTTGAATTTTTCTGAAGTACATGTTCATCATCAATTCTACACTCTCACCAACACTGAGCATCTGTAGGGGGAGAACATATGGAGAGCTGTGCTCTAGCAGAAAAATCACATCTTGGCACCATACTACATCTGTAACAGTCTGAGGAACAATGAGTGACACACACATAGAGCCCTGATTGACTTTTGTGGAATTATTTGTGTGTATTTTGATTTGCTCTATTTTTTTTATTTTATTTTTTTTTTTAATTGCTATTTGTATAACAGTTGCTGTGTCATTTCAGTGATTTGGCGATACTGTAATGATTATGCCAATAAAGCTGGCATTGAATTGAGTTGAATTGTGTCCACTTGCTTTGTACCTCCATGTTGTTTTGATTTTGTTACTACCTTTAGTTTTTATAGCCAGTCACAGCTGGTTATTTTTAACTGCACTTTCAGTTTGGCTGGCAGGTGAAATGCAAAAAACCACTTGAAAAACAGGATGCCATCATTTTACTGTAGGCTTGGGTGAGGCAGAATTGTATGCGAGCAATGTTTGATGCCGTTGTTTGATCTGATGAGGAGGAGGTTCAGCAGCTGTTTGCCTTTTCCCAGACACATTGGATTTGACGTTCACAATTCTCTTTGTGTATGTTGCTTGTTGAGAACACATTGTAACCTGTAGTACCACTCTCTGCCTGCAGGGGCGCTGCTAGCAGCAGAGCATGTGAAGGGCAGCGTCAGTGTCTCTGTGGAGGAAGGCAAAGACACCAAGCTCCAAGTCTCTGAGTGAGTGTTCTTATGAGTTTGCATACTGTAGAGCATAAACTCAATGGATATGTATGTGATTAAGATGAATAGTCCCTATTAGTTATATATATATTTTTTTACCTATAATAAATTGTTATGCCTGGTTGTGCGAAGTTTCTCATTAGAGGTCGACCGATTGATCGGTTTTGCCAATTAATCAGCACTGATAACTGATTGCTGGAACTATCGGTTATCTGCAGAAATTTACACCAATAATTTTTTTTATACAGTACAAGAGCAGCCTCTAGAGGCAAAATAAAAACGATCACTGATTAATTTTGTTGTTTTTTGGTTCATTTTTGTATGTCTCTATTTTTATTTGTTATTTGGAGTGCTACTTTTTGGTTCAGGTTGGATGTAACTTAGGGCTGCACAATTAATCGAATATCGATCGCAATTACGATTTTGACTGCCCACAATTAAATAAACATGATCGACTGCGATATTGACGTTTAAAGTTCGTCCTCCGCTCATAGAAAACTCCGCTGGAGATCAAATCAAGCGTTTCCTACACTTACAGCCAATCAGCATAGAGCAGCGCAGGGATGACGTCATTTTGTAGTGCCAAAACCCGGAAACGGAGTTAGCATTTTAGCGTTCGAGCTGCTAGCTTCGCTTCGGAAATTATGACACTAACATGTTGCTAAATGACACTACAGAGGTTGTCAGGGACATTAAACGTTATCATGCCGAACAAGAAAAAAATTTGCAGATAAACTCAGGGCTCTACTGTGCGACCATTTCACTCGCATTTACGACTGTAAAGTATTTTGTGCGACTGTGAATAAATATTTATTCGCACTGGTGCCAGTGACCTGTTTGGAGTTGTATAATACAATCAGAATAAAAACTACAGGAAGTCCAAAATGCATCTACATCGTGCAACAGTTACTTTCACACTGCTTTTCATCTCCTCAGTCAACCGAACAAGTGTAATAAATACTGCAGAGAAGCCATTATGATGAAGAGAGTAACTCTGTACATCATATGCTTCCCTCAACTTCCCGATCTCACAAACTGCCATCTTTTATTGATCCCGCAAAATGACCTGAATTTGCACCTGCTCGTGTAGACACAGCGGCTTCATGCTGAGTAATTAATAATAATGCTAACGCTACAAGGTGGGTTTAATTCAAACTTCTTTATTAAATAATTCCTCACCAATCATAATCAAGAGTAGCAACTGTTCCGTCTGTAAACATACAGTACACTGCCGCTCTCCTTCAATAATCCTAATTCACTTTATTTAAGATAATGGTTGCCAGATATCAATATGAAAGTCAACTCCAGTTTCCATGTTTTGATTTAATCCCCCCAAAACACAATATTATCAGCAGACATGGACACAGTACTGGAGGAACCGATATAAAAGGAACAACAGATAAACAAACAAACAGAAAACTTATAAAATGTAAAGACCGAAAATGTGCTTAGTTATAAATAAATAATTTTATATAAAAAGATATTATAATAACTTCATAAAATATAAATAAAATGAGAAATTAAATGATGTTTAATTACTATGGGTTGCATTTAATATCAATTTGACATTAATCTTAGTAAGCTATTTCCTTAGAAAGCTATTAGTCTTTTCCCTACTAAGGATCATGCTTGTGTTAGTTTGCTTTTAATTAGGACTCTCTATTGTGTAAGATATTTAAAAATAAATATTTTATGTTTGTTTATTTATCAATTAACCAACAGTATTTATCATTGCTATTATTTTAATTCAGTTAACAGTGACCATGAGCAGAGAGCTTTCATTTAACTGTTTGACAGACCTCCTGATTAAAGTTTAAACAAAAAAAGATTGGTATCTGGATCGGTTTCGGTCGTAAAAATCCTGATCG
>JANDJT010000228.1:14664791-14696416 GCA_024331685.1 Stegophilus panzeri
TAAAATCAATGAATAATCGTGATAAATAATCGAGATCTCAATATTGATCAAAATAATCTGGATTATCATTTTGGCCATAATCGTGCAGCCCTAATGTAACTTTTATTTACTTTAATATTTATATTATTAAAAAAATTACAGTACATTTTCAAGGTACAGTCAGTACTGTTTATTTTTGTATTAAAGTAGAGCAATATTTTACTTTGAGTTATGTTTCCATTCAGTATCAATTTTAAAAACTATCCTTGATTAATTGGTTATCGTCAGGTACGGCGCAACTTGGTTATCTGTAAAATTAGTCGACCTCTGTTTCACATGTTCTTCTTATGTTCATGTGAGTTTCCATTTACCTCACAAAACCATGCCAGTAAGAGGAATGGCTTCTGTAACTTGCTCCTAGGTGTGAATTTGTGTGCCTGGTGCTTTGGATGGATTGGCATCCAAAAATCCACCACAACCCTGATGAAGTGGTTACTGAAGTTGAATGAATGAATGAATAAATGGTTATTGTTTTTTGTGGTTTGTCTTGGAAATTATGAATATACTCATTCTGAACCACCACATAATATTCTCACATTTGTTTTTGTTTTTTCAGTCAGGTGCAGTTCAGTGACGTGAACTCCATTACGCGTTACCTTGCACGTGTAGCACCCAGTCTGGGTCTGTATGGGTCCAACATGCTGGAACAAACAGAGGTCAGAGAATAAGGCTTTTTTTTTTTTCTTTTTTTTTTTTCTTGCTCCCACACCTTACAGAAATGTAGACTGGCAATGATCTGTGCCAGATTCAGCAACACTGCGACACAAAATAGAAGGCTGTGTTCAATCTTGAATGAAATCTCACAAATGTATTCAATTAAACTGAAATAAGGTAAATTTTTCCTTAGAGCTTGATCACTATTTTGCAATGTCAAAGCTGTAGTTTAAAAACCTTGGTGTACCATATCGTCTACACTTGATGCGAATAGGCCACTCCAGACTCGCTCACAAATTTCTGTTAACGGGTGAAGATTGTCCTTTGTGCCCCTTATGCCAAAGTCCAATGTCTCTGAGGCATATTCTAATGGACTGTGATGGTTTCATCTACTCTAGGACTCTCCCTGGTCTGTCATTATTTAAAGTGTCATCTCTAAAGCTGTACAAAATAAAACGTACACAGTGCTCAGAAAATAGTACATGACAGACTGGACGATGTTACTGGCTTGCTGTCTTGCAGTTTATTTAAATAACCTTCAGTCTGCTTCCTTACCTGCAGGAAAAGTCTGAGCGTGTACAAGCTTATGAGATCTACTCAGACTACTCGTTAACTTCCAGTCTGACACATGATATTTAAAGCTTTGAAAAAGTTATCCCATTTAATTATCCCATCAAAAACACTTCAATCAGCTGAGACCAGCCTTTATCACCCTTAAAGCCAGGAATAATGTTCCAGAGAATATTAGGAATGCAAGCTTATTTTACTTTTGATGATTTTGTAGAACTGCCATAGATATGATAAGTGCCGTATAAGCCGTTCTGTATTTCTGTAGGTGGACCACTGGCTGGAGTTCAGCGCCCGGCGTCTGAATGGACAGCCTGATCTGGCTCCTGCTCTTGCAGAGTTGGATGCAGCACTATCACTGCGCACCTTCCTGGTGGGCCACACCCTGACACTGGCCGATCTGTGTGTGTGGGCTGCTCTCAAAGGTGAAACGACGTACTTGATCAGGGTCATTGAATCACATAATCATCTTCATCCAAATATTTCACGTGTCCTCTTCGTAACAAAAGTCTGTTTGATCACCATTCTAATCAAGCCATTATGAAATATAGGAGTTCATATTTCCTCTGGTCTATAGGAAGTGCAGTGTGGCAGGCAGTGCAGGCTAAACCCGGCTCCTTTCCTCATGTGTGCCGCTGGTTCTCTTTCCTGAGCTCTCAGATGCCCTTCAGTGAGGTGGGCACCAAGTGGGCCAGCAAGCTCGCTGGCAGCCAGGCTACTGTAAGTCTCTCTTTTTCGAAATGATGTAGAACTAAGGCACCAACCCCACACACAATTGTTTTACATTGCTATGAATGTGTTTGTACCATTAAAGAGGCCTCAGTTTTCCATGCAGCGGGCACCAAACCCTGAAATTACATATGCATTGAGTTTCAAAATAAAGGGCTAGCGCTGAACTGCTGTTGTAGCTTGGGGCGGGGCTAATTTCTAAGCTAGAAAAATGTAAGCAAAAGCCTGAAATGCCATTTTTATAGCAATATTACAAAGTACAGTTTTAAAATGGAATTTAAATTATAATTGTACGTTACAAATTGTACCTTCAGGCAAAACTTAAGTACATATGGTATAAAACTTATGACTAACACAAACACAATCAATATGTTGTTGGGGAAAAAATATAAAGGAATATTCAAGCAGAACTTTATTCTGTTTTTTTCATCGTTTCTGTTTCAGCCTGTTGCGAAAGAGAAGAAGCAGGATCTTGGGAAGTTTGTGGAGCTGCCTGGTGCTGAGATTGGCAAAGTCGTGGTGCGATTCCCCCCAGAGGCCAGTGGGTACGTTACGTCAAACTTGCATAGGACAAAATGGTTAAAAACTGCTGAGCTGTGCTCCTCGGTTTTATCACATAGTTCTAAAATGTTCCTTTATGTCACACTGACGTCTGCAGATACCTGCACATTGGTCATGCCAAGGCTGCCCTTCTCAACCAGCACTACCAGCTTAACTTCAAGGGAAAACTGATCATGCGCTTTGATGACACAAACCCTGAGAAGGAGAAGGAGGACTTTGAGAAAGTATGTAACATTTCTTTCTTGCATACCCACAGTTCCTACTTCTTCTACAAGCAGCTTTGCTGTTTGCTCTCTTTTTCTCTGTCTGTTTTTAAGGATGACTTGTAAAAAGTTTAAAGCTCTTATAGTTTCTGAGGTAAGCTAAAATGCTGCTTTTTATTGCAGGTGATTTTGGAGGATGTGGCCATGCTGCAGATTAAGCCGGATCAGTTCACCTACACAAGTGACCACTTCCCCACCATCCAGCGTCTGGCTGAGCAACTGCTTCGGGAAGGCAAGGCCTACATTGACGACACACCCCCTGACACCATGAAGCATGAGAGGGAGCAGAGGATCGAGTCACACCACCGCACCAACTGTGAGTTCCCTCTGCTGCTTTGTGCAGAAATTGAGGCTTGCAGTAGTGAAATGAAGACAACTAATAACAATTAATATCTCCTTTTTTTCTGTTTTTTTTTTTTCCTCTCTGTAGCTGTGGAGGAAAACTTGAAGATGTGGGAGGAGATGAAGGCAGGCACAGACTACGGTCAGACCTGCTGTATGAGAGCTAAGATTGATATGAACTCCAACAACGGCTGCATGCGTGACCCTACGCTGTACCGCTGCAAAAACGCCCCCCATCCCCGCACTGGCAACACGTACAAGTGCGTACACACACACACACACACACACACACACACACACACACACACACACACACACCCCTTAAATGTCTTTTGTACAGGGATGTCATAATGTGTGTATGACATG
Source organism: Stegophilus panzeri (assembly GCA_024331685.1). Classification (NCBI taxonomy): domain Eukaryota; kingdom Metazoa; phylum Chordata; class Actinopteri; order Siluriformes; family Trichomycteridae; genus Stegophilus; species Stegophilus panzeri. The sequence continues at coordinate 14,668,313 of JANDJT010000228.1, forward strand.
ACCTTTGTGTATGGGCTGCTGTTAAGGGTGAGACTTCACACAGGAGGAACTCTGTGGCACCTCTCTCTCTGTAAACTGGAGGAATTATGTCCAAGCAATCAGGACAAGGACATGTTTCTGCTTATCAATCTGTCCCATTATCTGTTGAAAACATTGTTTGTTGCAATTGTATTCAGACGTTCTAGTCTAGCCCACACTAATAAAAAAATAAATAAATAAATAAATAAATAAATAAATTTAAAAAAAGGAGGGGTGGGCAGAAAATTCATTTTTGGTTCCGCAAAGCGCAGTTTGTCCCCTTCTTCTTCTTCTTCTTTTTTTTTTTTTTTTTTTTTTTTTTTTTCTTTAAATGGTGGTCCTATGGTGTCTCGGTACCGGTTTTCTGTGAATCTTTAACTATTAACGTTAAATATGAGTTGTTAAATGGCATTGCCAATAGATGCTGTGATGAATACAGACTAGTCAGCTGAAATAACCGGAAATGACCAACTGGAATTCTTACACAAAAACTGTAAGACTGAAAATAAGTTGGATACAAAAGACAGTTAGGTTCCAGTTATTACACCAGGCAGTATTAAAAGGTATATTAATACACTACAATATGAAACAGCCAGCAAACACAAACTGCCCATTTAAATGTAATTTAAACCACCAATGTCTCAAAGACACACTGAGAAAATAACATGCCAATCAATAATAGATATCAAAGTTTTATGACCTCCCTAATTATACCTTTTAATTGGAAATCAGATTTTGCACACAAGTTTTCATAGTCTCCTAGATGCAAGGTTAATTTATACAGATACACCAAAGAGAAACGTTGAATACCAACACGGTATTGTAATTGAAACATGTATATGATCATTTTAATATTGAATGATTTGATTGTGCATAACTTTAATAGCTAACTTGGGTGGACTTGTGTTCTGATTTTGACTTGTAAAGATGTAAGTTTTTAATTTGATGTATAAAGATGTCTCCTGCTCTCTTGCTCTAGGGTGTACCCAACATATGACTTTGCCTGCCCCATCGTAGACAGCATTGAGGGTGTGACCCACGCTCTCCGCACCACAGAGTACCACGACCGAGATGAGCAGTTCTATTGGGTAATCGATGCCTTGCGGCTGCGGAAACCCTACATCTGGGAGTACGCTCGGCTCAATCTCAACAACACATTGCTCTCTAAGAGGAAGCTCACCTGGTTTGTGGATCAGGGCTACGTGGATGGCTGGTGAGTATTCCAGAGAACTTTGTCGGAATTGTCAGACCTTCTGTAATAAAGGCTCATAATGGAAGTGTGTGTGAGCTGAATTGTGTCGTCAGATATATTTTTAAGGTTTGTTAAGTAATACAAATGATGTTTGCCTTTCCCATAAGGGATGACCCACGATTCCCCACTGTCAGAGGAGTCCTGCGTAGGGGAATGACAGTTGAAGGGCTCAAGCAATTCATTGCTGCCCAGGTATGTGACCCCTTATGCATTTGTGCGTTTTTAGTTGTGTCTCTGTGTGTTTTATGTCTTTATTTCCTTACACTTCCTGTCAACACACAGGGTGGATCCAGGTCTGTGGTCAACATGGAGTGGGATAAGATCTGGTCCTTCAACAAAAAGGTAAAGCCCTGCAGCCTTATATTGCATTCAGTTAGACCGCATCTGTTGTCAGTAGTGTCATACTTCTCAGTAAGCTCTCTGATGTAGGATATGAGTTGAAAAAGTGCTTCCAAATGACTACAGAAAGCACTCGTAAGCCCTTGTTTCTTTTTTTTTTTTGCTGGAAGCTTGATTGCAGAGACTCAGACACCTGACAGTAACCAGTGGACTGATCACATACATTGGGCTCTTATAATATTCTATTTATTCTTACTAAAAGATTTGTCCCTTCTTTGTTTAATGTGATGCTGCTTGCTTAATCTACATTTTGATGCCTGTTGAACATTAAGAGGGCCCTGTATTCTTTAAGTCTGTTGTGTATCCTCATTCCCGGCCTTGTGTGAGCATGGCGCTTAACTCCTATCCTCGCCTTCTTTCCTTCATGTTTTCTTTCATCATCCTATCTCATTGCCTCCTACTACATTTTGTTGCAATTTGTTCAATCTAGAGCCCCCTCCCCCTTATTGTAGGTGTGTTATTTTGGCAGCTGCTCTTTTGAAACCATACCCCTTAATTATGTTATGAAGACTGATTTGTAGCCCGTCCGATTCAAACCCTTGGAGATCATTACCTGTTATTGCACAGTAAATAATCAGCACATTCTGCATAGTGTTTTGCATCATCTGCATCACATTTCTCACCCAAAAGCGTGCCATTGGCTTAAACTGTCTGCTCACTCGGTGCTTGAACCTGTAACATGCTATGAACAACATCTTATTCTGGTTGCAGCCAGGAACACATTTCTTGGCTCTTTAGTTAGCGTTATCTTTCTCTCATCACTTTTTTTTTTTTGTGTACAATTAACATTTTTGTTACATGCTTTTTTTTGTTTGTGTAGAAGGATAGCACTGTAATTGGTCTTTGACTTCGATCTGGCTGCAACTTACAGTCTCATTATTCCAATAAAGATTGGAGGAGGCACAGGTGGAGGATAGTTACACATCCTTCAGTTGTTTCTGAATGATAGGAGCAAGTAGAAAGCACCTCAGTACATTTCCCATTCTGTCTGACCTGAACTGTCTGACCTCTTGAACTCTGTCCTGTGTTCTGCATTAAAATGCATCTCACTCTTCTGTTTCCAAGCTGCCAGTTAGCTGTAAAAAGGTACTCTTCCTCCTCCTTGTCCTTGTCTGCATTCTCCTCTTGTTTTCCCTCCTCACTTCTCTATCCTTCCGATTCAATATTTGTAGTTCCTCTCATACTATCTTTCCAACCCCCAGGCCATCTGTCACAGAAGGCAAAACTGTAATTTTGGCAAGAACAGATGTCTATTGTGCATTTTTTTTGTTTGTTTTTTTTAAGTGAGCAATCTTTATAAATTTTTTGGAGCTAATACAGCTTATCCATACATTATAACAGTTTTCTGTGATGGGACCTGACACTGTTGCTCCTCCTGGCTTTCCCACTATGTATTTGCTTATTTTTTTTATGGCTCCCTCCCTTCATACAGCTTCTGGCAGATTCCACAGACCATAGTATTCCACTTCATGACTCCTAGTTACATTCAGTTGGACTCGGTTGTTTTGCAACTTGGTAATTTTAGTCTAAAACATTTTGCTTCATGTAGTGGTTTTGTAGTCACACATCATACTGAGTACTCCATAAGAGTTGCTGATGTTACTGTGGAAAACCCTGACCATTTTAATCTTGTGCTTTTGGATGTAACTTTAAACTTGCGCTATAGTTCAGCTTTCCTCACACTTCATCTGTCTCTCCTCCATCATATGTTCCTTTTTGTTACCTTTTTGGGCTCTTGCAATGGCAGAATGTTTTTTGTTTTGTTTTACCCTGTCTGTCCCTCTTCATCATTGTCTCGTGATCTTTCTTGCTCTCTCTGCCATAGGTCATTGACCCAGTAGCTCCCAGGTACAGTGCCCTGCTAAGCTCACAGGTCGTTCCCATCTCCATTTCTGATGCCAAGGACGAAATGAAGGAGGTGGCCAAACATCCCAAGGTAAATACTAAATGTTAATCTTTTAAGGATGATGCTAGGCTATTGTATTACATTGCCATGTAATCCAGCTCTGTAAATAGAGGCTCCCCTAACCGCAGTCTCTAGGTGGAAATCAAGAAAGGTAACACTAGTACGCCTTAAGCCAAGTTCACACTACACGACTTTCAATGTTGGCAGATCGCTGTGCTGCTCACACTACACGACTTGCTGTCATTGTGTTCACGCTACATGATTGCTCGGCGACAGGGGGTCACACACTACACAATCTGACAACGACTCTGTCACCCGATGACTCTATCTGCTGTCCAAATTACGTTTTGTCATGAACACACACGCACGAGAAGTGACATGGATATATGACGCAAAAACCACATGCGAAACAGGAGTTATTTATTTGAAGATGGACGTAGGACAGAAACGAGCAGCGCGAGCTGTTTGAGCGATGATTTGTGTTGAAGAAACCCCAAAAAGGAAAAGACAAAGAAAGTGGTTGAAAGAATGTCTTCTTTGAATGTTAAAAAGTTGTACAGCTTCTTGCCTTTATGCTTCTGCCATATGTTTCGCGAGTTTCGCTTCCTCACGGTGACCTCACCCCATGCCTTGCTCTCTCATTGGCTGTAGCTCGTCGCTGCAATTGTTGCCAGAGACGACACTTTTCACACCACAGGATGTGGAGTTGCCTGACAGCTCCAGATATTTAGCATGCCAAATATGTGTGGCGTCGGCGAGCCCCAGTGATGCGTCGTTGTGTAGTTCACACATAACTATTGAGCGCCAATTGCTCGCCGAGTTGCCTCCGACCAAATGGTTTTTGTCGGCGAGCTAGGTCTTCTTTCTGTTTACGAACATGACGTAACCACACAAAGACAAATGACGTCGAATCCAACCCAACAGCTCAAATTATAAATCAAAATAAAATTTTGTTCATTTTTAACCAAAAATAGTTCCGTATTGCAGCTTTAAATATGCTGTTTTGTTTTCCTTTTCACTGGCATTCTCGTGCACTCTCTCCCGCTCCACTCTAGTGTTGGCAATAACTGTTAGCATTAACAGAAAAAATGTAACGTAAACATTAGACAATCGATTTTGGAAAAGGAATATATCAACATGTTAAGGTTCCAGACAGAATCATTAAAAAATCCAGAATCCTGTTGGGTTTTTGCGAATGCTGCAAAAACTGTACTGCACAGCAGGTAACATTATTACAGCCTCCTCTACTCGCCTTAAACCAGAAATGCTCCTTTTCCTGTTTTGTTTTTTTTGTTTGTTTGTTTGTTTGTTTTGTTTTTTAGGTTACCAGTTCGGGATAATTAAATCGTTAATCACAGTAATTTTCATCAATTAGGAAAAAATCCATGACTGAAAGTAGTATTATATAGTCTTATCCAGTATAGTACTACAGATCGTGGTTTGGTCTGGTTGAACAATGAGAATTTAGAATGTTTTCTTTTTTCCTATGTAGAACACAGATGTGGGGATGAAGCAGGTGTGGTATGGCCCAAAGGTGTTTGTTGAGGGAGCTGATGCTGAGACCTTCGCTGAGGGCGAGACTGTTACCTTCATTAACTGGGGCAACGTCATCATCACTAAAATTCACAAGTAAAATACTTCTGGCATTGGACAGCTAATGTATACTCAACATTTAACAAAGTTCTTGATTGAAAGCAAGAAATGTCCTGATTTTATTTAATTTTTTTTTTTTACTTTTGCTGCTTTAGAGACAGTAGTGGAGCAGTCTCATCTCTGGAAGGCCGTCTGAACCTGGAGAACACGGACTATAAGAAGACCACTAAGATCACTTGGCTCACTGACACCCCCAAAGCTCCCTTCACCCCTACTGTGTGCGTCAACTACCAGCACCTCATCACCAAACCTGTGCTGGGCAAAGATGACAACTTCAAGGACTACATTAACCAGAACAGCAAGGTGAATGATCAGGCTATTGGAGCATGGATAATTGCTATACCATCTTTTTCCAGACTGTATACTGTTTCCATTTCTCCAGCAAATGCAGTGACAAAAAGGAAAGTAATAAGTATCTCAGAATTTTTCACTAATTTGCCTGTTTGATATGTTTTTAAAAGCTGTGTGTTAAAGTAGTTAGTCAAATTTTACTGTTTTTTGGCTCACAAACATTATAATTGACAGTTGTCATGGCATGAGGAAATCAGTAAACTGTACCCAAATTTTCAACTCCTTCTGTATTCTGATAGCACGTTAGAGCTGTAATCTCTAGCGCTGAGATATCATCAAACTGACTGAGCTCAGCACTTTCAACAGGAAACTTTACAAAAAGGTTATTGATATATCTGTATTAGACAAATAAACACATCAGTATGGAAATATGCTTCAATTCAGAAGTGTAACCCAGCCTTTAGACTGCTTTTTTGGAAGAGATGCGATCCATTTCTCAACACTCATGGGCATTAACGCCACGTCTGAGCGAAGTCGTATTCAAATAAGCTCAAATAAAATACGACTTTATCAAATAGACATTTTTAAATAAGATTTAAATAAGAGTGCATGATTTATTAAAAGGACATGCATGCATCAATTTCTCTTGACAGAATGTCCAGTCATATACTCTGATTTATTATGTAGAAAATGCAGTTCAGGATTGAAACTTTCTTTTTGCAGACTACAGATTAGTGTGGATAATTTAAATGCAGATGTGTGAATTATGCTGACATGAGGTCTGTCTGTCTGTCTCTGTATTTTATAGACAGAGGAGATCATGCTTGGAGACCCATGCCTGAAGGACTTGAAGAAGGGTGACATCATCCAGCTGCAGAGGAGGGGCTTCTATATCTGTGACCACCCTTATGAGCCAGTCAGGTTAATATAGTTCACTGCTCAGAAATAACATCTTAGCATGTTTTAGTAATTCTGTCTGGCTAATGAAGCTGCTGGTATATGATTGATTATAACAACTGTTACAATAACTCATGAACCAGAAGCTTCATCCCAGCTGGTTTACAGTTATTTTTGTAATGAATTAAAATACTGTAGGTTGAATATGTAGGCTGTACTGAATTATAGATTTTTGACTACTTGTCTAGTCCTCACAGCTGTAAGGAGAGCCCCTGCGTCCTGCTGTATATTCCAGATGGCCACACAAAGGAGATGCCCACATCTGGCTCCAAGGACAAAAGCAAAAGTCAGCCAGCCACAAAGCCTGTGAGTGCAAAATTTTCCATTATATCCTTTGAATACTTTTCCTTTTATTTGTTGTTTTATGGTTCATATGTATTTGTCCTCAGGTAAGCACGGAGCCTAAAGTGTCTGTAACCCCTGCAGCCAAAAGCCCAAGCATATCCTCATCCTGCCCTTACACACGTGTAGCTGAGCAAGGCGAGGTGGTGCGGAAACTGAAGGCTGAGCAAGCACCCAAGGTGTGCCTCTGTCCGAGTTAATAGATAGCTTGAATAACCCAATGATTTTTCTTTTTGTATTAATGCATTCTCTTTTTCGTTCTACTTTCTCTTTTACAGGACAAAATAGATGCTGCTGTAAAAGAGCTTTTGACTCTAAAAACTGAGTTTAAGCAGCTCACAGGTCAGGAGTACAAACCAGGTATGACTCCTCCCTCTACAGCACATCCAACACATCCGGCCCCATCATCTACCTCCACCCCTACTGACCTCTACGCCCAAGTGTCAGCACAGGGAGAGGTGGTCAGGAAACTCAAAACCGAGAAAGCAGAAAAGGTGAGGCTCTGGAAGTGATGTTACATTCAGTTCACAATGTAGTAATCAGTTAATCTGGTGATTAATATACTATTCGTATACTACTAATGAAAAACTGCTGTCATTACTGACTCAATAAGATGGACAAAGTTTTAATCTATGATTTATTTTATGCACTACAATTTATGATGTACCTTAAGTGTCTGTAGTGCAACCAAAATCTACAGTGCTAATTTAAACTAACTACTCTCAACATGTGGTTAGGATCAATTGTACATCCTGACTTATGAACTTGTGTTCCTATTTATTAATTTTATTTTATTTTAAAGGGACAGTGTACATTAATCAACATTCATAAATGTAAACGTACCCAAGTTAGCCTGAAGGCTATGGTGCCACAGGCTGCAGGATATTTCAGCCCAAAACCTGGTTGCCTCCGCCAAGAAGTTCAGACTCGGCCGTCAAGTTGTCAACAAGATGATGACAAACCTGCTTCCAAATCAGCACAGAAAATATTAAAGAAACTTAAGATCAGTGTTTTGCAATGATCATTTCAGTCTCCACCCAAATGAAAACCTGTGGTCTGAAGTGAACAATAGAATGTTTATAGAAAACTTAATAGAAAACTTAGAATGTTTGCCATTTAGGTGTGGAAGATCCCTCTAAAAGTGTCTCTAACTGTTATACCTTACAGAATGAGTCTCAGTGCTAGGCATCGTAAAATATTAATTGTATTGGTGCTGATCATTTTTGCAGGTTTTATAGAGAAAAATTGAAAAATACTTGAATATTTGTTTGGGGGGGAAACATGCTTAAATGAAACGTTGCATGATAAAACTATATGTCCCTGGAAGAGCTCAAAATATCACTTATTGCATGTTGTTATTTGTAATATATCTAAAGCAAATAAACCCCTATGTACAACTAGGTTTTAGGAATAAATTACCATTTTTAACAATGATCTATTGTTTCCACTGAAATGTTAAAGTACCACCCTAGCTGGATTTCTCTGAATGGGGATTAGTCACCTTGCCTGATTCTTAGGTCGGTTATGTGCTTAGCAACCTCTAAGGTTTCAATAAAATGAGAATTAAATTGATTTTCTTTGTCCATCCCCATGCTGTCCTCCCTAGGAGCAAATTGATGCTGCTGTGAAACAGCTGCTGGCTCTGAAGGAAGAGTATAAGAAGGTGTCTGGTCAGGACTACAAGCCAGGAACTGCCCCTGCGCAAGCAGCCTCTACTCCATCAAGCACTACTCCATCAAGCACCACTCCATCTGTTTCCTCAGTGCCCAAATGCCTCAACAAAGACCCCGTGGACATTTACCAACGTGTTTCACAGCAGGGTGACCTTGTAAGGAAACTGAAAACAGAGAAGGCATCTAAGGTTTGTATTCTTGTGCCTTTTTAACAGATACTCAAGTTCATCATTGAGTTGGTAGGCTGTTTTATCCAAAGTGACTAACAAATAAGTCAGGATACATCTCAAACACAGAGTTGAGCCGCTGAGGGTTCAAGGACCCAGAAAGGGCCTCCAACTGCCTACAATTTGAACTCCATCATCTAATCGCTAGCTCATAACTATACCTATCGTGCTGTTGTTGCTACAATGTGACAATGCTGTATTTATTTTATTTATTTTTTTTTTTTTAATTCACAAGTGAAGTTTTCTTCCTATTCTAGGACCAGTTGGATGCAGCCGTGAAACAGCTGCTGGATTTGAAGGCTGAATATAAGCAGCAAACTGGAAAAGAGTATAAACCAGGCCAGGCTCCCAGCGCTGCTTCAGCCACTGCACACGCCAGCCCCGCACCTCCTCAGTCCAGCTCCTCCCCTCAGGCCCAGGATCTGTATGCTCAGGTCACCCAGCAGGGGGAGCAAGTGAGAAAGCTCAAAGCGGAGAAAGCCCCGAAGGTACCTTTTAAGTCTTCACATTTACTCTGATTATTTTGTAATGCTAAATTCTAAGTTTTTTAATTCATATGTAAATTCAGATTGGATTCAAAATATTATTATTGATTATATGTTTGCCTTAACAAGAAGCGTTCCATTATAGACAATAGTGAAAACTCATGTTAAAATTTGAATAACCAGATTGCATAAGTATGCACACCCTTTTATAAGTGTGGATTTAGCAAACAGTTGCATTAAAACTCATGTTAAGCAGCGCTTAGTATACTGTACACCTGCCATCAGTTAAAGTGACTTTGATTAACCCCAAATAAAGTTCAGCTGTTTCTGTAGTAATTTTTTTCTACTGCAAAAGCTATGGTCTCTAAAAAGCTCACAGCATGAATAGGATCTCATTGTAGAAAGGTATTGATCAGGAGACGGGTGCAAAAGAAGTTCCTTTATTAGTTATTAGATATACTATGGACAATCAACAAGTAGAGAAATATCGACATTCCCAAGTACAGGACATCCCTCCAAAATTAAAAGGGAGACATGACGACAAGAAGAAAATGGCAACATTAAAGGAGCTGCAGAAATTTCTGGCAAGCACTGGTTGCTCCTCGCATGTGACAACAATGTCTCATATTTTCACATCCAGGAGTAGGGTGGCTAGACAGAAATAAAAACATAATTAAAAAAAAAAAAATTCGAGGGGTTAGGGGCTTGAACTTTTTGGCCATAATTCCAAAAGGTAGGTGTAGCACAAACAAAAAAAAAAACACAGCACATCACCAAATGAACACCCACAGAATACCTACAGTAAAGCATGGTGGTGGCAGCATCATGCTGTGTGGCTGATTTTCTTCAGCCAGAACTGGGATTTTAATCAAGGTGGAAGGAATCATGAATAGCTTCATATACCAGTCGATTTTGGTGCAAAACTTTCAAGCATCTGCTAGAAAGCAGAAAATGACCCAAAGCTTTCATCCAAAACAACAAAGGAATGGCTTTACCAAAAGAAGATACACATTTAGGAATGGCCCAGCCAGAGCCCAGACCTGAATGTAGTTGAAAATCTATGGGATGACCTGAAAAGGACTTTGCACAGGAGATGCCCTCACATTTTTACGGATATAGAACATATTAGCCACGCTGTTTGACACTTCTCCAAAAAGACTTTGTGCTGTAATAAAATCTAAAGGTGCTTTAACACAGTATTAGTTTAGGGGTGTGTACACTTAAGTAACCAGGTTAATGTATGTAAGTTTTGTTAATGTAACATTGCAAAATGTTGAGTGGTTTACATTATTTTGCAGGTTTACATATTTTTGACAGGTTGCAAGTTCATAGTAATGGTTAAAGTTCTGACATGATTTATCTTGGTTTCTTACCAAGATAAATACCTGAACCAAAATAACTATCTAAACATCTTCCTTTCACTATCTTTGAATAGGAACAGGTGGACACAGCAGTGAAGACCCTGCTGGAGTTGAAGGGCCAGTACAAAGCACTCACTGGACAGGAGTACAAGCCGGTGAGTGCTACAGCGGGAACAGGGAACACGGGATCAGAGGACAAGAGCCGCAAGGAGCGCGAGAACACTTCTGAGAAACAAGGAGGAGGAGGCCGCAAGCCACAGAAAGGAGGAGAAAAGTCTCAGCAGGGTCAGGAGAGCGGGGCAGGAGGAGCAGGAGAGGGTCAGGGACCAAAGAAACAAACCCGGTATGATACCTAGAAACCTAGAAGTACTAAGTGGTGATTTTGTGGTGTATTGTATTTTGTGCTGTCACAAAGAATCACGTAATAGATCTTAAGATCTTCATGGAGGCTTGAAAAAGTTTGGACGTTGTACAGTACTTCCATAACTGGTTATAACCTCCAAGACTAAATCTCGATCACTGTATTCATACCTGAAACTTCATCTCAGACTATGTGCTATGGTTGAGGACATTTGTCAGGATTATTTATACATAATGAATCACTATGAGAACAAGATCATTATCAGAGAACCTTCATGGTGTGTTCAAATGCTCACAATTGTGTGGTTTTATATTGTTTTTATACAACAGTATAAAAACAATAATATAATATTTATATTGCTTTTGTACAGCAGTAAAACAAGAAATTAATGTCTGGTACATTCAGTATAACTGCACACTTGTTCATGAGTTATTACTTAAAGGGGTCATATGATGATTTTAAAAGTTCATTATTTTGTTTATTGGGTGTAATAGGTTAAAGCATGTTAACCTATTAATGTTTAAAAAATAATTATTTTTTTTCACATGTTGTACATCATTGCAGCACCTCTATTCCCAGTCTGCCTGAAATGCTCCGATTGAGTTCTGATTTCTCCAAAGCCCCTCCTTCCGAAAAGCCCAGAGTGCTCTGATTGGCCAGCTGACCCATTGCGTTGCGATTGGCCAAAAACCTCAAGCGTATGTCGGAAATGTAACGCCGCTTAGCATAATGGCGAGCTTCAGCTTCCAAGGCTTCTAAAGCAATTCTAAGCTTCTAAGCAACACAGTTAATAATGTCGTCGGTTCAGGAAGCTCTCCTCTATAAAATGCGCTGTGCGCAAGCAAACTTTTGGGTTGTACTTCTCAGGAACAGTGTTATAAATAAATGTTAACCACTGATTCCTAATTTTGTCTGTTTTTGGAAGGTCAAACAAAGGGGTTTGCTTTCGCTTCAAAACTAAGTGTCTCCATGACATGGCACCAACACTATAATTCACTGAAGCCTCGCCTTCTTTCTTCACGCCTGCCTTTGGGCGGGGTTATGCTAATATTTCAAATTGTGACGTAGATGTTTGCGGGAGTAATATCTGGATTTTGATCGAGGCATTTTAGGCAGGTCCGGAGCAGTGTTCTCTGTTAGATAGAATAAATCCCTTTGTGGGAGACGTTGAGCTTTGTAACTTTGCAGATCTTATACATGCACAGGTACATTACACACTAAAGGAAAAGGAAAACGTTAATAAGCACCCTTTAATTAGTGGCCTCACATTTTCTGCTGTATTTCCATGTTAAATTTTAGGTTAGGACTTGAGGCAAAGAAAGAGGAAAATCTGTCTGACTGGTACTCTCAGGTACTGTGCTTTATGATTTATATCGTATGTCATTTACAGTTGTGTGTTCTCATGCAGAAAAAATGTTTGTGACATCTTCATGCTTAACTAGATTCTGCTGTATCTCCAGGTGATTACCAAGTCTGAGATGATTGAGTATTATGATGTTAGCGGTTGTTACGTGCTGAGGCCATGGTCTTATGCGATCTGGGAGAGTATCAAAGAATTCTTTGACCGGGAAATCAGGAAGCTTGGAGTGGAGAACTGCTACTTCCCCATGTTCGTCTCTCAAGCAGCTCTGGAGAAGGAGAAGACTCACATCGCTGACTTTGCCCCTGAGGTATGGATCAGTTTTCTAAAAGTCTGAAATATAGGGAGGCGTTTTGAAGAAAAGTCATATATTCTGACCTCTTCTCTGTTTAGGTTGCATGGGTGACGAGATCAGGGAAGACTGAACTCGCGGAGCCTATTGCTGTGCGCCCCACTAGTGAGACCGGTGAGGCACATGATCTAGTATAGCATCAAACAGAATACCTTGGTGCAAAATTTTATATTTATTTTTTATTTATTTATTTTTTTTTTTGCTTATTTTTCAGTAATGTACCCTGCCTATGCTAAATGGGTCCAGTCACACAGAGATCTGCCAATAAAACTCAACCAGTGGTGTAACGTTGTGGTGAGTTGAAATCAAAATTGTTCCATTAAACATAAAAACACAAAACATGTTAACACGTGCACTCAAGGTCTCGATTGTTTAATAAGACTATTCCGATTTGATACTTTTGCTGGTTCACACTAAAATCAGCCTCTTGTCATTGTCTTTCGATCTCTCTTGCTTAGAGGTGGGAGTTCAAGCACCCCCAGCCCTTCCTCAGGACCAGAGAGTTCCTCTGGCAGGAGGGACACACGGCCTTCGCCACCAAGGAGGAGGCTGCAGAGGAGGTTAGACATGAGTCTTTTGTGCTACTGCAGTTACCTTTGTAAATAAAACTCCCTGCAGTGGGTACATGTGTGTATGTGTGTGTTTGTGAGAACAGGTTCTACAGATTTTGGACTTGTACGCACGGGTGTACGAGGAGCTCATGGCCATTCCTGTGGTTAAAGGTAGGAAAACGGAGAAAGAGAAGTTTGCAGGAGGAGACTACACTACAACCGTAGAGGCCTTTATCTCAGCCAGTGGAAGAGCCATTCAGGTCATTGCTCACTCTTGTAACATTCCTTGCACACGGAAAATTCTACAGTTCTCGTCTTTTGAAATAAGATGAATTTTTGTTATCTATTCTTAAATGGAAAAAGCCCATTAGAGTTGGTGTATAATCTAGGAGAGAACCTGAGGTTAAATCTGTCTCTTTATGTTCTCTCAGGGTGCCACATCACATCACCTGGGCCAGAACTTTTCTAGGATGTTTGAGATCATGTTTGAAGACCCGAAGAAGCCTGGTGAGAAACAGCTGGCTTATCAGAACTCATGGGGTTTAACCACACGCACCATAGGAGTCCTGACCATGGTGCACGGAGATAACATGGGCCTGGTGCTGCCACCCAGAGTGGCCTGTCTGCAGGTACAAACTACTCAAACTCAGTGAAGCTTCTCTCAGTACTTCTGAACTTCAGTTTCTCACATGTTTGTTTTATCAGGTGATCATCATTCCCTGTGGTATCACAGCCTCGCTGTCTGAGGCTGAGAAGGAGCTGCTGTTGGCTCAGTGCACCAAGTATCTCTCCAGGCTGCAAAAAGCAGAGGTCAGGGTGAAGTCTGACCTTCGTGACAACTATTCACCTGGCTGGAAGTTCAATAACTGGGAGTTGAAGGTAAACACGCGTTCTCTTTTATGTGATCCTCAGCATTCTCCATATTCCTCTGCATTAATGTAATAATTCTATAAATGTTTTATTTCTTGAATCCAGGGTGTGCCGATTCGCTTGGAGGTTGGACCTAAAGATCTGAAGCAGAACCAGTGTGTGGCAGTGAGGAGAGACACAGGAGAGAAGATCGTCATTCCAGATGGGGAGCTTGAAAAGAAAATTACACACCTGCTCGAGGAGATCCAGGACAACCTCTTCAAACGGTACACACTTGTGTACATAAACATATATGTATATATACATATATATACATATATAAGCAGTAGGTCATTTAGACTCCTATGACAATGTTCTTATAATCAAAAATATATATTTAAAAAAAACACTTACTCTGTATACTATTCAAGGGCTTCTGTTGATCTGAAAACGCACATGGTGGCAGCTGACACTATGGAGCAGTTCCAGAAAGAACTGGACCAGGGAAAGGTGTGCATTTTATTCAGTTGGGATTAACCTGAGCTGTCTGTGTCTGTTATCTAATTTTTGGAAAAGCAATGGCCAAAGCTAAGCAATGTACACTAACAATGTATTTTGTTAATGGTTCAGATTGTGCAGATTCCATTCTGTGGAGGCATTGAGTGTGAGGACTGGATAAAGAAGACAACTGCGAAGTAAGAGATCAGCACTTCCTACTCCCAACCATGTGCACTTCTTATCCTTATGTCACAGTGAATATGTTGTACCTGGCCTAATTAGCACTAACATTACTTCTGTTTCATGCCCATAGGGATCAGGATCTAGAGCCAGGTGCCCCCTCAATGGGAGCCAAGAGTCTGTGCATCCCCTTCCAACCACTAAAGACTCTCCAGCCAGGCCAGATGTGCGTCAGTGGCAAAGAACCAGCCCAGTACTACACCTTATTTGGTCGCAGTTATTAAGAGTCGGTTTTCTCTAAAACCTCTCTACCGGAATAAAGGCCAAATTATAGTCTAAAGCATCTTAGAATTGACAACTGTATTAACATGAATATCAGAAAACCATTGTTCTTTCTTTTATTAACCCCTAGTCATGATCATGCTGGAGTCATCTGCTTGTCTCGGAGTAAAGATTCTCTGTCTTTTGTCTGGCAACTCTCAGGACATATTTGTGTGATGCACAGACAGTACACATGTACTGTTCTGCTGTCAGATATTGAGGCAGAGACTCACCTGGTTTCTGTGATTAGACCTATACTGAAATATAAACCCTCTACATCTTTGTGTTTGGGTTTTTCCTCATAATATGTATCATTCGGGTGATTTCATATAACCTAAAGCTTATCTGTAATAAAGGGATCCTCATTTCTGTTATGTTTTGTGGCGTGATTGCAGTGTTCATTCTTCTCTTTTATTCTTGTAATGTTGACAGGGTCAATACCTTGTATCCATACATATGCAAGTTACATACAAAAGTTTGCGGACACCTGACCATCGCACCCTATGTGGGCCTTCCCCAAACTGTTGCCGCAAAATTGAAACTACACGATTGTCTAGAATGTCTGTCTTTGGTGTAACTCTAAGATTAACCTTAATGGGACATTAAGGAGCCCAAATCTATTCCAGCATGACAGTGCTCCTCTGCTCAAAACAAAGACATGTTTTGCCAAGGTTGGCATGGAAGAACGCAAATGACCTGCACAGGGCTCTGACATCAACCCCACTGAACCCCTTCAGGATAAATTGGAACACCAACTGTGCACCAAGCCTTCTTGCCTAACAGCAATGCTCTTGTAGCTGAATGGGCAAATGCCCACATTCCAAAATCTAGTGGAAAGCCTTCCCAAATTAGTGGAGCCTGTTATAGCAGCGAAGGGGGGCACCTTTGGAATGGGAAGTTCAGCAAACACATGATGGTCAAGTGTCCACATGCTTTTGGCATTATGTATATTAGTTGTTATTAGGAATAAGGAGGAAGTCTGGAAGATCCGAGGACCATGAATAAGTGTGCTGTTACGGCCAAGTGGTCTAGACTTGGATTTTTCTAACGTTGCTTTGTAAGCATGTTAAGCGCTGTATGAATAAATTTAACTTTGTTTTAACAAGGACAGTACACAAAAAAATGCATATCACTACTTATCAGCACACATTAATGGCAGCAATAAGAATCCATTAAAATAAGGATTACAATACACAAGTCTATTTTGCAATATTTATATAATCTGTGATAAGATGATCTGATTGGTTCGTTCTGGTTCTCTACTATTTCTTGGAGCTTCTGCATTTGATCCACCTTCCCATATGAATGCCCTGAGCATTTATATACAGTATATCCCAGTTACACTCGCTTCAATGGGTAATCTCACCTAAAAACAGTCGCTGCAGTCATAAAGACTGTCCTGTGCTTATCCGACTCCGATTCACAATGTGTTCATACTGAACATCCAGTTAGTAGTACTGTTTGGTTTTATAGTGTGTGGTAGAGTTGGGGTACTTGATCCCGGACTCGGACTCCAGTCCAATTATGAACAGACTCGGACTCGCACTCTCATAAATTCGTACTCAAACTTGACATGGATTTGGACATTTTGGACTCTGAAATTTTTCCGAGTACAGAGTAGTCTGCATCATGTGTAACATGAAAAGAAAGATTAAAAAATAACATAAAATTAAGACAACAAGAAATTAATGAATGACTCCCGGCCTGACACACTTGAAATGCGCACACAGAAAGCTGCCTCATCATGCGAGTACCAAATCGAGGTCTCTTTAGCGGCTTACTACGCTTGGACAATCAAATAAACACACACACACACACCATGTCAAACTGCCGGTCTGGCGGAATATTCATGAAGATACAGTTATGTCTTGAGTGAATGTAAACAGTTGGGGGTGGAATTGGAGGTGTGTCAATACAGTATACTGGATCTGTGCATTAGGTCTTAAAGTGACAGCAGTCTAATAAACTTGCTGCTGTCTGTGTCGTTAATGTTAATCAAACAACAAAAGACAAAGAAAATCACTCACTCACTCAATTGACTGAATAACTTCAGTACATTTAATAAGAATCACTGTATATGTCATACAGTGAAGTCTATTTTATTTTACATTTAATTGCTTTATTAAATTTCCATAGTATTTCTTATTTGAATAGTACCGATAGACCTACCTGAGAAAACGTATCATTATTGTGAAATAAGATTGCATTCATATCGCCCACCCCTAAACATTAGCATTTGGTGATTCCAGTCTTGAATTTCATGTAAAATGTGAAACGTACTTCTTAATGTAGTAAATATCATAAACCCTGCTGATTTTTTCATTTTAGAAATGAAAATGAAAAAAAGTTACAAGAACAGAGCTGTGTTCAGAAATGAGTTTGTTGTCATTCATAGACAGATTAAAAGCAGTAATAAAGCATGAAGCTTTTTGTTCACATGACACGACATGACATGCTGCTAAATGTAACTCTGTACTCTCTCTCTCAGCCTATATAACTGTGTGGGAGACGCATCAAATAATTGAAATGTCAACTTGAACTGGAGGACACAATATAGTGTGATACAAAAACAAAACAGGTTAATTTGTATTTTCATACACTAGTAATATAATAAAAGCTCTACATATACCGCATATCCCCTTTTTGTTTCTTTGAAACCATTTTTTGATAGAAAACTAGTTAAGGTGCTGATGACATGAAATAAAAAATATTAAATGGCAATGGCAAGATATAGTGGTATTTTTTGTTACATTTATGTTGCCATTGGTTTATGAAGGTTAAAATATTAATTTAACAGCTCAGTGTTGAGTTTACAGTTGCAATTTCAAATCTTTTTTCATTTTCAATTTAATTATTTTCCGGACCCAACTCGGACATTAAGGACTCGGGCTTGAGTCCAACTCGGCCCCTTTTAGACTCGACAAAGGTAGACTCGGATCCAACACTAGTGTGTGGTGGCATGGTGAAATAGTTGATAGTGCTGCAAGCTCATAGCTCCCCAGTTTAATCCTGAGCTTGGGTCTGTGCAAAGTTTGGTATGTTCTGCTCATGTTCATGTGGGATTACTCCAGATTCTCCTGTTTTCTCTCACTTCCCCAAGATACACTATATGGCCACAAATTTACCTGAACATCACACGTATATGCTTTTTTGAACATCATGTTCCAGATTTAGTCCCTCTTTGCTGTTATAATCTCCACTCTTCTGTTAAGGCTTTCCTATAGATTTTGAAGCATGGTTGTGGGAATTTGTGTCCATTCAGCCACTAGATCATTAGTGAGGTCGGGCACTGATGTCTGGTGAGGAGGCATGCTGGTGTTCCCATTCATCCCAAAGGTGTTCAGTGGGGTTAAGCGCAGGGCTCTGTCCAACCTTGGCGAACCATATCTTCATAGACCGCGCACTATGCACAGGGGCATTGTCACACTGGGAATGGTAATGCTACAGCATATAAAGACATCCTATACAATTGTGTGCTTCCAACATTGTGGAACAGATTTTGGAAGGGAAGGCCCACATATGGGTATGGTGATCTGGTGTCCACAAACTTTTGACCATATAGTCTAGGACAGTGGTCACCAACCCTCTTCCTGCAGGTTTCATCTCCAACCAAAATCTAACACACCTATTTTAGTTTAGATCAAGAATATTTTAAGATTTAAGATTATGGTTGGAGCTAAAGTCTTCAGGAAGGTAGATCTCCAGGAACAGGGTTGGTGACCACTGCTCTAAGTGGACTGCCTAGTCTAGGTGTGAATGTGTGTGCATGGTGTCCTGCGATGAACTGGCGTCCCGTCCACGTTGTGTTCCTGCCTCATGCCCATGTTCCTTGGATGGAATCTGGCTCCACCACCACCCTGACAAGGATAAAGCGATTACTGAAGATGAAAGAATGAATGAAAAATCATTTTAAAGGGAGCAAATCTGTTTGCTCAAAAGAAATGTTTCTGGAAATAGACACAACTCCCTAGGTAATAATGAATTGTATGGGTACACCTTATGTAATGCTATTTCGAAAATGTTAGTGAAGCTAAGGAGGGGACTGCCTTCACATACCTGTGCTAGGTGTGTGTGAGAGAGAGAGAGAGAGAGAGTTGCTCATCCTTTGCTCCTCCTGTTTGCGTCAGAGTCTCAGCGGTGCGGAAGCATTTACTCAGAACATCGTACACCTGTGTTAATCCTCAGCGGCAAAAAAAAAAAAAGAAAAAAAGAAAAAAGTTGCAGCATGTAAGTTGTATGTACGCCCTGTTTTCTTTTATATTTTCATAAATTTAATAATATCGTCTTGTATATGATACCGGTTTGATTAGTGATTAGTTCCTGCAGTTTAGACTCTGATAGGAACTGATACCTGACTGCTAGTTCCTTAGAAAATTATACGGTAGTGCTTAATGAATTAAATCTCACAAGTACAAGAGAGACCTGGTGCTCAGGAGCAAAACATCACCTGGCCCACTATTAAACTACAAATTAAGCGCTTTTTTTTTTTTTTTTTTTTTTTTAAATGAATAAACAGTGACGTTAATACTTTTAACAGTTTATACAATCGGTCCTAATGACAGTAAACAGATTAAGTGGCCGCTTCCAGTGAGAGGTGTCAGTGTGCATGTCTGTGTTACTACATTTTCTTTAAACAGTGTCACTGAGCTGAGTTCAAGTGAAATGCCAAGCCTTTATCTGCTCGAAAACACACACCAGAGAAAGCGAAAGTGTGTTGGCTTACAAATGCTTTTAAAATGAACGTGCTTTCCGACTTTAAATCCAGCCTTGAGACATCTGTATTTGCGTAAAAATAAACAAACAAACAAACAAACAAACAAACGTATACCCCACACGGGTCTGTTGTCTGATGTAGCACTTTTGTTTATTCTTAATTGCTCATATGTAGGTTTTTATACTGTTACATATTGTATTGTTATCTATTCAGCCGGCATATGGTGTGTGTAATAGCCTATACAGATTTAAGATGCCATCGCATTCAATTATATAAAAATCATTTCTAAAAGAAACCCAAGATATGATGTAAATGTAGGCTATATGTTCATGTAAAATCAGTTCATTAGGCTGCGTGAACTCCAGCATGTCCTTCACTCCCTCCATCCTCTTCTGTCTTTTGTTCCTGGAAATTCAGACTTAACACAGAAAAGGCACAGCAGGCGCTCATACAGTCAGAGGAAGCAAGTGTTTGGCTTCATGTGCTCGAATGAAACACAATGGCAACTTCCTGTTTTCTTTCTACTCGTAAGAACTTCCCACAACATCAGATGCACGTATAGTCACCAATAATAAATAAAGAAGAAGAAGTGAGGTCTTCACAATGAGGAGCTTTGACTGAAAACAGTAGGCATGTACTAATCACAGAGGAGTTGTTTATACATTCACTGACAGATTAAAGGACTATAAAGGAGGACGTATAATAACGTCAGCTTCTACTGCCAGCAAAGCTTGAAGAACCCAGTGGATTGTTTTACCTGTTTTGGGTTTTTTTAAGCTTTGCGTTAGATATTTATTGCACAGTTTAGATGAGAGAGGTGTATCTATGAAGTGAGTGTGCAGCGATGGATAAGCTCGGTGAAGATGGCTTTGAGAGAGGTGAACAGTTTAGGGACTGGTCCACCTGCAGCTCTGAACACTGGGATGAGGATCACAGGGACAGCAGTGGCTTTGGGGATTGGGCTAGTTTTAAAGACGGTCTCCGTGAAGAGAGTGAATCTGCAGACTTATTGTCTCAGGAAGGACAGACTTCTGGCCATGAACACAAGGTAATTTTTTACACTTTAACTATGATGTGTGACATGATTGGCAACTAAATGGAAGCTTTTTCTTCATCTTTATAGTCATGATCAATAAGGCGTTTAAAGCTTATTTTTTTATTTATTTTATTTTTATGCATACAAATTTGCCAATACATTTTTAATAAGTTATAAGAGTTCTGTGGATATTGGGTTGGTAAAAGGATAATGCACTGGTGAGAACTATTTTTCTGCCCATGCTACAGTAAAAACACCAACATCCATTACAGTTGTATTTGTAAATGCCACTAAATATTGTTGCACACCAAAAACTCGGTGTGAATCAGTTTTCTTACTGAAAATGAAACCATTTAAATAAAATACAGTGTGTCCCAAAAGTCTCCATACACAGGGGACTATGTACACCAGCACCACCTCAATTGTGCCTTTGTTAGTTGATGTTCGTGGACGTCCACTTCTCGGCTGTTCTGCAACATTTTCACTCTTTTTTTTTTTTTTTTTTTTTATAAATGTGTTAAGTTTGGCAACAGTGTCGTGTGTGATGTTACCATGCTTCCGACTCAGTGGCTAAAGGCTCTGGGTTACTGGTCAGTTCAAACCCCAAGACTGCCAAGCTACCACTGTTGGGCCCTAAGCATCCATGCCCCCCATTATTTTATAGCTATCTGAAAATGAAACTCAAGCTTTTAAAAAAATAAATAAATAAATAAAAATAAACTGCTCCATGGAAAGTGAAGTGCATGGAAAAATGTTTTGACTGCTGAAGAGCTTAAAGCCTGTGTATGTACAGGTAGAGAGAGGTGATGAGCCCTGGATTGTGATCCATGATTGCTTTCATGTTGAGGAGATTGTGAGAGATACAGACATGATGGATTTCCTGCCACTGTCACAGATACTGCACAATTCCACACACACCCCTCCTCCTCCAGCCGTACTATTAAGGTGAGACATGACTTGTGTACCATAAAAGTTGAAATATATTATCAGCTAATGGAATGTATGTTGTGGCCGATTCAGGACAAAACCCTGGCCATAAAATGTACCTGCTTGCAGTGTAACACATTTTACACACACTGCATATTTGGAACACTCTGTTGTTTGCTATAATCCTCCAGATTTGAGTCAGTGATTATTTGCAAACCACAAAAAGGACGTACATTTTGTAATATATGTTTTCTGCTTCTTTCTCGGTCCAGAAAGGGTGCTAGCTTTTACCACAGTCTGCTGTGTGAGCCGAAGTCTTCGAGCATCATGGGTCCTAAACCCAACTTGCATTCCCACAAGCAGCTCACTGACACACTAAAGCTCAAACAATCCAACACTTCACAGGTAAGTAAAATGAAAGTACAGACACGTTTACTACAGTTAAATAGTCGATATGTGACAATAATACTAATAGCTGAAAAGGTTTGGATTAATGTGGCAAACATGTAACCTAGTAAGACCAGAAAAGATGCAATTTATGCAGGAAAAAAATGAGATTTTATGGAACAGAAATGAGCATTTTTCTAGGTTATTCTAGAGCACTAGTGGGTGCAAGTGGATTAACTGACGTAAGCAGCCATTGGGTCATTACATTTGCAGAACACAGATTTACCTCACGTTGGGTTTGAGAAGCCTCAAAGTTCCTCTGCTGCGCTCATCCAAACTAAGGTAGGTTTGTGGGTTTTTTTTTGAGAGACAGTAATGGGTCTTTACAGTGGCACGTAAGTGCAAAACACATTAACAAACTAAAAATGCAACAGTAAAACAAAACAACAAAAAATACAACAAAAGCAAAAAAACAGCAGTAAAAAAAAATGAAATTGTTGTTGTTATGGTTTGTTATTGTGCACTTACAGGCCACCATACATCTGGCTGAAAGTCTGAATTTGTAACTTATTTGCATCTTGTACACTAAACTCTTGTCCTGTATTTGTGTGTGTAGCTAACAGCACCCACGTGGTGTCAGACTTCTCCTGGATTCTTCTACCAGATCTCTCACCAATGGCTCAGCCAGAACAGTTTGAGACTACAGAATAATCAGGCCAAGAAAGACCTGCTGTAATGACACACACTGCCTACTGCAGTGAAACACTGATAAACTGTGCACAGAATAACATCAGTTCTAATAATTGAGACAATAAAAACAAGTGTACCATCATAGGAAAATGCTTTTTTGTTGAGCTTCACACATTAGGTGTCTATTCTGAATGGAAAATAAATTCACTCTATGTACAGGGGCATCTCAAAAAATTAGAATATCGTGGAAAAGCAGGCCCAGACTGGCCATCGGGAGCACCAGGAGAATTCCCAGTGGCCTGACAACTGATTTGGCCTTCTGCCCTGCTGTTTTTAATTTTTAAAATTTTTTATTTATATTATTGCGTGTACTATGTACTCAAGTCATCCTTTTTGGACTTCGGCATTTGATAATACATTGAAATAAATCGCTACCATTCTCCTCAGCTCCGGCGAACGGTTTTGAACAGAGTGATCAATGCAAAGAGCGAGGACGGAGAGGAATGGGCCAGGTGGAGCAGAAAGAAAGCCCTCTGAAAAGAATCAGCGAAAATGTAACAAAATTACTGACCTGTTCAGGACTTCAAGTGCAGGTCAGTCTCCTCTGTAAATACTGTAGCTTTGTGTTCGCTAACTTAGCTAAATAAGTATTTACCAAAGTTGCACTACTAGCAAACGTTAGCATTATTACTATCATCACTCAAAATATGCTAAAGGACAGCATTATCTACTGAATAGTTATAATACTAAGTAATTTAGCAGACAACTACCCAAATGTATTATTTTAAATGCTAAAATTATACATACAGCTAGGGCAAGCAACAACAAACACTTTTCCAAGGTATGAGTCATAAAAGTCAACATCATGTTCAATATTAGGATTTTTCTAAATAGATATTGTCATGATGTGGTTAGTACTGCACTAACACATTTAGGCAATTTAGAAAATTGTCTTCAAATATGTGAGGTTCAAAAAAAAACAAACCAAAAAAAACACTTTTTCTCATATTTTTCACAATAAAGTGGTGAGAGTTAACTTGGCACTGGCTCTGTGCAATGGTCACACTTCAGGGTTAACATGAGATGACCGGTAGAGGTAAATAAAGAGAAATTAAATATGCTTTAATATATTTGTATGAAATATAGTATGGTTGAACCTCCAGGTATTTTAAGTATTTTTAAGTCTAAAAAAAACAAAAAAAAAACATTGCCCTAATGTGATACATTAACTAAAAATAATTTAGATTCTGTGCTCACAAATTAGTGATGTTAAACAGTTTTCATTTTCCAACAATGTGTAGACAGTTCTGTTCATAGCATACATTAAAATGGCAAAACAAAGTGTCTCTTGTTTAACTCTCTTCTGCATTTTATGTACTTTTGTGACTAAAAAGTAACGAGTTACTGGCAGCTTTGCACTACTGGTGTTTGTTAAATGCTTGGCATACCCATGCAAGCTGATCTAAATTATGACTGCTCTACTACCTCTAGTTTTCTTGTTTGTTTTTATGGGATGGCCACACTGTGTGCAATAAATTGAATTTAGAAAAGAAAAAAATAGGGTTGCCCTGGTTTCAAAATTTGTTGTGGGTGTATGGGGTGGTCTGGATGAGTGTGAGACTCCCGACCTGAAATTATGTCCCAGTCCAGCCCTGTGGAAAAGTATCATGGAACTTTCATATATTCTAGATTCATTACATATAAAGTGAAACATTAAATCTCGTCTGAATTTTGCCAAACACACCTTGATGATCCTCAGACTTTTTGGGAGAATGTTCTGTGGACTGATGAGTTGAAAGTGGAATTGTTTGGAAGACAGGGGTCCTGTTACATCTGGCATAAACCAAACACTGAATTCCACAAAAAGAACATCATACTTACAGTCAAGCATGGTGGTGGCAGTGTGATGGTGTGGGGATGTGTTGCTGCTTCAGGGCCTGGGAAACTTGCAATAATTGTGGGCAATTATTGTGCATCCTGCTCTCTACCAGAAAATCCTGGTAGAGAGAATGGAGAATGTCCGGTAGAGAGGTAGAGAGAAAGGAGAATGTCCAGTCTTCAGTCTGTAAGTTGAAACTCAAGCGCAACTGGATTATGCAGCAAGACAATGATCCAAAGCATAGAAGTAGGTTCTAGTCCTGGAAGTAAGTGAAAGTCTGATCTCGGAATTGTTTGGTTGCAGTTTTTGCTGCTAAAGGTGGCACAACCAGATTTCAAGTTTAAAGGGGCAATTAGTTTTTCACATTGGTGATAGGTGTTGGATAACTTTTTTTGCTTCAGTAAATAAAAACTGTATTGTGTGTTTAGTCAGGTTGCCTTTGTTTTGTTATATTTTGTTTGAAGATCTAAAACTATTTAGTATGAGATGTAAACAAAAACAGAAGAAATCAGGATAGGGCAAATACTTTTTCGCAGCACTGTAGTTAGACGAAACAAACACACTGACTTATCTTCTGTCATTTTTTGCCTGCTGTTTGTGGGGGGAGGCAGGGGGGAGTGTTGTGTTACTTGGTAATAGTAAACCCCTTTTTTTTTTTTTTTTTTTTTTTTTTTTTTTTTAAGGACTACACCACTGATGCACAAGTCACTTTTGCTCCACTTTTTACAGCGATATCTGATTCAAAAGTGAGAATGCCCGGAACTTGTCATTTGCCAGCGAAAAAACAGTATCTGAGATTCATAGGAGATTCAAGCAGTTGTTATTGACCTGTGTTTGTGTTAAGAAAAAATATGCAAGAAAAAATATATATTTTTGAGAAAATATTCTACAGGCCTGTAACTCTCACTGCATACACACTTCACATACTGAATTGCGCACGTACAAAATTTGTCCATGACTTCATATTTTTTGATACGGATGTGTGAATGTGTGTTGCACCATATTCACTGCAGCAACTGTAGCAAAAAATGTGAGCATATGAGTTTCTTAATTTGTGATTTGTATAATAGGATTTATGCACCTGCAGTGAAGAATTTGAGGTGGTGTGACTTTTGTGTTGTTTGTGGGAGAGAAAAAAAAAATTCTACAAGTTTACAATTCCTAAAGAATTTTTCTCTGTGACTTCAAATTTACTGATACAAGTGACTTTCTACAACTACAAATTCCATTGTCAAAGGTGCTCAGTTGTTTTGTTCCAATAACACTTTAATACAATGTTCTCTCGCATCATGCCAAATGAAAATGATTTAGCAGATCAGTCAAATGAGGCCCCACCTTGCAACAAATATATCTGAGGTCCAAATGTATTGCCTACTGTTTTTTTAGGTTTACACCAACAGTTCCTTGTCATCGTACTTGTCAGCACCAGCACTGAGAAATTTAGGCTGTCAGTATCTCACCATCAGCTTTTCAACTGTTACACTATCAGTACATTTTGCATCATATGGAAACATTTCTACCTCATTGTCGGACATGTTTATTTACAGTCCTGTTTTCTTCTATTTTTGTGTATATCTCATACAATTTTTTTTTTATCTTTACATGCAATACGACACAAAACAAAGGCAGCCGGAGTAAACACACAATACAGTTTTTATCAGCAATAACTGCAACCAAACGCTTTCGATAACTGGAGATCAGACTTTCACTTACTTCTAGGTGTAGGACTTAGTCCTATGCTTTGGATTGTTGTCTTGCTTTGTAATCCCGTTGAGATTGCATTTCAATTTACAGACTGAAGACCGGACATTCTCCTTTAGGATTTTTTGGTCGAGAGCAGAATTCATGTTTCCCTCAATTATTGAAAGTTGCCCAGACCCTGAAGCAGCAAAGCATCCCCACACCATCACACTTCCACCACCATGCTTGACAATAAGTATGATGTTCTTTTTGTGGAATTCTGTTTGGTTTACACCAGATGTAACAGGACCCCTGTCTTCCAAACAGTTCCACTTTCAACTCATCAGTCCACAGAACATTCTCTCAAAAGGTTTGAGGATCATCAAGGTGCGTTTTGGCAAAATTCAGACAAGCCTTAATGTTCTGGGTTAGCAGTGTTTTTTTATGGAAGTACAATAGTGCCAAATGTCCTCAAGGCAAAATGGCATGTTGAATTACATAAATTGAATGAAAACATATCGCAATAACAATACTTGATTTTTTCTGCCCAGCAATTTGACACAAATTGGAAAAAAAAAAACATCAATATCAATGCTTGAATTAGTTTTCGCTGCAATTCATTGGGTTTGTATATTTTGATTGAAAACAAAATTCCAGCATTCAAAATTCAATGAACACATATTCACCTTCCTAAAATACAGTTCCAAAATATTCAGTTGTTAAAATACCATCTTCATTATTTCAATTTGGAGATAATGGTTCTCACTGTGGTCCTTTGGCGTCCCAGAGCCTTTGAAATAGCTTTGTAACCCTTCCCAGATTGATGTATCATGTTGTTCCTCATAATTTCTGGAATTTCTTTCAACTTTGGCATAGTGTGTTACTGGGTAAGACCTTTTAAACAATTTCATGCTGTAGAAAAAGTTGTTTTGATTGAACAGGGTTTGCAGTAATCAGGCCTGGTTGTGTCTAGTCCAGCTGAACCCCATTATGAATGCAGTTTCATAGATTTGGGGAATTAGTAGCAAAGACATTTTCACGCAGGCCCAGTTAGTATTAAATAACTTTTTTTGCTTCAGTAAATAACATTATTATTTAAAAACTGTTTTGTGTTAACTCGGGTTGCGTTTGTTTTATCTTAAATTGTTTCAGAAATTAAAACAAAATCTATTATGATATACACAGAAACAGAAGAAATCACTGTACTTTCACAGCACTGTACTTGTGAAAGCAAGTAATGGAAATGGAGGCTGTAACTAAGTGCTTGAATAATCGTCACTTTGCAGTGACGCTTGAGAGAGCAAGGATATTCCATTTGACTTGCCATTTCCATTTGACTTCCATTCCTTTCTCCTCACGTCTCATTCTTGCATCCTTCTCTCACATTCTAAGAGGGTGGAGCCAAGATGCAAGGGAAGGAAATGAGGATGCACAAATAAGAAATGAGAAGCATCGTATGAACAGTTTCACAAGGGCAGGAGAAGCAGACAGACAGTTAGTAACACTTCAGTTTGTTTTGAATTTCAGCCTGTAAGGAATCTTCTCCATTTTTAAAAATATTTTTAGTTTAAATTTAGTTTTCATTTCATACTTACATTTATGGTATTTGGCAGACACCCTTAACCAGAGCGACTTAGAATTATCTCTTCTTTTTATATATATATATATATATATATATATGTGTGTGTATGTGTGTATGTGTGTGTGTGTGTGTGTGTGTGTGTATATGTATGTATGTATGTATGTATGTATGTG
>JANDJT010000228.1:14696516-14720263 GCA_024331685.1 Stegophilus panzeri
CTCATTATTCTCCCTGATACTGGGCCACCATGCATCACGAATGGAATGTCACGAACACAGTATCGAACAGGTGGTGCTGGATTTGAACTCACGCAGAAGCAGAAGTCCTAACCACTGAGCTACCACTTCCCCTTATTTCACTTTATTTATTAATCATACAACATATATTATAAAAATGCGAATATATTGCAAAGATTGAAAAGAGGGATTATGGCATGGATAATGTTTGTACATCAAAAATACAATATGTGAACTACCTGTTTGCTATGAAAAGGCTGGAAAAGAAGAATGTCCCTTTTCCAATTCCCAATTTTTAAATGGCTAGTTTCAAGTCTTTTGTGTGTTTTTGATATGTAGTTGTGCTGAAAAAGTTTTACTGAAACCTATCAACCCTGTTTAAACACAGTTGAACAAATGTATGTCTAAAATCACTCAAAATAAACTGCTAGCCTGTATGCTGGATGACTATATGTTGTTGACTCTCAACTGTCTATTACAGCCTTACTAAGAATAAATCACTAGGTAGTAGCCTATTGCATGAGTCAGTTGTGATAGCTTCTCAACCTAATTTAGTTTGAGGCCATGTAGTTATTAATGTCTTCCTTCCCCAACAAAATCCAGTGTTCAAAAGCTGCTGCATTTTTTGCATTTCTTTCTACTGCACAACCTGTATTAAGTGTTGGAAGAGGAGATGGCTCAAGAAAAATAAACATTTGGATTAAATGAACTGAATGAATTGTTTTGTTTTAATATTAAAGTATTTATTTAATGTAACTACAGTACAAGTAGCACTTTTTTCCCCACACTGTGTGCAATTTGACATTTAAATATGACATTAATAATGTATATAGGTGTATAAAATGTATATGTGAAAATGTCAGTTTACAAGAGTGAGGTGTTAATGAGGAGTCAAAGTGATCTGACATACCGTATGTTTGCTTCAACATTCCTTTAAATTAGTAAAGTTTTTTGCAACATTGACATGTTTTTATATGTATGATGCCAGACCTTGGCTATTTAGGTTAAGGCTAGACTGTAGGTTCGATATTATGTACATGAGCTTTAGCCATTTGCAAATATAAATCCTGTAACAGGATTATAGGATTATTAATTTCTGTGTATTGCAGTTCCCAACCAGGTACGATTTACGATTTTTACATGTGTGTTGCATGTTACAAAAACAGGAAACAGAAATCTTATCTGTAGTATTATCTACTTAGCACATATTCATATACTTACCAAAAAAAACATCCCCAACACAGAGCAGAAAGAGTGATGCTTATTACTCTCATTCTTACAAAAAAGCCCCCCCAAGTCTGTTGGGTTTTTTTTCTCCCACCTCTCTTTCATGATCTCCACAGTCCGAGTAAATGAAAGTGGGTTGTTTTTTTTTAAAGACACACTGTTGCAGCAGACATGTTACAAAAAAGAGAGGGGGGGAGGGAGGATGTACACTCACTGGTTTCTTTAATAGCACACACCTGGGCAAATTTATTACAATTCTATTAGAACATATTCAAAACCATATTTAGCATCTTGCTAATTATGCAGGTAATTTTCACAGGAATCAACAGTAATGAGTAGAAATGATGTGGGGAAGAGTACAACTCTTTCATGTGGTAAAATCCTTTTCTTGATTAATTACCTAATGGTTGACTTTAAGACAACAAGAACACTATAACAGTGACAACAACTGCCATGTCTGAAGATATGATAACTTACAATACATTTCTTTAAAGTAAAGATCATGATACAGCAAACAACAAAGCCTTCAGATAGAAAGAACAGAAGCAGATGGCAGGAGTCTACTTCAAAATTTCCGTTACAGAAAAGTTGCATGAAGTTCACATGTGAATAATCACCTGAACCACTTGTCAATTGATTAATTAAATAATAAATAATAAAAGGTTTCAAATTTTGTTTTTGCACATTTAATCACATTTTTTACATGATCCCCCCCCCGCCCATTTTATCTCTTCACATGACTAGTTTGATTCCATATTGTTCACATGGTGCCACATGAATTCACATGTGCAACTTCAGGGTAAAACAGGTTGTTTTTCACATGTAAAAAAAAAAACCTCATGATCACATGTGAAATGTATGTGATTCTTCTGTAAGGATTACCAGTATGAGGTAGTCGCTCAGCGGGTATCAAAATAGCAGTCATTGCAATAGGCCTACTTGAAGTGTGCAGCGAATACAGACATTCTGAACTGGCACAAGACCGAAATTCTGAAATATCGAAAACTTTCCAGAGCTTGCAAAACAGGATGTGATTGCAGTGTACATGTGGCATCAGCAGTCAATGGTCGAATGGTTTCAGCAATGCAGTATGCCCCAGACACTCTCACTGGACAAAATCCTTAAGGGTCCTCCCTCTTAATCAATATTTAATTACTCAATTTGTCATATGGTATATCGATCTACCTGTGTGGGTTTCTTTCTACCTTCCAAAGAATAAATATTCAGTCAGGATTTTCAATCTGTATACATAACACTTTATGTTCTGGTCTATTTTTAGTCTTGTAAAATAATTGTATTTAAAAAGTATTGTGTCCCATTGGTCACCAAATATACACCCACCATCCACTTTATTAGGAAAACCTGTACGCCTGCTCATTCGTGCAATTATCCAATCAGCCAATCATGTGGCAGCAGTGCCACAGAGCTTCAGTTAATGCCTCCATCAAACATCAGAATGAGGAAAAACTATGATCTCTGTGACTTTGACCATGGCATGGATGTTGGTGCTGGACAGGCTGGCTTGAGTATTTCAGATCAGTATTTCTACTGATCTCCACAACAGTCTCTAGAGTTTACACAGAGTGAGTCGAGCTTATAATAAGTACAGTAACTCAAAAACAACCACCCTTTACAACCATGGTGAAAAGAAAAGCATTTCATGTCGAACCTTGAGGCAGATGGATTACAACAGCAGATTCCTCTTATCCGGTTACACAAGAATTTGAGGCTGTAACTGGACAGTTGTTTTTCCTAGAAAGGAAAAATTGTCTGGCCTTTCCCCCCCATCTTCTATTGTCCATTTAAGTAAGCCTGTGCAAAAACTGCAGTTTTGCATTTTAATTTTACTTACTCAAGCTACATACTTAATGACTTACAGTATGTAGCAGGCTTCATTCTGAACTTAATAATTTAAGTATATTAAATAATGACTGAACTAAGTGTATTGTTTTGCAGCATGGCTTGAACATAAATTTTAAGAATATAATGGCAATAATTGTTGTGATTAAAAGTCTATAAAGGGTCTATTGTTAAGATAAATCAGAAGTGTGCTCATCTGGAACTGTTGTGGCCATAACCATTCATATTACAGATACAGAAGCAGAACCACTTGATAGGGCTTTTATTTATTAAGTGTAATTTTGCAGTGTGACTACTCAATGGCAGCTTATGCTGTACATGTGTCTGGGGGCACATCCTTAAGCAAAAAACCTTTTGTTCCTTTTAGTACATCAGATCATTTCCTGTTAAAGCAAGAAATGTGGTTTTAACATTTCAAGACTGTTGCTTTTAGTGTAGCAGCTAGGCAGTGAAATGTACAGGCCTGTGAGGCAAACCATTTCTCTGATATTATATGATTCATAGGAAGATTCATCTCTGTTAGTAAGATTATCAAATGACTTATAGTCATAAATAAAAACACCTACAACTTGTTGAATGTTTAAGCATTTTTTTCCCAAAATGAAAGTGTAAAATCATCAGTTTGGGAAATTTAAACCCAGGTCAGGAAAAGGTTACTGCTAGTGCAGTCCCATGTTTTACTGCACACATCCTATTCAGCCCCGCCATGCATGTAAAAGAAAAAAACATTTTAAAAAGAGCCCCCAAGAACACACTCAATAACACACAAACAAACGAACGAACACACACACACACACACACACACACACACACACACACACACACACACACACACACACTGGCTAAACATAAATAGTTCATGTATCAAATAAACGTATTTAACATGGTTTTATTCTGCATGTCATTGGAGCACTAAACCCTCCTGTGTCCCCCCACTTGACCTCGGCCCAGGACACGTTCTCTGACCGTCCCCCTTTGATGACAGGGCTAGTCCTGTCTCCTGTCTAGAAAAGAGGCCACTGCATAGGCAGCACTTGCTTATGTAGATCTCCTTGCGCATGTTGTCACTGGCCAGCACGTACAGAATTGGATTCATAGCACTATTAATTGTGGACAGTCCCAGAGAGATAGTGTAAGGTGAGTAAAGTGCTGTGTCAAAGGTACAGGGGTTTTCTGAGAAATTAAAACTGACGGCCCGTAGCAAAAGAATAATATGATAGGGGGCGAAGCAGACCAGGAAGAACACGATTACTGCCAGAACCAGGTAACGGACTTTGATCTTCTGCTCTGAACTCAAGCCATCACTGGCCTGGACTATAGAGAGAATGGCACGGTTGGTGACCAGCAGAATGCACAGTGGAATGAAGAACCCGATAACAAAGCGGGCGTAGTTGAAGGCAGTCACAATGGCCGTTTTCTGTCCAGGCTCAAAGCACCGCTTCTCCTCGTTCATCTCCGTTTCACCCTCTCTCATGGTAAACACTGGAATGTGGACCAGAGCCACCACTATTATAATCACTGAGGTGACCATCACAGCCCATTTCATCTGCCTCAGACCTCGAGATTTTAATGAATGCACCACAGCGATGTAACGGTCCACAGACACACAGCACAAAAGGAAGATGCTGACATACATGTTATTAAAGAAGACGTAGCCCGTCATTTTACAAGCCAGAGAGCTCAAGTGCCATTGATGGCCATGGTGTATGTAAACAGCCCATGTAGGTAGCGTTCCTAAGTACAACAGATCACACACAGACAGACTCAGCAGGTAGATTCCCAACACGTTCTTCTTTTGCACCTCGAGGAAAGTGAGATAGATGGTGACAATGTTAGCAGGTACTCCCACAATGCAGACAATGCCATACAGAATCAGAAGTGGAAGTCGGTCATTTTCATAGGGAAGGCTGCAGTGGAGTGATGAATTCAGTGCATTGGATGAGGTTCTGTTAGTCAGTTCCATGGTCACTAAACACAGAATCAGTAATCATTAAAATGTCATTAAAAATGTATGTATTGTGATGTATGTCTTCTATAAATTTAGTGCCTATAGCCGCATGTGGCTTAAATGGGCGTGCTAATTTGTCTTAATTTGTGCATAATCTTCTTTGTCTAAGTGCCATTTTGTTTGTGCCACCATTTCTATGCAAAGTTGATTCACCCTGCTGAAAATACAATAGAAACCATCACAGAGATTCTAATGGTTTCCACTACAAATGCCATTGCAATTTATTAGCTAATCATTAGAACCATTAACACTACCATATTGGTCCTTAATGGTATCCACTAGATATATCATGCCACCAATAGAAGGCAACAAATTACCAGTAGAGACCCAAAGGGACCATTGCAGTTTCTATTAAAACCAATATAATAATATAAACAATATAATAATAAAACCAATTCCCATTATAACCATTAACACTGTTACAAATTCTATGATGATTTCTATTGTTATTTCAGCAGGGCAATACCACTGGAGCTTTGGTAATACAGACCTGAATAGTCATATATTGTAGCTTCTTCTTTTTTATCATTAGAAATTTAGGTGAGAAATCATGCACTAATCCTACAGTGAGAAGTTTTTCACACAGAAGATTAAACGCAGATCAAACAGACCAATTCAAGTTCTCGGAAACACTTTGTACATGTGAAACTAGGTTGAACAAGAAGTCTTAATCTTAAATTTATTTGATGAACATAATAATCAACAGCGTCATTTTGTGGATATGCCTGCAATCTTATTCAATTTATTAAACGTTATTGAAAAACAAAATCTCATTTACCACCATGTACGTTATTTAACCTTACAAGCATTAACGAACACGTGAATTTAAAAAGAGATGTACAGTGGTTTTCTCTGTTCGATCCTAATATAGAATAAAATTATTATAGTACTTACATACATAAAACATAAGTGCCGATAGATGTTCTAAAAGATTCACACGCTGTAATCTGCTGTAGTCTGCTGCATCTTCTCTTTTTTAAAAAAAACAGGAACTCAAAAGGTTTTTGAGTTACATATCCGATACTCTGCAACACATTTACGCCCTCTTCCTTTGAGGTGACTGTCAGTGGCTTGAATGTCGGCTGCGTACACTCTTATAGGGAACATTTATCAAGTGGTATAAAAATAATCTAAAACACTTCATTGAACAAATAAGTCAGACAAATAAGATGAGATCTGTTTGCCCGAGTCTTTGTAAATTTTATCATTAATGATTTTTATTTGACTGAATCTTGAAGATAAAATTAATTTGGTTAATTCCATCTCAAGTAGTTGAATAATTGCAAAGTTAGTTGCTTGACTGTTTTTCAGTTTTCCATTTTTTTTGGAATAATTGCCTCTATGTATTGGCATTGCAAAACCACTTGTTTTTTCTAGGTTTAACAGCCTTTGTCATGGCACACAACAAATTTTGGTTAGATGATTACGGAAACCTCAAAATCTCACCTCAGGGTGAGCCTAGTTAATTGAAACAAAAACAAAAAATCTCTAGAACACATTATAAAGGTACATGAAATTATATAAACAACAATTTGCATATTTTTGTTCCTTAGACTTAGAACTTAAGTCCAAATGTAATGCTTAAGATTGCTCACAGTTCCACTTTTAGGGTCAGTTTATAATGGAAAGGGTTAGAGTCTTAAATTGATTAGGATGTACCTAGGTAAGTATAGTGTGCATGCAAAAGATTTCAGGTTTGAGACTTCTCTTTTTTATGGAGGTGAAAAAGTGCCATTTTTAAAAGAATTTCCCTCACTTTTGGGTTGAATATCTCTGGTGGAGTTTGAGATTGGAAGTAAACTCTACAGGACAGTGGACCTTGAGGGCCAGATTTGAAGGACCAGCCTGATCGATCATGTTGGTACAGGTGTACAGTTGGTATGTATGAATAGATTTTATGAAAATATGGAAGTACAGTGTTCAGTTTGGTGTTTTACAATTGAACAGTGTCATAAACAGAGCCGTGGTGTTGTTTTTCTTGTGATAAAAGCAGTAGGTGACTACAGTTCAGAAGTCATTTTTTCACCACTGTCCTGCAGAATTTACCTTTTTACAGCAGAATACTACTATAGAGGCTATATACACCAGAGATATTCAACCCAAAAGTTAGGAGAATTTTACAAAAATGCACTTTCTTGCCTTCATAAAAAAATAAGAGAAGTCTCAAACCTGAAATGTTCTGCATGCACACTATACATACCTAGGTACCCCCTAAAAATTAAGACTGAGACGCGAACCCTTCCTATTATTACATTTACATTTATTCATTTAGCAGACGCTTTTATCCAAAGCGACTTACAAATGAGAAAATACAAGCAAAGCAATCTCAAGCAGAGAACAATACAAGTAGTGCTACAATACAAGATCCATTAATTGAGTTCTAGAGAAGCAAAGTGCGCAGAGTAGAGGTGTAAGTGCCAGAGTAAGGTTTTTTTTTTGTTTTTTTTTATGGGTTGGTTAGGTGTTCACGGTAGAGGTGGGTCTGTAGCTGTTTCTTGAAGATGGTGACAGATTCTGCGGTCCGGATTGAGGTTGGAAGTTCATTCCACCTCTGAGGAACAGTTAGTTTGAAGGTTCTTGAAAGGGACCTTGAGCCACGCTGAGCAGGTACTGCTCAGTGTCGGTCGCTGATTGATTGCAGATTGCTGGAATCAGGTGTGGGACTGCTTGTGTGAGGAAAAAATTATAACAGCTTTTCTCTTTCATTATTCATTTGCTCTGTATGTTCATGTGTTTGGACAGAGTGGTTTTAGACAGCTGTTTTGATGGAGGGTGTGGCAATACTAATTATGGAAATAATTCCAAAGAGAAGGTCATTTGTGGGTTTTTTTTTTAAAGAAAAAGTAATGTTCTCTCAAAAACATGTGTGGTGGTAAAATTAGTTATCACCATTGTCTGCCTCCATAAACATTGAGGGAGGATGCTGAAGGAGGCAAATAAACTGACAGTTTGTAATCGCAATACTACCACTGTCCACTAGGGGCCGCGACACGGCTTTAAAATCACCTACAGAGAGCGTGTCTGATTATTGAACATGCTTGAGCAGCCGCATTATTACACGGGCGAAGACATCCTACAGACAAACAAACAGACAAACAAACAAACAAACAAACAAATAAATAAAATGTATCTAAACTAATAAATAAATAATTTTATGAATAATGAAACAAACATGGAAATAAATGAATGAAAATTAACATGAAATAAACGGGTACATACATGCAAAAAAATATGAACGGAATACGACGAAAATAAAATTCTGACGAAAAATAAACAAAAACAAAATTAATAAAGCAGTATCAAAATTAAATAGTACGTTATTTTGATGCATTTTTTTTTATAACGATTAATATATTTTACTACTACTTTGAGCAAGCGATCAGTAACGGGAACCGTCACAACAGCCGTGGTGCTTACACGGAGCTTTTTGAATGTAGCGCGTAATTCCGTTTCCAGTAATTTCTACGGGCAACAAAATCGGAGGTTCTCGTGAAGAGTGTTCCAGAAGTCTCCTGCCGACCAGACTGTTTCACACGTCTGTCCGCAAATATAATCCGTCCTGTACTTTTGAGGAAACATGGCTAAGTGGGGAGAAGGGGACCCTCGGTGGATCGTGGAAGAAAGAGCGGATGCTACAAATGTTAACAATTGGCACTGGTAAGATAAGAAAAGGACGCTGAGCCGGCGTGCCGCTGGTGATGGCCATCTTTGCTAACCATGGAAGCCTTTAACATCACCGGCGCTTACGGAATCAGCTACCGTTACACACATATATATACATATCTATCTTTAAACAATGTGCCAGTTATATAGTGAGGTTACTTTCAGATACCGAATAGCAGACGGACAATGATATATTTGTGATAGACGTTGAGGTTGTCGGCAGTTTTGAAATGTAGCATTGTTTTACAGGCGCTGTTAGCTAGTCGGCTACATTAATCACGGCATGGACACTCCGTAGCCTCTGATCGTGTTGATCGCTTCCTTCTGGTCCACAGTCGAGACGGCTCCAATATAACCACACCGGTGCGAAGGGTTTTGGTAACGGGACACTCTCCGACATTAATAATGAGATGTTGCCTATATAGACAGGCGGTACATTGCTCTGGACTGATGCTTTCCAGGCTGTTCTAGGTGTTTCTTTCCTTGTTTTCTCCACATGAGTGAATAGTCTAGAAACATCGGCGCTGTTGCAGCAGAAACGCCTAGGACATATTTACTAAAATAGCAATAAACAACGACTCCTTGCATTATAGTAAGAAGCGTCTTTTGGCTGGTATTAAATCACGTTTGAGTGTCCACAAGCCTACCAGAAGAATGCTTTGTAATTAATTACAAATACAGTTTAAAATAAGTTCGTTCATTCATTCGTCCTCTGCAGCTGGACAGGGTCTTAGTGGTTCTGGAGCCTGTCCCAGGAATAGTGGGTGTGAGGCAGGAATACACCCTTTCACAAGGGCCCCACACACACACATTCACACATCAACTTACATGCATGTTTTGGGGAGGTTGGAGGAAACAGACAGGGAGAGGAAAACGTGCACAGACTCTACACAAACAGGAACCGGAGTTCAGGATCGAACCAGGGATCGAGGTGCTGTGAGGTAGCA
Source organism: Stegophilus panzeri (assembly GCA_024331685.1). Taxonomy (NCBI): domain Eukaryota; kingdom Metazoa; phylum Chordata; class Actinopteri; order Siluriformes; family Trichomycteridae; genus Stegophilus; species Stegophilus panzeri. The sequence goes on from JANDJT010000228.1 coordinate 14,706,240, forward strand.
ACACTGCCTGCTGCACCACCATGCAGCAAGTATGACTAGAAAGACCCATAATCCCTGTATTTTATTTATTTATTTATTTATTTCAATTGCCGTTAAGTTGTCTTCCAAGAGGCATTTATGCCATCACGTGAGCCGTGACTTGCTTAACGAATGCAAAGAATGTCATGCAAATATAGTATTGCACTGTCATTTCCTGAAAGTTAGACAAGTGTTCTTCCTGCTTAAAGTGCTGAAGTAAAACTTGCTACGTCCCTGTATCTGTGATTTGGATTTGTAAACCCAAGCTGTTGCTTTCTTGGTCAGGACGGAGCGGGATGCCACAAACTGGTCATCGGAGAAGTTGAAAGATCTTCTGGTGGGCTTGCAAGTAGAAAACGATGACGGCAAGTGTGAAATCACAGAGCTGAGCAAGGTGGAAGGAGAGGCTTCTATCAACAACCGCAAAGGGAAGCTCATTTTCTTCTACGAGTGGAACTTAAAGGCCAAGTGGAAAGGTGAAAACAAGATCATCATAAAGCACACACCATGTAATCACAGGTGGAGGCTGGCAGCCATGTGCGTGTAGCTACATAAGCACCATTGTGGTTGTCAGAATAAATGAATACTATTCCCTTATTGTGGCTTATTTTTATCATCTGTGACTTTTGAAATCAGAATATGAATAAGGAACAAAATGTGTGCGTGAATTGACTCAGTCTTTTTCTGTGGCTGAACCTTAACTGGTCAAATAGTACACAGTACAGGTTCTGTAACGTGTTACACCCTTTGTAGTGAGCGCATTAAGGGAACAGGAAGATATCTTGGATTCGTGTTGGAGCTAAACTTAAGAGTTCTGCATGATTACCAGCTGAAGATAGAGGATGTCAGTGGGTCTAAGAAATGTTAAATATCAACAACAGGAAAACTGCACACTGTGTAAATTTGTGTAGGTTTTGATTGATTTAAAGCAATGATTGTGGGGTTTTGTGTATCAGTGGTTTCTAACCTGGTTAGAAAATCTACTGAAGACTTTATCTTCCACACACACACACACACACACACACACTGTTTTTAGGCACTTTGGCACTGAAGCAATCCTTAATAATCCTAGACCTTTATTTTATTTTTTTTTAAACAGGGACCTCGAAATCAGGGATCAAATACAAAGGTGAAATTGACGTTCCAAACCTTTCTGATGAAAATGATAAGGAGGACCTTGACGTAAGTTATTCTAGTGCCTAAAACACTCGATCTCTGTATTATACATTAATGTTGTTAGTTTCTCCTAGAGAAGCGCATCATCAGATTACATTGTGCGCATACATGCAAATGTGTGTACGTTTGTTTGACCATTACACACCCATCTAAATTATTCTCATTATTCATATCTATTCATTTGAATAATTCTCACTATTCTTAACTATTTTCTCATGATGTCTCTTAACTGTTTAATAATTGTGGCTTTTGCTTGAAACAGATCAGTGTGTCCCTTTGTAAAGATGAGCTTGACACACCAGTCTTTACTCTGATGAAAACGGAGGGGGCAGAGAAAGTCCGCGAGGCACTCGACAGCTACGTCGAGCTTCTCAAAACAGGTCAACCATTCTCACATCATTTATGACAGCCTGCTTTGTTAATACTCCAGTAAAGGACTAGCAACCCCTTACCCAGAACTTACTTATTACAAGAGAAACTGCATTACATCTAGTTACAGGTGTATGAAAGGGAAACAAGGTGTGGCATCTTGAAGGCAAGTTTGCTTCCTTTAGTGCAGGATAACAGTACACTGCAGTTGCAGAGAGGAAACACTAGAGGTCATCAGAAGAAGCCAGATTTAGTTTTAAATAGTAAAGACACCTAAATGTCAGGAAGTATGCCGATAAGAATAAACCAGAAAGCGTCTGATTTATAACAAATATTTTCTCGTTTGTTTTTGGGGTTAATCACCAGTCCCACAAATAACACTGGAACTATTATTATTGTTGTTATTGTTATTATTATTATTATTATTATTATTATTATTATTATTTTAAATCAAGGTTTAGGAGTTATTCAGTATGTGAGCTTTATACTGTGTGTGTGTGTGTGTGTGTGTGTGTGCAGCTTCATGATGAATTTGTCTCCTCGTTTGCACACAGAGTTCACGCAGGGTATGATCTTACCGACAGCTAATGGTGTGAGCAAACAGGCGACCTCTCAGGCAAAAGTCAAGATGGATAAAACTCAGGTAGGCATGGACATTTGCTGGTGGCACACAGTAATCCTCTAAATTGAGAAAAAGATAGAATTAAACCAAAAGTAATTAACCGATTTTAAGTGATGTGTGTTAATGAGGGGCGGCATGGTGGCTTAGTGGTGAGCACGTTTGCCTTGCACCTCCGGGGTTGGGGGGTTCAAATCCCACCTCTGCCCTGTGTGTGGAGTTTGCATGTTCTCTCCATGCCTCGGGGGTTTCCTGTGGGTACTCCGGTTTTCTCCCCCAGTCCAAAGACATGCATTGTAGGCTGATTGGCATTTCCAGTTTGTCCATAGTGTGGGAATGTGTGTGTGATTGTGCCCTGTGATGTCTTGGCATCCCGTCCAGGGTGTCCCCCACCTTGTGCCCAGAGTTCCCTGGGATAGGCTCCAGGCTCCCCCATGACCCTGTGTAGGATAAGCGGTATAGAAAATGGATGGATGGATGTATTAATGAATTGAAAGACAGTGGCTTTATCTTTTGGGAGCTTTGATTTATGATGGAATTTTTGATTTTCATGTACAGATTGGCTCAGGTGGCACAGCTCCTCCTCCCTGCACAGGAGTAAAGATCCCCACTTGCAAGTTCTCACTGAAAGACACTTTCCTCACTTCACCAGAGGAGCTCTACAGAGCTTTCCTCAACCAAGAGGTCAGTATAGTCCCATTTCATAACACACAAAGTGCTCTCTTCAGTATTTTCTTTTTATAATGATGGTATGAATTCTCTCAGAAGCAGTAATCTGTCTGTCTGTCTGTCTGTAGATGGTGCAGGCATTTACACACACGGCTGCCATGGTTGAGGCAGAGAAGGGAGGCAAGTTCCGCCTTTTGGGTGGAAATGTATTCGGAGAGTTCCAGGAGCTGGTGAGAATCTGCTTATTTATGTTAGAAGTGCATCTACTGAGTTCTCTATGGGTTAAAGATGAAAAGAACTGTCAGGGTCACTGCTGTGAATTGTTTAGGTTAAATATTGGGGTGACTGCAGTCCACACTTGTACAGTTCAAATATGACTGCATTTGTAAGCTTCTCTTGCTGTCTGTTCACCCGCACTCTTATGGAGAATCTTCAGCCAGCTAAACATGAGCGCATGAGTTACAAAGCTTCGTATCTACAATAGAAGTAAATCGCCTCATGAAAAATGAACAGTTCTATGGATAGTGAATGAAAATCTCTCTGGGGTTTCCACAGGTTCCTGAGGAGAAAATAGTCATGAAATGGAGGTACAACACGTGGCCAAGCGGTAAGAGATGAAACTTTAACAAGCACCAAAATATGTTCAACAGTCTGCATTGGTATGGAGAACAGAGTTCCAAACTTAAAAATATAATACATTAAATTTATCAGTAGATCCTTAAATAAATACATATAATAACTGAATTAGGGCTGCAACTAACGATTATTTTGCTAATCGATTAATCTGTTAATTATTTATTTGATTAATCTGGTAGTTGGGTTAAAAGGCCAATTTTTATTTTCTGTATTTCGAAAAAAACGTTACTTCACATTCTGCCCGATGTTGTCCTTCAAACATTGTGCAAATTGAAGTCTATGAAAAAGGTATTAAATGTTTCTATGTGGGCCATGCTATACATTGTGCAAAGGATTTTTTTTAAAAAAATTTTTACATTAAAAACAGCTGATTGTCCACAAGCTTTAAAGCAGAAGTTAAATCACTATATTAAAAATGCTAAAAACAAAAGCACAAACTAAGTGTTAACTGGTAAGAGGTTGAATGTTCTGCAGTAACACACACATTCACTCATCTGAACACAGTAACGTTACTTTATTCTGTAAATCTATGACCCTTACGTTTATATACAATTACATGTTCTAACCCCCTTACAGTTACTGCTCTCATAAACACAATTACTTTTGTTTCTAAATATAGCTAAAAATATTTTATCTTATTTTCACCCTAATTTCTCCATCTGGGGATTAATAAAGTATTATCTTATCTCATCAAAATGAATATTTTAGTCAGTTATTTCGCTTCCTTTCTATTGCGCGCTGTTTGACGCGAATGCGTGGACTCGCGCTCATTCAGTGAAGTTTATTGAAGACTCGCTCGCTGTCAGGACGAGTCTTTATGTAAAATGTATCTGCAGCATCCTACATGACAAGCCACATTAATACACTTATGAGTTAGTTTGAAGAGCTTAATATAGAACACTCTTGTTTTGGACGACCTGGATCATGCACTTTTCCCGCAGCAGCTCACTCTGTGACCTCCGCTGTTTCTCAGATGTGTTTTATTCATAGACCAGGTTTATCCACAGTGACGTCACAGACCCAACCATGGGTATGTCCATGATGACGGTCGTTGTCGATTATTTTAATTATCGAATAGTTGTTGCAGCCCTAATCTGAGTAAATAACAGTGCTTTTATCATTTACTTAACGATTTCTTGAGGAATTTATTGATGTATATATTGATAGATTTACTGAAAGATACTTCCACACTAAGAGAGAAGAAAGTAGCTGGCATTGCCTATTTTTGGGCTATTATCCAAAATTTGGAATTTGTTGAAGAAAAAGCAATGGATAATTTTATCCAGATCCAATCTGTTCATTAGGTCTTATGTAGAAAAAGTTGATTTACGTATTTTTATATCCTTTTGTATACTTGCCAATCTAGCTTCTACTTTTATGATCGGGCTTCAACGAGAGAAATCCAAATTGCTTACCTAAACGTTATTTTTAAGTTGGTCTGCTTATTATATAAAAAAAAAGATTTTTCATGTTATCTGTGACATGCCTAAATACAAAAAAGGGCTACGCCCAAAATGGCAAATATTAAGCTTTTATTGATCTTAACAACAAATCATTGGTCAGAATATTAGCAAGTAGTTAAACAACTAGATAAAGTAATTTAGTGTAGGGCAGATTTTCTCTTTTGATTTCTTTAAATGCTTTTTTATTTTTATTTTGTACACATAGACATGTTAGTTTGAATTTTACATAAAACATTCAAATAACTATCATGACTTTATCTTTGTGTACAAGAAGACTAGATAAGTGAATTTCTAGCTGTTCCCCCAAACAGTTCACTGCAGCAAAAATAAACGAGCAAATGGTGGCACACGAGGTCTCAGGAGTGCATTTGTTTCATTCTTGATGCTTTTTTTTGACCACTGATTTGTTAAGACCATTAAAAGCTTTTGCCCAGGAGTGTAGGGGGCTTAACATTAACACAAAAATATAGTGTTTGTTTCGGTTATGATTAAAGTTGGAGTTAAACCTTCCTCATTTGCTTCATTTTACTTTGCTTTGTCTTGTATGTCCATGTCTGCGCTGGACTGTAGAGCACTATGCGACAGTGACGCTGACCTTCATCGACAAGGGCAATGAGACTGAGCTGAAGATCGAGTGTCGAGCCGTGCCAGAGAGTGAGGAGGACCGCACGCGAGAAGGTTGGCAGAGGTACTATTGCCAGGCCATCAAACAGACATTTGGCTTTGGTGCACGACTCTGCTGAGCTCCAACTTCAACCATCACCATATTTTGGCTGATTTTTTTTTTTTTTTCTTTTTTTTCTTCCATATGTACAAATGAGCACCTGGAATGTGACTCTACTGAAAAACAGACTTAACATTGCACCATGTTCTACCTTTCTGATTTTGGTTTGTGTTTAAAAAAAAAATAATAATAATAATAATCCAAAAATCAGAAAAGAAAATGAATAGATACTACACTTGACATGGAGTATGAAAGGGGGAGAGCCGAGTCATTCTTTTCACGTATCGTCTGCATAGGTGTAAGAATCGTTTTGTTTGTAGCGCAGTAAGATCTACATTTGGCACGTTCACCTCCTGACCTTGTCTGGACAGGGGCAGACTTGACTAGTGCCTTCTTTGAATTGAGAGTTTAATTTATGGATTTATGGCAATGACTTGTCATTTAGGACTGAGAAAAGCAGAATAAAGTCAAACCACTAAATTAATCTGGTTTGTTCTGATTGGATATTACCATTTTTAATCCAATTCAAAAAGCTTTTTTATAAATGTTTATCAACATATATGGTATTATAAATGTGATACTTGCTGAAACATTTATTCTCAGAAAAGGACCCAGACTTGAAACAGATCCTGTCTTGTATGTTCAGCAGATTAGATATTAGGAGTTGTGTCGAATGCGCAAGTGGGCATTTATCCCCTAAACCCCGCCCCTCAATCCCCCCCCCCCATGATTGCTTTTATATTCATTTAAATAATGTATTAATTTCCCCAGAAGATTTTGTCTGTTTTATGTATCATGTCATTCAAATGAGCAGCTTTCCTCAAGACATCATGCAGAAGATAAATAATATAGAAAGAAATATGAACTCATTTCATAACAAAAAGTCTGGTGTTAAATAAGGAAATGCTCTAGGGTTATAGAAATCTGATTTTATTTATTTTACCTCAGTATCACAACTTGGAAACGGGTGAAACTGTTCCATTCACTTTTTCTTAAAATAAATTACATTTTCATCATCCTCTTACTTTGCTAATGCTCAGTGGTGTTTTTCCTCAGGTTGTATTTGTGTAATATAAAGTAAGAGCAGAAAACGGCTTTCAAAAGTCATGGAACATCCACAGAACATCTTTACTGAAAACCTTAAAACATTACATAGTGTTGTAGCTATAAAAAATATCCATGTGTATTCTCGCAACGCCCTTTTTTTTCTGGATTACAACAGTAAATGAAAGTTGGTCAAGGAACAGTACTGTGCTTTGATAGCACTGAAATTTCATTAGCTCTTTAACATATTAGATAGTCACAGGTTCAACAACAGTTATGAATCCAACAGAGGAAAAGGGAAAAAAAAACAAAGTAGCAGTAGTGCTCAGAATAGAAAAAAAAATCTTCCTCTTATAGAATAAACACAAAGTAATTTTCCTTATGTATTTAAAACTTACTAAAGTCATGAACAAGATATTTGCATTACATTACATTTGCATCACAAATATATTGACATTTGTTTGATCAAATTCAAAGTTTTTTGTCATTTTAATTTTCTTTGCATTTTAATTCTGCCTCTAGCAAAAAAAAATACAAATTAAAAAATTTTTTTTCTGGGAACTATTAAAAGAAAAACTTGTTGGGTCTTCATAAATTGCTAGTTTTCACTGAGGTGAGTTACAGAGCCAGCTAGATGAGTAAATAATATCTGAACATGAATAATAATACAGATGATGCAACATGGAGAATACCTCTTATTTAGACCAATTTTTCCCTCTTATCTATTGTATTATAGCAAATGTTGAGAGGATCCAACTGTTTAACACATGCAGTAGAATGATTGAATGAATCTTAAGTGCTGGACTCACTATTTCATCGTCTGTTATCAAGGTGACTGTGTCTCCAAGCAGATGACAAGCTCAGACTCCTGACAAACGGGAGAGAAATCAAGCATAAGCAAAACATACAACATAAGCAAAACAGATATACTCCAACAGACTGAATTAATTTGTGCAAAGAACTGAAGGTATATTTTCAACACAGCTCACAGTGGTAGTGTTATCAAGTCCAGATTGTTTTAACTGTGTCGCTTGAAGCTTACAGCATTACATTAAAATGTTTAGGAAAGGTGTTAAAAATATTTCCTACACTAGAGGAGTCTGAAGGCTCAGTGTTATGCCTCTCAGGCAGATCCTCCTTTTCTGGTGACTTGGTTTTGATGGACATGTTGTGCCACTTCTTTCTAGAATGCAGGTCAACAGTTATTCTCAAAAGCATGCCGCTACAGTGTGACAGCGAATCCTTGGCATATCATCTCCAAAGCATTGTGATATGGTAAAACTACACAGGCAATAAAACTGTGCGATGTTCTTCAGCTGAAATTTGGATACGTACCTGTGTCCCAAGCATTTCCCCTTGCCGGCTTTGCTCTCTTTAGTTGTTGACGAGCCGGAGGCCTGTTCCGCGAGCTCCTTCAGGAAGTCAAACAGCTTCTCAGACTCAATGCACTGTTTCCTGTAGGATGTAGGAAACAGTGAATGTGGTGACACAGAGGATTAAGCATATGAACATTATAGTGCATGGATATGTAAGATTACTTTTTATTTTGCACACACTTAGTGCAGACCAAAAGGAAGAGCAGAATAATAAATAAATGAGATACTGGTAAATCTAAAATGAGATATCTTTAACCACTCACATGTGGTTGATGGACATGACTCTGCTGTTCTTGGACTGAGTGATTAAACTGGTCTTGGTGAGCAATGAGATCAAGAACATTTCCAGTGCTTTAGCTTGGCTTAATGTCAGGGAACATAACAGAGTTAACGCCTTTTCTCCACCTTGTAATTAACATTTAGCACCGGGCTGATAAACAGGAAACGGTGCTCTTAAAGGATACATATGATAACCGGAACAGCAGTGGCCATTCTGCCCACCTCCGTATCTTTCTGAATGATTTTCTTAATGCGACCCTGCTTGGGGAAGTGCAACACAGACTGGCTCAGTGAGAGGAGACTTCACACTCAGAAAAAACAAAAAACTTCCAAATTACCAAGAAACCTCTGGTGTTACTCACGGGTGGAAAACGAACGTTGTATTTTCTTTTCTGTCCAGGCATTTCGGTCCTTTAAATACCCGCTTGCGTGTTACATTTTGATTAATATGACAGTTTGGTGTTTGGCCTTCCATTTGTTTACCTTTGAAAGGAAGTCCAGCACCTGAAGTGAAGACAGGCGAGAAGTGGTGATCTTCACATAGGCCACGCCCAGAAACTCACATCTACGTCATGAATTTTTTTTTTTAATTAAATAAACTTTTTTTTTGTTTTCGAATATTTTATAACGTATATACTTAGAATACTGTATATACGTTTGGCTATATTTTAAGTACAGGAACAACTGTGAATCCGGACACACTAAACGTCTTGTTAGAATTAAATTCGTTGTTTCTGTTTTTTGTTTTTTTGTTTGTTTGCTGAAAAGTATGTCGTCGTATACGTTTAAACGTTTAAGCGGTCATTATAATTGTAGCTATGTTTATGATATTTAATAATTTTACTGATGTGAAGAAGTGTAGCATAATGCTCGCACAACATATTTAAAGGAAGAAAGATGTATTATGCACATTATTATCCATAACAAATATAGCTGTATAACCTAGAACAGGGATTTTTAAAGGGAAACATAGCCAGTGGTTCGCTATCTATCTATTTATTTATCTATCTATCGATTTATTTATTTATTTATTTATTTGCTTATTTAATTATTGAAAATCACAACCCACCGTTATCAAACTTATTATAGCCTATTATACTGAGGTCTTATGGCTATTAGGCGGTTTGAATGGCTCCTTCAAATGAATTGGTTTAATCCAAACCTAAATAACTCAAAAACATGTATGCCTGTAAATAATGTCAGCTTGGACCTAATATGTTTTGGCGGTCGAAAGTTCAGGAATAGCTACAAAAATACACAGAATTTTATGCTATGTTCATTAAAAAAAAAAAAAAAAAAAAAAACCTATGCTGAGGCTGGCTGCAAAAATGTTGAGCACCTTAGGCCTAGTTAGAGCAGTCCAGTTTCATAGCTTTCAATTGATCGTGATCACCACCAGAGGGCAAAATAACTACAGTAGTATTATTAATCAGGCAAGAGTGGTAATGAAATGACAAAATCCGGGGAAACTGCGACATCTAGCGATGATCAACTGAAATACAATTAAAATCTTGATGCGTATAATCATCAGCAGATGACGTGTGCGCGCGATAGTGTTTTTTGGAAATGAAGATTATATTAAAATACATGAACTTCTTTAGAGCAACGGTCTCTATAAAGGACATGAAGATGATTATGGATAGAATTATGTTCCAGTTACAATATATAACAGATTATATAGCAGCATTAATTAACAATCCTGAAACTCTGACAGTGGTGCTGATGGAAGCTAATGTGTTGTAACTGTAGAGGATGGAAAGCTAGTGCTAGTGTGTAAGATATCTAAAATAGACACAGTCACCAGTACCCTAAGGGAATATATTTACTCACATGAGTTGTCATGGCACAAGTTGGCCTATGGTAGCAGGTGGTAGTGTGTAACAGTGACTACAAATCAAGGAGTCTGGTTTTGACAAGGCTGTTTTATGGAAATGAGTGAGAGTGTGAGCAGGGGATTATTTGGTTCACAAGTTTTGACACTATGCTGAGTGGCTGGTAGCCTAACTCCAAAATTCTATACGACCATACCATAACCCTTGCTAAAATAACATATCAGCATAGACTCGTATGTTAATGTTTAGTATTTTATTTGAATTTTTCTTTCACACTCCAAGTTATAATTACTTTCAATAGCCTATGTCTTTGTGTACAAAGAAACAACAATGGCATTATGCATTAGTAAGCCATACTCGTTAAGGTTTCATTTGCATAGTCATAGTCACTCCAGAACTCATTTCATTTCTTGTCACTTCTGTCATTTCCGGTTGACAAAGAGCTGTGACTATGTAACGTGATGTGCTGAAGAATTTCTCTTCAGCTCAGTCCATATTATTAAATAAGTAAATGCAATTTACTACATGATGTCATGTTGTTATGGAGGGTTACAATACTTCTGGCCTTCTGTGTCATTGATATATAGTGTCAGTTGGCTATATTGCCTATTACATCTATATTACTACTAGAGCAGGGTTTAGAGCAGGTTAATTAAAAACCACTGACTAGAAAGTAAAAATATACTCATAATAGATCCTTTTTGTTGTTTTAAAAATATTTCTTTATATAGCCAAATACCCAATAATAATATTAATGCAGATCTAATCTCAGTCAGTAAAGAGTTAATTGTGAAAAAAATTTAATCCGACCGTTATCTAGTCCCTGAATCATTTTATAAATCCGTTTTAAAAAACTTCACTCTTTCATGTATTGTGATCTTAATCAGCTGTAAAGCATTTATATAAAGGGTTAGTTTTAGAATTGTAAAGTACAGGACGAACTAGTTTTTTTTTTATCCCTGTATGTAGTGATGGACTCAGCACGAGTGAACTCTGTCTGGCGGAAGAATACAGACTTGAATGTGTACGGTCTGCTAGTGCCGTGTGTTTTACATCGCGATTTAGTGACGGCGGAGGAATACTACAAACCGTGTGTGTGTGTGTGTGTGTGTGTCTCAGTCAGTGAGTAAGAGAGAGAAACTGAGCGTGTGAGAGAGAGAGTGAGTAAGAGAGAGAGAGAGAGAGAGCGTGAGTAAGAGAGAGAGAGAGAGAGAGCCATAATGACTGTTACTACTCTCAGTGTAAATCAGTTTCACGGCGCGCGCGCACACCGCTCTGTAGCCGGAGCCCGTGAACTGGGAATTTAAACCGGCCACCCGGTATTCTGTCCCACTGACAATCCCAACACCGTTATTTCCTTTAGTCGGGTTGTTTTTATCTGTTTGGAAATATGATTATACGGTAGTCGGAGCGCTTCCTGGAAGTTAGTTTCCCCGCGGATATAGTGTTTGTGGCACTTTTTTTCTTTCGGCGGGGAACATGGAGCTGGAGCTGGTGGGTCGGCGCTTCCTGTGCGTGAGCGGCGGAGAGGAGCGCGAGCTGGGCGGCGTGGAGCGCTGGGGCTGGAGAGCTGGACTCATCCGCGCTGTCACAAGCCGCCACACTGACAGCCCGACCCTAGCTGTGAGTCACATCTCTAAACATGGAATATTTACACCCAAACCTTCACCCTTTATATCTCATATCCCCAGCGCTTCTTGGGCTGCTTGTGTCTGTCAGAAAAGTTATAAAACGTTACAGTATTTACTCTTTCTCTCTCTCTCTCTCTCTCTCTCTCTCTCTCTCTCTCTCTCTGTCTCTCTCTCTCTGTCTGTCCGTCTCTCTGTGTCTCTCTGTCTGTCTCTCTCCCTGTGTCTCTCTGTCTGTCTGTCTGTCTGTCTCTGTCTCTCTCACACACACACTCTCTCTGTCTGTCTCTCTCTCTCTCTCTCTCTCTCTCTCTCTTTCTTTCTTTCTTTCTTTCTCTCTGTGTCTGTCTGTCTGTCTGTCTGTCTGTGTCCACACAAAAGTTCCGCTCGTGTAACGTTACTATCAGCTGCTGTAATGGTGTCGGGTGTAGAGTCAATAAACACTCAGCCGAGTATTATGAGCCGGGGCCTGGGCGTGTTACTATGATTGTGGGAAAAAAAAAATGTGTGTGTGTGTGTGTGTGTGTGTGTGTGTGTGTGTGTGTGTGTGTTTTGTCTTTGTTTTTATATCTTTGTGGGGACCAAAGGATAAGTGTCACAGTTTTGACCTTGTGGGGACATTTGGCAGGTCTCCATGAGAAAAATGGCTTTTTGTTTTGCAGAAACTGCAGCTTTTATTTAAAATATATATTTCAAGAGGTTTACGTTTGGTTATTAAGATTAATGTTGGAGTTTAGATTTAGGAATAAACATAGCATTCATTATGCATTATGTCAATGCAAGGTCCTCACAAGGTAACAATAGTAACACAAAGCTGTGTGTGTGTGTGTGTGTGTGTGTGTGTGTGTGTCTATGGCTCAGTGAGACTCCTCTCTACTAATCACCTACCATAATGACTCTGTCTCTTTCTATAAACTCACTGTGGTGTATATACAGAAAACAGACTATGTTACAGAATGCAGGGTTTTATCAGCTCATTAGCTTAAGCATAATCTACATAATTAATAATTAAGGATGAGCCTGAGCTATACTGTAGAGGACGCTATAAAAGAGATGCTATAAACCTGCACTCGTGTCCCTTACTCTTTGTAAGCTCTTACGTTATGTACACCTGCACACAGCTGTCAATTTAAGGCTAATTAATACTGGTCAAATAACACCTTCCATGTGTGGTGTATTCTGCTCAGTGCTGAAGTGATGAGAGCTCTTAATCTGCTTCCCCTAATAAATAGACCTGTGTGTGTGTGTGTGTGTGTGTGTGTGGTGGGGACAGGTTGGGGGAGGGGGGTGGCGGTGTTTATCATCTTTACTTATAAACACCTCTCTCTCCACTAACAGGATGATTCTATTGTGTGTCTTCGTGTGCCTGTGTGTATTTACAACCTTATGTCCATGCTTTGCTGATTTCTTCACAGTGATTGTGTTATTTTCTAGCTTAAAAGTTCTGAGGCACATACGCATAAGGATGTAACATACGGTAAACATTTGATCATGATACATGACAATTATAGCTCAATATTTAGGTTTGCTAAAAGCAACAACAAAAAAAGAATTCAGTTATGCATTAAATCACTGACGAAAAATACTTTTGTAAATGGGATATAGGAGGAAATGAAATGTATTCATACAAATCTATTTTAACTTGCAATCAAGTCACAGTGAAGTAAGTCAGTCCTGAGGTATCTCAGGAAAGTGTGTTGTAAGGTATCACAATATCAAGGTCTTCTTTGATAGGTGATGTCACTGATGTCATCGATGTTCTTCTTCACATGACATAGCCCCGTTATTAATACCTAATTAGGTGTAGGTGTAGGTGTGTATTCACACACGACTTATCCGTACGGTCTTAGTATTGAGCTCATCCTACATGCGCACGTGTTTTAGTGTGTACATGTGTCTGTGTGTCTGTCATTGTGTTTGTGGTTTTTTTATCTCTCTGGTGAATGTGTGTTATTCAGAATGTACTCAGGATTGTAAATGCTGACATGCTCACGGGAAATGCACTCAGCCTAGCTGCGCAAATATGTGACACTTCCCTTTTGATCCCACATGCCGTGTGTGTGTGTGTGTGTGTGTGTGTGTGTGTGTGTGTGTGTGTGTGTTTATAGGAACACAGTGGATGCAGTTTGTGAAACTGTATGTAAATGTGTGTGTGTGTGTGTGTGTGTGTGTGTGTGTGTGAGAGAGAGAG
>JANDJT010000228.1:14767360-14788499 GCA_024331685.1 Stegophilus panzeri
GAGCGAATGAGAGAAGGTGTGGTGTGTGTGTGTGTGTGTGTGTGTGTGTGTGTGTGTGTGTGTGTGAAAGAGAGAGAGATCAAAACCTGCCTGCGGGTAAATGAATAAATCATGTCTTCCCTTCGTCCTGAGAACTGAGGCACAGATGAGTAAAACACACACACATACACATACACACACACACATATACACACACACACACACACACACACACACACACACACACATATACACACTCCCCCTCTCCCCTCCCTATCTTTCTTTCCTCTCTCTGTCTCTTTCTCTGTATATAGTCTGCTCCACTCTCCCAGTCTCTCACATACCCGTGTGTCTCATATACAAGGTCAGATAGGAATCAGAGATGGCTGCTCGCTCTCTCGCTTGCTCTCTCTCTCTCTCTCTCTCTCTCTCTCACTCACTCACACACACACACACACATACACACACATGCACTCAGATTATTAGAGCCCATTAAACACACACAAGCACACGTTTCACCTGTCGAACTAGGCTGCACAAATTCCTTAATCATTCAGGGATTTATGCCTCTTTTGGAAAGCTTGCCTCAATGATGCTTTCATGTTACACATGGCATCGAACTACATGTTGGTGCACATTAAAGATGAAAATAATACACATTAGTGTGTAGCGGATTATGTGCTCCAGTCTGCCGCAGTTTAACTATAAACGAAAACAAGTTGTAGTAGAAGAGAAGGATTCAATCTTTTTCTAATTTGCCTTTAATTTTGGATGGTTTGCTCTAAGGGTCACTCACTTAATCACTTATTAATCGACATCACAATTTTGGCCTCAGCAGTCAGTTAATCACAACAGCCCAGCTTAACGCATTTCATTTAGCTCTATGCCCACTGCATCCCAATCAAGTCTCTGCGTTCCCTGCCAGAGCTTCTCTAATGAAGCCAAGGAATTCTCCTGCGGTGTGTGTGCTTGTTTGTGTGCATTTGGGCATGGCTGTTTGCTTTTGTGTATTTGTGTGTGCGCGTGTGTGTGTGCGTGTGTAAGTTTTTATATCTTTGTGGGCCCCAAATGTCCCCACAATGATAAGAATATCAGTTGGCATTTGGCTGGTCCCCACGAGGAAATCTCCTTCAGGTTATTTTTTTATTAAGAGTCAAAAGTATCTAACAAGCTACAAAAATCTATCAAAAATGTTGAATTTCGCTGATTTTCAGTAATTTATGATTCGGTCGACCTCTGTTCTAAAGTCAGACCACCCATCGTTTAAAATGCAAAAACGTAAGTTTTCTTCTCTGAAATTCTGTTTAGTTTTCATTCGTACTGCAGGTGGAGGTTATAGCTGCAGTTTAGTTTTCGTTTCTTTGGAAACTCGTTTTTATTTTTATTTCAGTTAAAGAAAATGTTTTTTCACTCATAGTTTTAGTGTTCGTGATAGTTTTTGTTAACGATAATAACCTTGGTGTGGGTGGGCATGTTTTTTATATCTTGGTAGGCACTGAATGTCCCCACAATGATAGGAATATTAGTTGGATTTTGGCTGGTCCCCATGAGAAAAACTCCTTCAGCTTGTTTTTCTCCTTTTTTGTTACTGCGTTTAAGGATAGAGTTTGTATTACTAGCTACATTAATGTTAATGGAAGGTGCTCACAAAGATAGTAAGACAAGTTTGTGTGAGTGTGTGTGTGTGTGTGTGTGTGTGTGTGTGTGTGTGTCTGTCTGTCCAGTCTCTGGTACTGTCAGTGATGTTCTGTGAGATCTCTCATCGATCAGGCTGACAAAATGTAGCAGCTTCCAGGGGAATTGTACTCCAACTGTGTATTCCTGCTGAAATTAGGCATGCTCTGACCTGATTGAGTATCACTATCAGACTAAAATGTTGGATTAGCACCGGATCAGATTCGACAGATTTTCCGATTCAATGCCTTGACGTATTTTATGCCATGAATGAGTGTGATGTTGACTGATGCCACACAGATTTTGTCTCTCTAAGATTCCTAACCCTTTTTGATGAATTACATTTGAATTAGCTTATATTTAGCAAGTAGGCTTGGTTACTGCAGGCAGGGTCGGTTCTAGACATTTGGAGGCCCTAGGCAAAATTTCTGTTGCCCCACGCTCCCCTCCTCCCCTACCTTTCCCTCCCACTATTTGGGATAACGAACAGTTTCGCCTACTCTGTACAGTAAAATAAAAAGAAGAAGAAAATACAAGACAATATTACATTGCCAACAAATAATTACAGATGAACACTTGCTGGACACCACTTTAGTAAATGAACTTCAGTGCCTTTATCATTTTTTCCAAGCTGGGTATGGACAGGATTGCCCCCTCCTATTGAACCAGTATAGACTATAAATATAGTCATATTATGTGTTGTAGTGCAATACCTTAATTATGCCCTATATTCACAAATCAACTGCTAGTGGAAGTGAAAGAGAGGAACAACTAAGCAGAAAGAATAGTTAATTTCTTCATAAAATCGTATGCTTATTTTTCAATAAATATAACAGTATTTATGATTTGAAAACTAAAATGAAGTACTATGTTAGAGCAGTAATGTAAACATCAGCAGAATTTAGAATACATAGACAGTTGATGTACTTGTTTTGACACATTAAAAAATGCTCTAGTGTGTTTGCTCTTTGACTTTGAATACAAACTTCTTTACTTTTATTTTAGTATTTTGCAAGTCAGCTCCAGATGCAATGTCATTGTATACACGAATTCAAAGTGTCTCAATGTGTCGATGGCACTCGCGCTCTTTTGAACTCAGAATAAACCTGCAAATGATCTATCCTGACATGACGCTGATCGACAGAACAAGGCCCAGTTTATTTTTAGAATACGTTACAATCACTCCAATATGGATGATGATAACTCACATACCTGCATTATAAGCTGCACTATCTTTGCATGCCTGTTTAGCCTTTCGCTCAGCAGCTCCTAAAGGATGTACTCGTTTCGGCGCCATCATAAAGTCACTGACTTAAAGTCAGTCAGCTGCAGAATAGTCGCATTTTTGCATTTTGTTCATCGTAGCCTATCTCTTGATACATTCAAAGGGTGGGACCCACTTTGAAACGGTGACATTAATTGGTGTCACTACAGGTGAGTGACAATTCATCTATATCCAATGGATAAAGAGCCTAGTCATTTGCTGCCTATCCTGATTGGTGGACTAGCGTGTAAGGATGTTACCGTTATGGAGGCCCCGCCTCCAAGCCCAAGGTCCTAGGCAGTTGCTTACTCTGCCTATAGGTAGCACCGGGCCCTGACTGCAGGGATGTCAGTATTGGATATCAGCTCTTTCGCCGAGCTCTGATATTGTTATGGCATCCAAAATGAAATAATTAGCTCATAACAGAAATGCACTGATCAGCGGTAATAGTTAATTAACAGTGTCATAATGATCATTAGGATGATTCGATCAAACAAGTCATTTTGGGGAGGTCATGTAGTCCTGCAGTGTGTGTTATGTTTTAGGAAGGAACACGCTGTGAAGTTGGATCTACGCACTGAATTCCCCATCAGGATTATATTAAATACTGTGTTTATCTAACAAGCAGCATGGCATGTCCTAAGAATTATGTTGTTTATTTTACTTCATACTTTTCATAAGGCTGGCAGACTCAATTTTTTTCTAGCAGAACATGTACAGCTTCTTCTTATATTACTATTCTCAATGTTATTATTACTGTTAATAATAATAATAATAATAATAATAATAATAATAATAAAACCCATAGTGCCTTCACTGGTCCAAATTGTGGACTGCCTTTTATTGAGGACAGATGAGAAAACAGCCATTATCATGCGTTAGACCTGCTGTAATGAACTATAATGTGTTAAATAGTGTGTTTAGGTGTAAGGCAGGGAGTGTTTTAATCTTTGACAAGTTAATGGGTTCGGTCATGTGTGTGCAATGGAAGGAATCTTTCTATGCACACCTGACACTCTACACATGCACATTCCGAGTACAGGAATGAAAGCCGGAAAGCCAAAAGCACCTAAGAGAATGAGAAAGGGAGAAGGCTGATGGCCAGCATTTGACTACTAAAACAAAGGCAGCCATGCATCTCTGTGCCGTCACACACATTTTACACTCTCTGCACAGCTAATAGTGTTAAGACCTAGCTTAGACGTGACCTTTCCAAGTGAGAGGGATCAACCATAATCCTGTGTGTGCGTGTGTGTGTGTGTGCAAGCTTGATGGTAAGAGAGATGGAGAGAAACAGACGCCGAGAGAGAGAAAGGGAGAGAGGGAGGGGGAGAGAGGGAGGGAGTTTGCTGATATACTACAAGGGGAAGTCATTTGAGTTGTTCAGGGTGATGAAAGATACTGTATGCTGTCTTTGTTTAGTGTGTGTGAGTGTGAAAATAGGCATAATGTGTGTCTGTGTGTGATGGTCTGGCTATTGGTCATTTCTGTATTTTGTGTGTGAGTGGGTGTGTGATTCTGTTTTAAATAAACAACCCAGGATACAGTAGTTCAGTAAGAGTTCACTAAATTTATCTGTACTCCAGCTTCTCTTACATAACTTGAAGCTCTCAACTCTAAATCTGTGTGTACATGTGTCAATGTACATGTGTGTGTGTGTACATCTGTGTGTGTGTGTGTACATGTGTGCATGTACGTGTGTGTGTATGTGTGCACAGAGAGGGGGTGTGTCTCTGTCTGGATGAGTAATATCGTGTGTCTGCATTTGAGTGTGTGTCACTATATGAATGTACATATATATATATATATCACTATATGAATGTACACACACACACACACACACACACACACACACACACACACACACATATATATATATATATATATATATATATATATATATATATATATCTCACTTCGTTCTTCTCTCTACCAGTCTCTCTGTTTCTCTTTCTCTTCCACTGTCTGCAGCTCTTTTGTGTATGTCCATCACTCCTACTTATTTACTAGCCTATAAGAATCACACTCTTATGCTAACTGTGTGTGTGGGTGTGTGTGTGTGTGTGTGTGTGTGTGTGTGCACGTGTGTGCGCACAGGGGGAAGTGGATGGCAGGAGCTCACTGCTGAGAGAAGATCTTTCAAGCCATGAGCAGCTCCAGGCTTGGCTCAGACATCGGCAGTTCCAGCACATTCTTCAGCTAGGTAATCTATTCCGCTTTCTTCTGTCGCTGGAAAATGAGGAAGCTCTTCAAATCCCGCAGCTGAGAAAGCACTTGGAATGTGTTGTCAGGCTTTCTGTTGAGTTGAGTTTCCCTATTAATGTTTACTCACACTGGTAGTTCATTACAAAGCTGACCATGAGCCCCTTCTATCAGATGTATATTTTCTTGCTCAGTCTGCTTTTATTTGTATTTTTCTTACTTGTGTGTATCGATCTGAAGATTTGACATGGTTACATTGAAATTCATAGCACTCCAATCTGAGTTCTGTTGTTCAGCATATTGTTAGACGGTATATTGTTTTGTTAGATGCTACTTTTCCACAGGACTGTGCAGTATGATGCTTTATAGTTACTAATCTGATTCCTGGGTGTTTTTATTTCCCATCACATAATGGTACCTGTGAACATAGGAGCCATTTCCTGGAGGTTGTAAGGTGATCAAATCATTTGCCAAACAGTTCCAGTACAATAACTACAATAGCAACAATGGAGGATTTTTCTTACATTGATTTGCCTAGATTTGCCTTTTACCCACCATTTGGTTTAATACTGATATAGCCGACCAAGCAGAACTTCCCTGAGTTTTCTATTCTGCTCAGTGGGAAACTTACATGACACTAGTGTTAAAGATTGCTGGGCCGAGTTTAATTATTTGGACATGATATCGTTCAAAATAGCGTGCCAATTTGTAATGTGATAACTGTGTCAGACTATTTTAATATACTAACTAGTATGATGGCATGTGATTTTGGATGTAGCCCCAGGTTTGTTTCTTTTTTGTGGTGGTTTTTTTGGTGGTTGTCTGACTCATGTGAAGATGGTTCTGTGATGACGACCGTGGACCATTAACAGATCTACACAAATGTAACACTACCCACATGTGTCCCGATTCAGAGATCTTGGTATTCTGGCAAGCAAAGTAACCAAATTCAGCATGCTTTTTACAATCTGTTAGGAAAAAATAAAGCTTTTTTTTTTAGTTTTACAGTTGTTATATGTGTTATACAGGACACGGCAGTGTGAAGGGCCTCAGGGTGAAGGTGTTCAGACCTGATTCCAAACCTCAGTGGCTCCATGGTATTGTCAGCCATCATGATCAGAACAGCAGAACCATGACTGTCCTGAGCGACCAGGTGCGAACATACACGCTGTTTCCTGTGCTTGACCAAGCAATTGCAGATTATGTATGGTGGAGTGAAGTGAGCTATGCTATGTGTCATTCACATGCTTCTATCTGATCCTGTCCTTGTAGGTAGAAGAGCCTCTGAGTGTGGACCCAGCGCTCGTGCATGTGCTAGTTCTGGATGACATTAGCCAGTTGTTATTAGTGGAAGAAAATGGCGCAACAAATTGTAAACCTCACACTAACAAGATCAGCAGGACCACCCTGGTGAGTAAAATACTCTTCTGTTTGTTTGTTTTTTTTAGTGTATATGTTTAAGTTGGTGAGTATTTCTAATGTTCACTGGTGTTTTCTTGCTGCCTTTTAATCTTCCTCCAGAATGCAGGAAACAGGTCAAGAAACAGTACAGAAACAGACCAGGTATCACACACACGTGTATACACACACACACACACACACACACACACACACACACACACACACACAAATACAGTAAGTAATTTGATACTTTATAACTCACATACACAGATACACACACACACACACACACACACACACACAGAGCTTATGATTTATTGACTGTACTATAAACACACACCCACGCTCATGCATACACTTATCGCTCCTCCTCCCTCCTCCTCTCTCCTCCTCCCTCCTGCTCTCTACTGCTCTCTCCTGCAGGTGTGTAGCTTGGGGCCAGTGCAGATGAAACAGACAGAGCTGTGCAGAGAGAACTCCAACTGCAGTCTGACAGAGGAAAACACAGACGGGATGAGGGAGGAGAGCGGAGCTGATGAAGCGAGAGCAGGTGAGGTGCAGCCATACATTAAGCTGATATTAACAGCTCCCTCACTGTTTGAATTCCATTTTGCTGCATTTAGATTTATTACATTAGCTCTTTAGGGAGAGGGCATTCTCATTCAACAATCAGTGTCTGGTGCCTGAAATAGACTCCTTCCTGTAGAGTCCTCTGCACACCTTTTATTTCTAGTTTTATTACTTTATTCCTTTTACTTATTTCTAGATTCCTCAAAGAGTAGGATCAACCATAGCGAGAGGAAGAGGAGGAAAGCAGTGGATACGGAAGAGCAGGACGAAAAGGACAGTAGAAGTGCTGGGTTGAAGAGGCCGAAAGGTAACAGTGGCTCTGACCAGTCAGAGTGCAGTGAATCGGAGGGCAGCATCTTGGACTCAAAAAACCTGCAGAGAAAATCTTTAAAGAAGCCACCTGACTGCAAGACAGTCAACAATCCTGCAGCACATTTAGGACATGACCTGAAAGCTTACTCGTCCCCCAAAAGCATAGAACTTTCTTCTAGACAATTAGCAGAGAATGAATGCCAGAGAGTAGGGAAAGTCATGCCCTTGCAGGGTCATTTAACCAACACACCCTGTAACGGAGTGTACCAAACAGTCAGTTCACTACAGTGCACTATGGGACTGGGCTGTGATAAAGCAGAGATGGAACTGGGAGATGGAGTGATGGAGATGGAAGACCAGAGCGAAGGTGCATCGCAAGAGGACTGTGAAGCTGTCTCTGCCCTACTGGCATCCCAAGAGAATGAGCAGCTGGTTTCCTTGGAGACTGCATGTGTGTTGTTGCACACGTCACCACCAGAATGCGAGGGGGTTGAGGGTGAACAGGAGATTCCATCAGGTGACCCAGAGGTCAGGATTTCTGATTTGACATGCTCAGAGGTCATTACACCCAGTTGTGACTCAGCAGAAGCAGTGGAAGAAGAGCCGAGAGTAGCTTTGACTCACTCTCCCACTGTGCTTTGCAATACAAAGGTAGATGCTGCTAAAGTAGTTAAGTCAAGTCAGTCTCCTGGAGCTACTAGTCCTAGACACGATGCTGCTCTTGTCTCAGAAATTACCCACAAGACCACTGTACGCCTAAGTCCTTTCTCCTCTCTTGAGGTGATTTCCAAGCCACCAGAGGTTACAGAGGTTACCAGGCTGAAGTGCAATGCCTCTCCTCAAGCTGCCAAATTTGAAGAGAGCAGTTTGCCCTCAAAAGTCAGTACAGATAAAGTTCTTATTGGCTTTAAAAGCACACATGGTTCCAAAGCGACCCCTACCCCAACCCTTCATCAACATAATGCACCCTCTCCTAGCAAAACAGATACACAGGCTCAATCAAGGACCCCACCTCAGAATATTGCCCATAACCCTAATCACATGCCTTCTGCCGATAAACCAACTAAGAGTCCACTGATCATTGACAGAAATGAGCCTTTCACAGTCTATCGAGACCCAACGCTTGTGAGGAGAGAACTGGAGAGTCATTCTACTTATGTCCAACCCCCACACACCCCACCCAACCTCCATTCAAACCACCATCTGAAGAGCCCATCTCCCTCCTCTAGCTCCCCCGGCCTTACCTCCACGACGTCCCACACCAAGATCATGAGTCCTGCTGCACACCTCTCACCTCTTCCCCTCCCTTCCCAGTCTCCTTTGTGCTCTACTCACCCCTCCATCCCCCACCCTCACCTGCTTCCATCTCTCCTGCCTGGTTTGCCCCCACCCTCAGCACTCCTGGCTGGACATGCTCGGCTGGGGCCTCTGGGTCTCCCCCACCACCCATTGGCCCTGCAGGCGACCCCGTCTCTCCTGGGCCAGGGACCAGGAACTGCTTCCCTGGCACCAATGGGCCTGTACCCAGTCCTCTGGCCCCCTTTTCCTAATGGGGTACATGGCTACGGTCTAGGAATACCAGGGTCCAAGTGGACACCCCAGGAGACTGCAAGCATGTCTGAGGCTAGCCTGAGGAGGGTAAGGGTTCATTCAAGACCATTTACTATTGTGCTAAAGATTATATCAAAATAGTATGATATATTGGGGTGAAAGAGTAGGATAGAGTTCCATGAATGAGGTGAGGCATCTATAAAGAGATTGAACAGGTTGCATTGATTTCATAAGCTTTGTACCATGTTCTATCATAAATGCATCATATTCCCTATTGATTGCCACAATATATTATATGTTATGTGTATTACTGCTTATAATGACACTAAAAGGACTTATCAGTATGGTTGGATGTCATTTTTATTTTCAATTCCAAATACTGTTTAGGTATTGTGGTTAGGATGTTTCTTTAGGTTGTTGGGGTTACATGTGTTTTCTGGGTGCAGAAAACACAAGGTAGCTACAGAATGTAAAAAAAAAAGATGTGTAGAAAAAAGTAAAAAGCCCTGCAGGTAGAACTAGATATTCCTCTATGATTGAGGAGTTTTGTCTGATACTTAAGAGATGTTTGTGACCCATGGTATGTTTCATTTATAGAACTCACTTTCTTTGGTCAAACCAGGGGCCTCTTCCTGTGAAAGTAGGCAGTCCTAAAACTGCAATAGGCTAGCAAAACTTTGTTCCTGGGGTATTATAAATGTATTTATATGAATCGTGCTTGTGTGTGTGTGTGTGTGTGTGTGTGTGTGTGTGTGTCTGTCTGTCTGTCTGTCTGTCTGTCTGTCTGTCTGACTGTCTGACTGTCTGTGTGTTCACAGAACACACCTAGCCCCTGGGTCTCTCAGACTTCTCCTGTAACCAGTGCAGAAAGTCAGGGCTTGCGACTCCCCCTGCCTGTACGGCCCTCAAGCGCTGAACCCCAGAGACCATCCAGGAGTGCCCAGCCCAGCACCCCTACCTCTAAAAGCACAGAGTGAGTACACACTCCTACATTCTACTACACACATTATACTAATAGCCCTACTAATCAGGTCTGGAATGATAGGTATGACTTTCCAGTTTAGCCAGAATTATAAGTGAACTAAAACACAACAATGTTAACTGCTTTTCTGCCAAAGTACATTTCTGCCTATTTTTCCTGTTTCTAGGGAACCAGAGAGGAGGGCTTTTACAGAGACACAAAGCCCCATCCACGTACCGCTGAAGGCGGAACAGGAGCGTATTAGGGCAGTAGTGGGAAAGAATGGACACACATCCCACTCCACAGTCACAGTGTCACCTTCTGCTCGCTCCAAACAGCCCCAGTTGGTGTATGACCTCACAGGTGACCGAACCAGTTGTTACCAGGAGGAGAGCCGGCGCATTCTGCAGGAGAGCATTGAAGTAGCACCATTCACAGCCAAACTCAGCTCAGACAGAGAATCCTATCCTAAAAGCCCCACTCCTTCACTACATTTCAAAGAGAGAGAGAAAGAGCAACAGCGTGAGAGAGAGATGCACATGTTCAGACATAGCGTGCCTCCCAGGTTGCAGTCAGCCCAGCCTTCACCGACACTCACGCAGAATAGCTACTACACCCCAGGAGCTGGCAGTGTGGAGAACAAGGCTTCTGCACGTAGAGCTCCACCCAGCAAAGAGCTGTACGAGAGACTGAGTTCCCCAAACACTGCTGCCTCCGTCCTCTCTTCACCTAGTACACAAAGCACAGTCAAGGCTAGACCTCCACCCCTCATCAAGCGCGACCATGAGAAAGAGGAAGGTCTCCTGGGCAAGATTACAGAACAGTTGATCTCAAAAGCTATCTCCATGGACCCAGTGGAAGTCAGTCGCATGGAGAGAAAAGGCTCCTCGACTTCTCTCATTTCTGTCTCTTCTTGTTTTTCTTCTTCTTCTTCTTCTCGCATTGTATCCTCACTGCACAGGGCCCCCATATTCCACCCCCCAGCCTTACCCATTGTGATGTCTAAAGAGGCAGGGCAAGGTAGGTTGTCACCACCTACCCTGACACCCATCCAGCCAATGAGCTTATCGGGAAAAGGTCAGAATCAACACAGGCCGCCCACATTGATGCCCGAGCTCAGACACGGAGCGGTTGCTGGAAAGAGGGTGGCTCCTGAGCCAATATCCATCACAAACAAAGGTTATGATTTGCAGAGTGGTGGTGTTGTGCACAACCGAGAAAGAGTGGTAAGAGGTCACACACCCAATGGAGGATTGGTGAACACACAGGCTGCCACTGCTTCTGTTATTGTTCGTTCGTCTGGCTACATGCACACGCCTGTGAACCACACCATCACTGAAAGGTTGCTTTCCCAAGTTCAGTGTGACCATATGCGAACATTTGAAAGTTTGCCAAGCACACACTTGAAGGATGGCTATGTTCAGTGTAAGAGGGGCATCCTGTGGACCCCTGTCGACACTATACACCCTGTTAACATGGTCGCTTTAAAACAGGACAACACACCTTTGAACATGGCTAAAAATATGAGTACTCATTTTTCAAATTGTGGGGTGAAATATTCTGTTAATATAGATACACCGCACTCAAGAATAGACTTAGTATCCGAGCAATGTGAAAAGGAGAAGGAGGATGTTGGTAAGGTAGCTCAGCCAAAGGTGAATCTCTCCTGTTGCCCCCCTAGAGGCATCCCCCATGTAAAGAAACGCAGAGCTGGACTAGCTGCTTTAGAACCAAGACAAAATATGCATGCAGTCCAGCCCCTGCACACTACGGACACTTTGAACTCTACCAAGAGTAGATACACTTGCACTACACACAGTATGAATACCAAATGCACTGCACACACTCTGGACCAAGATAAAGAGTCTATATTCAATCCTAGCCCATCCAAATACCCCAGGTTAGCCCCTGAGGTCACTGGGGTTGTAGCCAACAAACCAGGCTCAGTGGCAAAAGTTCAGCCTCTGTCTCCTTCAGCCCATACTAACCAACCTGCCCAGTCTGGTCAGAACAATTACCACAAACTGAAAAAAGCTTGGCTTACCCGTCACTCTGAGCAAGACAGAGGTAGTGTCACCTCAGAGACAGCAGGGGGCAGTACCACACTAACCACCACAACCACTGTCTCTCTGCCAATCAAACAGGAGGTGAATAGACTGGAGGATAAATGGCCCATACAGGAGGGCAAAGAACTTTTTCTGGATAATAGGAAATGTAAAACTCTAGACAGGAAATGCCTCGTTGAAGACAGGAAGTCCAACACAGAGGATAAAAAAACACCTCTCACAGGGGATAATAAAGTTACTTTAGAAGATGTAAAGCCCACCATGGACAGAAATGGCAACTTGCAGAGTAAGAAGTCTAACTTTCAGAAACTATGCATTAATATAAGGAAGCCAAACCCAGCCAACATAAAGATAGAGAAGGATAATCATGGGGAGAAACGGATCTTTCAGTCCCGCTTTGAAAGTAAGAATGGGGGGCACTCGGGCAATGAAAGCGAGTGTCACAAATCCGACCCAGGGAGCATTCATCAGCCCAAACCTGCATTCAAAAAGAAGCAGAATGACCAGAAAAAGCAGAAGTGTGAGAATGAGAGAGAGGGGGAAGAGGAAGAGGGAGAAGAGGATGAGGGGAAACTTAATGGCACAATCCAGACTACCAAAGAGAAATCTCAGCACAGGCTGCCTAGCAGTAAGTTTCTTTTGTTGTTTTTTGTTTTATTTTGTTTTGTTTTCTTTTGTTTAGAGCTCTTGTGTGTGACATCTTTTAGAAATGAGAGCTTGATCATCATGAAAGCAAATTTTTAAGGTGGTTTTATGCTGGTTTTTACAGTTTCGGTTGAATGACTGTCGTTAACAATGTTATTTTTATTGCCTGTAAATTTGACTAGCTGTGCCCACGCTGTAGATATCCAGTACAGTGTTGCACAGATTGATTTAAGCAGTTTTTAAATTGATTTAAGCAGTTTTTGGAAGATTTTCAGCCACTGACTTTGGCATGTATCAATTAAACATACTGTCACACTGAGACCTATATTCAATAAAAGGAGCAGACAGATCACAGCTGTGAGAATTATTCTTTTTTTAGTGTAAAGAAAAAGACCTTATCATTTCTCAGCCATCAGCAGCATTGCTTTAATGTTCAATGGTGTAACCTGTGAAAGACCAAAAAAAAAAAAAAAAGGTAGTCCTTCACCATAGCGAGAACGATAAATTGCAATAGTAATTCTAGTATTTGTATTTTGTGGCTGCTTCAATGAACATGGATGATCAAGGCTGCTGGTGGTTCTCTTTCTTCAGACGGCATTCCTCGTTCAGTGCTAAAGGACTGGAGGAAGGTAAGGAAGCTGAAGCAGAGCGGCGAGGCCTTCTTGCAGGATGACTCGTGTGCAGAGATTGGAGCTAATGTGCAGAAATGCCGGGAATGTCGATTGGACCGCTCACGCAAGGCCCAAGAGCCTGTCATTTCACCTGTCTTCTGTCGCTTCTACTATTTCCGCAGGTAAGCCTCCAATGGGAATGGGGTGGCTGATTATGGGAGCTCCCTTACATTCTAGCATTCTTTCTAAAGAACACTAGGAACTGGCACCTGCTAGCATTGAGTTAGCTTCACCTGTTAGTATTGCTAGCCCAGTATTTCACTCATCGTGCTGTTCGGTGAGTTATTTACCGCTGCTGATGGTCAGTGTCAGCACTCACCTCTCATTGTTCTGCCAGGGTCAGTCGTTCTGCACTCTCTCCTCCTCTCCTAGCATTCATATACCCCTCCGGTAACGCTGATTTCCTTGCTTGGTCTACGGCATGCTGTAAATTACTGAGCTTGCCAAGTTAGCCAGATTGTTAAAACAGCAACACTGGGGTGGGAGTCATTTTACCTCAGTTTCATTCCTTATTCTCCCTGCTGATCAGTTCTTCCTCTGCCAATTACCCCCTCATAGTTTTCCACAATCCCTGCTGTCTAGCTCATTAACGGATCTGTGGCTACATACTTATAGCTTGTCTGAGCAGCTTCCCCCCACCAGACACATGGTGATTTTAGTTAGGCAAGTGAAAACTACACTTTAAAGAACTGCTGAAGGGTGACTAATTTCATTTCTACCCGCAGCTAAGTTTTTATGATTATTTATCATTGCTCAATTGGGAATTCTAGCTGATTTTAATGAAAACAGAACAGGTTTATAAATCCAGTGCCTTTAAATCAACTAACCTTAATCATTGTCTGTAAAACAGCTCCTGAGAGCCCATCTAAAATTGCTTTGTCCAGGAATACATGCTGGCAGCCTCTTTCTTATTCAGCTTTAGTCTGCCACAAAGTGCAAAATTCAGCACTCTCAGGCTGGGTTTTATTTAGTTGTTCATCAAGCCAAATAGCAACCATTTATTACCACCAAAGTCTCTGGTAATGGTATTTGCTACCTCTGCCCTTCTCTGCTGTAGACTGTCATACAGCAAGAACGGAGTAGTGCGTGTGGACGGCTTCTCTGTTGTGGAAGACACTGATGAAGAAGCAGTGCGAGTGTGGATGGCAGGCTTTGAGGACGAAGAGGAAGACAAGCAAAGGGAGATGGAGCTGGACACCGCCAAATATATTCTCACGCTCATAGGAGACAAGTTTTGTCAGCTTGTCAAGACAGAAAACACTGCTATCACATGGGTCAAGAAAGACAGTGAGTGTGTGTGTGTATGAACATATGCACATAGTATTATAACTGTAGTTTGTAAAAATACCTTACAGTGAACATACAATGCAACAAATCCATTTTATTTATGAATTATATGAGCAAATAATAACTCAGCATTGTTCTCCTTCATTCTGTTAAGATGAACTTTTCAACCCTCCCACTTTCCCTTCTTTTGTGTCTGTGTGTGTGTGTGTAGCCCAGGTAATGTGGAAGCGAGCGGTGAGAGGTGTGAGAGAGATGTGTGACGCATGTGAGGCTACTCTGTTTAATATGCATTGGGCCTGTCACAAATGTGGCTTTGTGGTGTGCATGGACTGCTACAGAGCCCGTGAGAAGAAGAGTGCCAAAGGTTAGAAATACACTTATGTGACACTTACTTGTCAGTGTTTCTCATTTGCTGTGTGATTGCACATGTGTATATTCTATATTCCTGTGTTCCTCAGATAAAGAGCTGTATGCCTGGGTGAGGTGTGTGAAAAACCAGCCCCATGACCTGAAGAACCTAATGCCTACTCAAATAGTTCCAGAGAGAGGTGAGTGATGTGTGTATCTGGTGCATCTGTGTATGTCTTTGTACATAGTTTGACCTACAGTAAGGTTCTTGTCAGTCATATTGATTAGACGTCAGGCCGATATTAAATTGTTATGTATGACCTACAGTGTTAGCAGATCTACAGAGCGCCATGCACTCTATAAGGAGAGAATACGGCATCCCCTCTCAGTGCTCTTGCTTTGGCAGTAGCGCCTTCCTCTCCAGATCCACCATCAACGGCCTCTTACAGGTGACAAAGTCTTCTTTCTGAGCTCTCTAGTACATATATTTATTCTTGAATCATGGCTTGTATGGAGCCATTTTTACCTTACAGCGCTTTCAAGTTTCAATTTTAGCTGCACTGTTCAGTACAGTGTATGCTTTATGCTGAAAAAGTGAAATGATTGTGTTGTGTTGTCAGCTTTCTGAGAGAAGGCAGTACGACTTGAAAAGCCAGCAGCGAAATCAGCAGAAGAGCGCACAGAACACTGCTCACAAGATCTCCACAGAGAGAAGAGGTGAGTGAAGACTTGTTTATTCTCCATTCTTAACAGGCATCCCAAGCCTACAGAAGGTTGGAACATTACTTCAGAGAGATTAAGAGAGAGAGAGGGAGGGGGGGCCAAAAGCAGTTCAGAAAAATCAGTCTGTGAAACAAACATGAAAAATGGGCTGCCCATCTCTGCAGTGATTGAGCAGGAGTCACATCCATTATATGGCCAAAAGTTTGTGGACATCTGACAATCACACCCACGTGTGCTTTTTGAACATCCTATTCCAAATTAATTTCCCCTAGTAGTTCCAGTAAAGGGAAATTATAATGCTACCGCATACATATGACATCTTAGACAATTGTACTTTCAACTTTGTGGCAACTTTAGGATGGTCAGGTATCCACAAACTTATGGCCATATCTATAGTATATAAATTGACTGTGGTTTGGCAGGATCTTTGACTCGGGTGCTGTGAGAAGATAACTGCTTTTGAGAAAACGTCTGAAATGCAGTGCTGCTAGAAGTAGCAAAGCTATTAGTTTAACCATGCTTGCCAAGTATTGTCCTTTTATAAATCAAGCAGCTTGTAATATTGCATTTTTTTTTATTCTTAATGTAACCTACACAGTATGTATCGTTCTTTAAATTTGGTTCAAAGCATTTTTTTCTCAGGTTAGGTGACACTGGAAACTGCAGTATCCTCATTTCACTTAAATATTGGTTGTGCCGATGTACGTTTTTGTGTATCTTAGGAAAACTGGAGTGTGATGATATGGAGAATTTGGGCAAGAAGTCAGGCAGCCCAGAGCAGGGCTCCACTTTGCGTGACCTCCTGACATCCACAGCTGGAAAACTGCGGCTGGGATCCACCGGGCCTGGAATCGCGTTTGCACCAGTTTATAACAACACCGATCAGGTCACACCCTGATGCCGCCTCACATTCTTGTATTCTTGTCATGTCTTAAAGTCGTTAATTAGTTTACTTTGTTTGTACATTATGCTTTAGACTGTCCAGAAAGCACGCATGCCCAACCTCCTGGATGACATTATTGCCTCAGTAGTAGAGAACAAAATTCCCGCCTCAAAGATGACCAAACTTGGGTTGAACCAGGATTTGCTGACAGAGGAGGAGGAAGAACTGGTGCTGGAGGAGGTGAAGCCTATTCGAATCCCATCGGCTGACCCGCATAACAGTGTTCCACATGATTGGATAGGCAACAACCGGTTGCTTTGGCTTAAAGATCACCGTCACCTAGGCAACCAAAGATTGTTCAAAGAGAACTGGACACAAGAGCAGGTTTGTGTTACTGAGCACAGTTTGAGCAATAACTGTCCCTGGGTAGAGAGACAAGAAAAAGCAGGTGCATTTTAGGACAGAGAACATCACTGAAATATCTTATTTTTAACTGACATTTGGCTAAGTGGAATACTCAATGGAATAATGACTTCTTAACACAAAGCACCAATAACCTATTCTGCTACTGTTTAGTAAAAGGTGCAGACTGATTTTGATGATGTTGTTTCTCCATAGCCGGTACTGGTTTCTGGCCTGCACAAGAGTCTGAATGCCAGTCTGTGGAAGCCAGAACACTTTAGCAGAGAATTCTCAGCACTCCACAGTGATTTCTACAACTGTCGTGATGGGAGCATCATAAACACCTGCGTCAAGGAATTCTGGGATGGATTTGAGGACGTGTCAAGTAAGTGTTCAGCACGGATATCTCACCAAGTATTTTCTAGCCTTTCGCTTGACTTGTGGACTGTTTGTATTTATATATCAGTCCAACTGGGGCTTGGTGTGGTGTACTGCAGGTTGTGCTATGATGTTAATTAGCTGGTTAGTTGGATCAGGTGTATTACAGCA
This sequence comes from Stegophilus panzeri, assembly GCA_024331685.1. Classification (NCBI taxonomy): domain Eukaryota; kingdom Metazoa; phylum Chordata; class Actinopteri; order Siluriformes; family Trichomycteridae; genus Stegophilus; species Stegophilus panzeri. Next base: position 14,784,849 of record JANDJT010000228.1, read on the forward strand.
GGGAAAACAATGATGTATGCAGAGCAAAGGGTACTCCAAAACTATGGTTGGTGATTACTGCAGTTATAGTGTTGTCATATTGTATGTGTTTGGTTTTTTTTAATCAGAGAGAACTAAATCTGCTAAAGGTGACCCTGCTGTATACAGACTGAAGGACTGGCCATCAGGGGAAGAGTTCCTGGCACTCATGCCATCCAGGTTAGCGCTCCATACCAGTACATTTTCTCAGCTTGCCCTTTACATTCACACCGCCTACAGAATTTGAATAACCTTTCATTCATTTGAATACAACTTGAACATATTTTAATATATATCCCTATATGCAGCTCAAGATTATGCTCACTATTCTACAGTCTAATGTTTTGTGACATTTCCAAAGTGAGATTTCGGTTAATCATTTGATAGCTGTGCAGTCTGATTGTAACAAAATAATAATGTCCTGATTTTACCTGTGTCATTTGTGATGATATAATGACGTATTTACCTGCCGAGTTTATGTTGAACAAATGTATTACTGTAGGTATGCAGAAGAAGTGTGTAGTACATGCCTTGGATAATAAAACAATATTGTCTTTTCTAGGTATGAAGATGTTATGAGGGCTTTGCCAGTTCCAGAATACACTGGTCCAGATGGCGCTCTCAACCTGGCCTCTCGCCTTCCATCGTTCTTCATCCGTCCAGATCTGGGTCCTCGCCTCTGCTGTGCACATGGTATTCCCCCAGTCCTTCTACCTCCTACTGTTCCTCTTAACCTGTCATACCGAGTCCTTGTTTTAGTAATCCAGCTTAGCAGTCTATTTTTAGTAGCTCAGTCCCTTTAATATTCCTATATATGTGTGTGTGTGTGTGTGTGTGTGTGTGTGTGTGTGGTGTGTGTGTATATACGCAGGTGTGACAGCATGCCCAGAGCAGGACTTTGGAACCAGCAATCTGCATGTTGAAATCTCTGACACTATGAGCATTCTGGTCTACGTGGGTGTAGCCAAGGGCAATGGAGCTCTCTCCAAGTCAGGTTAGACCTCAATTGTGAATGCAACCTTAGGATATCCTGTGGCACTGAAATTCATTTGACGTACAGAATAAATCATAATAAAATAACTACATAACATGTTAAATAACTGTTATTTTGGTTGGAAACACACGCCAGTCAAAAGTGGTGGGTTATATGACTGTATATTATTCTGTGTTCTGGTTTATAACATGACCACTGAAATACTTGTTTCTAATTGGCAGGCAAGCACGCCACATTAATTCATGTTTTCCGTTTGGCACGTGTTCCCTGTTGGTAGTCATTGACAATAAACTCAGACTTATATATGTCATCATTTTATGATGATCATCAACATTTGAGTATATAACATCATTTGAGTCTGCCACTCTGTAACTCCACTCTCAGCCAAAACACCACTCTGTAACACTGAAAAGATTTCATGACCCATAATGTATATCACTGTGGTAACTCTGTGTTTGTGTCTTTCAGGAGTTTTGAAGCTCTTAGAGAGAGAGGATCTAGATGAGAGTGCAAAGAAGAGGCTGAGAGATCCCGATGAAACTCCAGGCGCACTGTGGCACATCTACCTGAGTAAAGATCTCCATAAGATCCAGGAATTCCTCCAAACGGTATGGTACTGTTCATTAAAACAGTGCTGATTTGATGTTAATGTGTGTGTAATAATGTAGGCATGTAGTTAATATCCACTGGGGTGATCCTTAATCCTTAAATATATATTTGTGTATGGGCATGTTTGTGTGTGTGTGTGTGTGTGTGTGTGTGTGTAGGTAACGATGGAGCGTGCTGAGGCAGATGCTGAGGCTGACTCTGAGGCAGAATTGGAGAGTGAGGCAGACCCTCTTCGTGAGGGGTGCTGGTACCTAAGCCCGAAGCTGCGGCAGAGGCTGCTGGATGAACACGGTGTGGAGAGTCGCACACTGCTGCAGTTCTACGGAGACACTGTGATTATTCCTGCCGGAGCCCTGCACCAGGTCTTCCACATACTCCGTTACATTAGCTCTCATTATCTCACATGCTTTATTAAGGACAAGGACAGAGTACAAGTATAAGAGCAGTGATAAGGATCTTGCAGTCCCTTATGTGTGGTACTAGTAACAAGTCTGAAGCCCCAACTTTTTGTGTGTGGATTTGATGCACTTTAGCACTGCCAAAGGCACATACATACCAGAGTAGAGGTGTGCATCAGGACTGGGATCCTGTGGGATCCAACAAAAACACTGCGGTTTTTACTCGTATGCAGGTGGAAGCTGGCAGTCAGATATGAATCTCACACACAGAGAGGCCATATTGAATCACATAGGCGTATATTAGACCTGGGAATGTGCTTGCACATGCTGCACAGCAGGTTTAGTACATTCATTCAATCATCCTCAGTAACTGATTTATCTTGGTCAGAGGCATTGTGGTTTAAATTAGTCATTTGTTTATGTTTTGGGAAACAGAAACTGTTCAAAATCGAAGGCAGGCATAAACAAAATTAACTGCAGAAGCGAACATGAGTGTGATTAAAAATCTCATTCCCAGGCCCATGCACACCTCTATATCACAGCGTCTATTATTCTTTTATTTGTGTTATTATTGCTGGGTTGGCATCTTTTTTAATCTACAATGCTAAACAAAAAAAGGAGCCATTCAGGAGCACTCTATTAGGAAGGAGCATATCCAGCTCTAAGACTATATTAAAATATCCCAGCACCGCCTGCTGAAAAGGTGTTAGAAAATCAATGACAAGTGAAATTTACTTTTAATAGTAATTTATCTGAAAGTATTCATTATTGTCTTTTTTTAATAAAAATTTTTATGTGTTGTTTCTCATATGTGCAGGTGATGAATTTGCACAGTTGCATTCAGGTGAATGTGGACTTTGTGTCCCCTGAACATGCTCACAACTCGTATTTCCTGACCCAGGAGCTCCGCCCTCTCAAAGACCAAGTTAATTATGAGGACAAATTACAGGTAACAGCACTGTCCTGTGGCGCTGTCTCCACTCATTACTCATGTATGATGTGCAAAGCCAAGAAAAATGGATGTATTCTGCGATAAGCAGTCACCTTTGCATTCATCTTGCTTGTTCAGGTAAAGAACATCTTCTACCACTCAGTGAAGGATGCTGTGGCCGCTCTGAGCCGGCACTTGAAAGAGCAGAGCACAGAGGAGGTGAAGGAGGAAGAATGCTGACGGCATGCGTGCTCACTATGTGAGCATGGCGCCAGGTGCAGACAATCTTCAGAAGGGAACCATTGCTCTGCGAACCAATTCCAGAGTCGCACATTTCACACCAATGACCATAAACACTATTTTGCTTCCGTGCAAGGACCCGTCACTTCCTCCATGATGTCACCATATTCTGTTTGATTATTGTCACTGTATCTTCTCCACAGCTCAGCCCCACCCTGATATCTTCCTGCTTGGCCAGGAAGTGAGGTGAGAGGCTGAGGCATGTCTGAACATTGGAACAGAGGAAGTGGATCTCTCTCCTGAGCAGGCAGCTGCAAAGTTGCTGAGTAGGAAGAGAGGTGAACTGCTAAGCACAGCACTTTCGAGCTCTCACATGCTGTATGCTGTGGATAACCAATGCAAAAGAACAACAGCAAAGGCTTTTTTTTTTTTTTTTTTTTTTTTTTTTTTTTTTTTGACAA
>JANDJT010000228.1:14788599-14821816 GCA_024331685.1 Stegophilus panzeri
AGAAAGTATGGACACGCAGGAAGTATTTAAATAAGTTAATTTTGGGCACATTTGATGGAAAGTTACTTTGTATACCAGAAGATGATGCTCTGAAACATTCTTAATCAGTAGTTATTGTGCTGCTAACGGTTAGCTATACTGTCTGCTGACAGTCGAGAGAGCAGCTAGGCCAACACAACCATGGCAGCATTCCTTTATGTCTGCCAACACCAAGCTGTTAGCTTTTATTGTTTATGTTTAAAGGTGATATTAAATTATTAACAGTTTGGCTGGTATTCACTGTGCAGAAGGAGAATATAAAGGAATTTACAGTATATGATGTGTTTGTTTAAAAAAGGTTCTTGCGAAATTTTCAGCTGAAATATAATATGTAAATAGCAGAATATACATATATATAATATATTAATTATGATTTTTCTATAACATGGTGTGCTTTATTTGCTGTATGTGTTGTTTGCTACTGTATGTACATTGAAGCTAAAGAGATGTTTTACATTTTCCATTAAAAATGGAATCAATCAATAACAGGTGTTTTGTGTTCTTCATAAAACAGCATTTTGTGGCAGTTTTGTGTGTCAAATAACCAAAATATCACCTCAGCACATCAAACTCAGCACAGATTTTTCAAAAACTGTTATTTTGACAGTATTCAAATAAAATAAATGAATATTTAGATTTTTATAATATAAAATTATATACTTTTTAAACCTCCGGGGTTGGAGGCTCAATTCCTGCCTCCGCCCTGTGTGCGGAGTTTGTATGTTCTCCCCGTGCTTTGGGGATTTCCTCTGCGTACTCTGGTTTCCTCCCCCTAGTTCAAAGACATGCATTGTAGGCTGATTGGTATTATTTCCAAATTGTCAGTAGTGTGTGCGATTGTGCCATGCGCCAGGTTGGCACCCAGTCTCGTGCCCCGAGTCCCCTCAGATAGACTCCAGGCTTCCCGCAACCCTGGGTAAGATAAGCAGTACAGTAAATGGATGGATGGATGGATGGATGGAGTTCCATCAGGTTACTATGCACATCATTTAAAGTGCTGCTAATTTACTGATGGCCCTGTATGCATTTTAGTACCAGTGGGGTCTGGGAACCCCCAGGGATTTGTGAAGCATAGCCAGGGGATTCACACTTTTTCAGTTTTAGTACAGTACATGCTTGGAAATTTTTTAACTCACAACCTATAAAAAGCACTTCAGTCTGTACTTACATCTGAGATCTGAATACTGACGTGTACAATTTGGGTACTAATTCCGTAACTCTTGCTTAACTCAACTCTGAACACAGTCCATAGCTCTTATAGTTCATATAGTTCTTATGAATAACTCAAAAACAAGTAAACCTATAATTAATGTCAACTTGAAACTAATGACAATTTTTATATGAAAATGTGTTGTGTCAGTGATATAAAAAGCTCTACTGCTATAATAAATATCCTAGATATTATTCAGCAGGTTAGTGAGCTATAGAGTTGCTTTGCTTTTGTTAATTATTACATCAATGACTGGGTTTCCTATTACTCACAACATTATGTAACCGTGTCATTGCCGTTTTAATATCCTCCTGGAGGTCACATGTAGGAGAGACTAGGAACCCTGAGCAGGTAAGCATGGCAAAGCGGGAGAGTCAGGAAAATTCACACAATTTCCAACCTCAGGCTCGTTTTTCTCCACCAATCTCACTCTGTCCACCAGCACAGACGCAATATTTCTGAGATCAAGTGCCTGTCTTTTGCTCTTCTATCCTCTATGGTGCCTTCGCAGAGATATTTGAGAGACTGTGGACTGTGCTAGGGGACTGTTTGGAGGCTCAAGGACATTTGGAGGTGTTAATTTCATCTATATGTGAGGACAATCTTGCGAGCTTCACGTATTTCCAGGTCTTCACCCTTTTCCAGGACTGTGGATTAGATGAGACAGTGCTGGTGAATATGTGTGCCTCTGGAGCTCCAGAACCTATTTATTATTTCAGTCAGAGAGCAATAGATTATACATGCATTCAGGAGAGACATCTTTTAACACTGATCAGGCAAAACCTAGTTGATTTGCAAGCCTGCAATTACCTTCAAATTGAATGTGACTGTGACTTGAATGCTGCTTCTCAGTTCTCACTGAGTATTAAAAGAAAAGTGCATTTGTTTGTTGAATGATTGATTGATTAATTGAGTATGAACAAACTAATGATTAATATTGCTCAGGACAAATCCTTACAGCTGAGGCTCAGACTCTTCTATCAGGGCTCTTCCGAAAGTCTTGCCTCCAAGAGCTCGAATACATAAAGACCGACCACTCCATAATCGTCAACATTTTATCAAAAGTAGATCTCTTACAGAAGGAAAACTTTATACACTCCTCTGCTGGGTCACACTGGTCTGGCGGGCAATAAGAAAGCAGACACTGCCACTAAGGAGGCCCTCAACCTGGAAATCTTTTTACTGTCAAATACCACCTTCTGACCTTAGACCATTAATAAGTTCATATATCTCTAACAAATGGCAAATGGAATGGGATTAACACAACAATAATAAACTGTATGAAATGAACCCCAGTATAAAAAGAAGATCCTCTCCTAACTTTAAGTCTAGGCACGACCAAGTTATGTTCACTAGGTGCCAGCTGGGTCGTTTGAGACACACACGAGTTTCTACTGACAGGTGAAACTCCTCCATTACGTCCTCCCTGTCAAATGCCTTTGGCTATCAAACATCCTACTGAACTGCAAAGTCTTTGATATTACCAGGGTTTTATTCAGAGACATGTGTTATGGAAACATTTATGGAGGTACCAGCTAAACGCATTTTAGAATTTCTGTCTTGTATTAAGCTTAAATGTCTTATATAGTTTTGTAAATTGTACACCTGGTATTGTTTACCCTGAACTCGCCATGAAATAGCCTTCTTACTTACATGCTGTTAAAAAGCAATAAACATACATACATTATTATTGCTCTGTATGGTCATGACTCCTCAACAGCACTAAAGAGTCCATAATGCTCCATTACATAATTGGTGTTACACCATGTATAATCCAGCAAGTGTCCTACAAGTCCATTTTCTTTTCTTCATGAGGCTAAATTTGGGAGATCTGAACAAGCAAAATGACAAATGTACTGGGGGAAATAATTTAGGTCATTCTCATTTGGATTCATATTGATTTTACCAAGTGGGGTTTACTCTTTAATCAGTTCTCAGTTCAGGGACCATACTGTATATACTGTATGTATCATAAAAATGTCAGTAATAAAGGTAGCTCAGTAGTTTTTCTTTGCTTAGTGGATGGTTGTTATTTTATGTCTGCCAAAAATCCATGTTTGTAATCCTCAACTGTTATTCTCAACTGTTCAGCCTCCTGATTGGATGGTATTTATGCCTCCCTCATTAATCATTCTGGATAAAAGTGTCTGCCAACACAATAAGGGTAATAAATTGGGGTCCAAGCACTACTTTTCAAATAGGCCTAACTTTGCAGTACCTGCCGTAGTGCCAATTATAGATGTAAATCCACCTGTTTCTACAATGAGTTGAACTGAAAAGTCAGGCACATAAAGAACCTAGTGGGCATTTGAATTTGAAGTTCAGTTCAGATTTCCACAACCAATTTTTTTGTGTGTGTTCTTAAGTGTCAAAAAGACTGGTGTTGAGCTTTGACAAAACTAGACCAAATACTTAGCACATCACTATTGCCTCGGTGTGGAGCTCTTTTGATTTAAATCCCTCTGCGTCTAATCTCCATTAATTGGTGGTATTTGGCGCCACCTGCTGTGCTATGTAAATGTTTAGTATCAGATTACACACTACTACTAAGTAATATAAAACTGAGTTGGCCACCAGCAGAATGTATCAAGTGCTATTGAAACCTTCTACTGCAAATATAACATATATTAATGACTAATGCATTAGTCATTAATTAATAATCATTATAACGCATTAATTAATGCATACTTGCCTCTTCTAAAGACTTAATAAAAAGCAAATTTATGGAAAGCATGACTAAGAATTTTTAAAGGTTTTTAAAGGCATTATAACTGAACTGAACATCAGGTTCTACTCCTGTCAGCCAGGAACAAGAATCTGAGGCTATCATGAGCACAGACTCACCAAAACTGGACAGCTGAAGACTGGAAAAAGACCAGGTGTTTGTTTGTTTTTTTCTAGTCTTCAACTGTCCAGTTTGGGTGAGCCTCCGCTTATGATCGCCTCAGATTCTTGTTCTTGGCTGACAGGAGTGGAACTCATGATGGTTTTCTGCTGTTGTAGCTCATCTGCCTCAAGGTTCAATGTTTCATGCATGCTGAGATGCTTTTCTGCTCATCACTCATCACCTTATATGAGTTACTATATTCTTCCTGGCAGCTCCAACCAATCTGGCCATTTTCCTCTGACCTCTCTTATTAACCAGGCGTTTCCACCCACAGAACTGTCTCTCACTCAATGTTTTTTGTTTTTCACACCATTCTGTGTAAACTCTAGAGAGTGTTGTGTGTGAAAATCCCAGGAGATCAGCAGTTTCTGAAATAGTCAAACCAGCCCAGCTGGAACCAACAACCATGCCACAATTAATGTCACAGAGATCCCACTTTTTCCCCTTTTGATGTTTGATGTGAACATTAAATGAAGCTCTTGACCTGCATCTGCATGATTTTATACATTGTGCTACTGCCACATGATTGGCTGATTAGATAACTGCATAAATTAGCAGGTGTACAGGTATTCCTAATAAGATGGATGGTGAGTGTTAACAAAGTTTACATTACGTAGGAAGAAAGAATGGATTATAAACCATCACACCAAGCCCATAATTTGGCATATGAGGGAGGGGGGAAAGCTAAATCCATCAGCAAAAGGAACAGATCCAGATAGGAATTGGCTGCATGTACTGCTATGATGAGAAAAACAAAGTAGCACAAATGCATTGTCGTTGCATATATAAACAGTGATTTTGTAGATTCTCTTCAAAGTCGATTTTTTTTTGGTGGGTCTGTGTCGATTTTACACCTAATGATCAACACCCCCATGCAATCCATCCTGCTGCCTTATGTCTTTGTTTCTTGGTGGTGACATGGGCAATACCGATCACGCTTTGGGAGCGTGGTCATCCATCTTCCTGGGCTCTCCACCCACGCACTGGGTAGAAGGGTGACGGGGGTCGCGCCAGTCTCCAAAACTGAGTTATACTCATTCATTAGAATTACAAACTGGCTCTTTCCATGTGTGCCATTATTACATTTCCTAAGTAAAGCTCTTGTCCATGTCTAATCTGAAATGTACATCATTGATCATATGATCAATATAAGTCCTGCTTGAAAAAGGGGTCTTTTAGTTTGTAAAGGATCAAAATTAAATATATGTTGATTACTCGATTTATAAATGTTTATACACATCAACTGTACACAAATATTAGGTAAGCTCATAGTTCCCTACTTTCCTAAACGTGTCCTGACTTTACAGCACTTTCTATTTATAAGCCTAATATAATATCCACAAAGCGTTACTAAGTAGTGTTTTTAAATCATCTTTAGTTTGGCACTGATACTCTTATGTGTATTATTATTGGTGAGGACGCTTTCTGCAAAGGATAAGCTGTTAGGAAAACCACGCCCTGAGCATGGTGTGCATATGTGACCCAAACACCTACGGACTCCCCCCAAGCAAAGAAACGTTTTCTGGTCCAATCTTCTAGCTCTCTCCCAAACCTTATTCATTATCATAACAATTTCCACTCTGAGGATGTGTAGAGGTGGGAACAAACCCACTATCAGATTTATTCAGTTGCTTTCTGGGAGTAGGACATGTATAGGACTGGTTCTGATCTTATAGGTCTATGAAGGTGTGTGATTAGGTGTCCCGTGTGGGTTGCCTGAAAGTGTATTGGCAGTAGGAGCAGAAAGGCCTTTAGTTGCGAGATTCAGTGGACATTTTTAGCTGAATAAATCAAAGAGCCGGTGAAGGACTAAAAGAGCCTCAAGTAAGATATTGGTAAGTGTTAAACTAAGTTGTTCAGAAAATTTAATAAGTGTGTTTTGTCTGTAGCTACATATTTGTTCTACTACTGGCAAATCCAAAATGTTGATGTTATCATTATTGGTTTATATCTATTTTAGGCAAAATAGAAGCAAAATGTTAATAGTGCAAAGCAAACAAAGAAACAAGCTTTGTGAGATTTTGCATTATTTTGTACTGGCATTAAATCAAGAAAAAAAATTTAAACCTTTTTTATTATTATTATTTGATGGTATGATTGATCTACATAGATAATGCAATATTTTGCACTTGAGATATTTTAAGATCATGCATTATCTAAATATGATCCACAAAACTTTTATTTAAATTGTACTGTATTCTTGGAATTAAAGTCAGGATATAAAACTAAGAACTACCTATTTAAAAGTAATCATTTGAAAAACGTATAGGTTAAAAATGGCCCAGACAGCAGTGTTTTGGGGCCCAATGTGTCAGTATACAAAAAACATGCATTGAATATTAGTCTGGTGTGTAATGAAAGGGAATAATCTATTTGAAAGAAATCGCTCTGTGACGTTTGATTAATCGGTGTGTGCAGGGGTTGACAGGCCCCCATGCAGCACTACAGCGCACGCAAACAAAACGGGTGGTGAAACATGGCGTGGCGTGGGCGTACAGGGCACAGGGGGCATGGGAGGGGCAAAGGGGGCTGGGGGTTGTGGTGTCTATGCCAAACAATCAGACAAACCAATATACAAATGCAAATATTATGGACAAAAAATATAGAAATTATTCTAATTAAGCCAATAGCCTATTTTTTTGTGACATGGAATGTTTCCACATAGAACAAAACATGCTTTTATTGATGTCACTTGTTTATATTCCTTGCAATTTAATACACTTTAGCTTTTATATCAGCTATTAACTTGTGCCTATTCTCTTCTGATAGATTAAAATAGAAATCTAAAAGAGAAGCTGGCAACGCAGACACAATAGGAATACATTTTTGTGCCTGTGGGTGTGAAACAAAGGACAAGGACATGGAGTGGGATTGAAGCTCTGCCCCCAACAATGTTGAAGCAGACAAGCCTGAATCCAAACTTCATCACTGTTTGAGATATAAAGCACAAAATATGGTGTGGAAGCCTTAAACCTAATTCAATAATGTATGTGTCAATCTCAGATTTGGCCTATACTTTGAAATGCATGTGAATTCCTCAGACAAACATTTGTCTGAGGAATCATTCAGTACAATCATTTGACTAAGTAAATGACGGCAGAGAAGACAGACTTTCTTTAAAAGTCATTACAACTAAATGTATGAGGATATTAAAATGGTTCATGTGATGATTTTCAGATTAGCCCTTTATCAGGACTGCAGCATCTCAGATGACAGGAAGGGAATTGATGTAGTGTGTATTTAAGCGTGGGGAGACAAACTCTCATTAATGAACTGCCATCATACACAGTGTGCATACCCCATCACATTTATCTGTGAGTGACATGGCTCTTTAATTACTGGGTTTCCAAACTTGCCATAATTTCAGCTCATCTGTCTCGCACCCATGTCTACACATATGTATAAAAAAGTAAGACGATTAAGAAATGCTTTTTTTTTTTAAAAATGCACAGAATGTAGTCCAGAGAGATAACTCAGACATACAGTAGACTACTTGTGAAACTGGTTGCGTCACTTTGGGTTGTGTGAAGACTCGGTGAAGACATGTGCATGCATGTGTGTGTGGGCGCGTGAGAAGTTAGGAGCGCGCGGGAGCTCGGCAGGGAGGAGGTAGTAGAGCGGCAAGCTGTAGGAGGGCAAATCTATTCAGCGAGGAGAGCCTCAGCTTTGCCTGAGAATCCACGGAGAAGGGGCTGTTCTCTTGTGTGGGTGGCTTTAAAATTAGGCCTCAATCACAAGTACAGCAACTGCTCGATTGCTCATGCCGCCACAGATGAAAATAGATCATGGTGGCAGAAAAACAAAGAATGACGACAAGGGGTTTGATGCTGTGTCAGAGATACTGTATGTAAAGTTTCTTCCTGCCAGCCGAAGGAGGAAGGGAGAAGTAATTTTGCATTATGGAATTGTTGCTTTGGTGTACACTTGCTCTCAAATCTATCTGGAGGACACTAACGGTTTCCAAACTTGCCCATGTCATCTTTCCCATCCCATTACTTCTGTTATGTCCGCATCACAGAAACACTTTTCAAACACTGTAGAGCAGACGAGATATAAAAAAAAATAATACTGTTTTAGATACAGTTGTCAATCATAAATTAGTACTTTTATTAATTTGAGGTGGTGGGATTGGGGGAAGGGGGGTCCTTGATCATTATGCAGCTTTTGCTTGTTGAAAATTCTTATTTGGTTACAGTGAAAAGTTACTGGTAAGTGTAATCGCAGGAAACAGGGGATATCCCCCGGACCTTGCGAATGTCCACTTAGGTCCGCATTTGGTCTGGTTTATAACGTTCACTGGCGGACGTTCCGAGGACGTCAGAGGATATGAAATCATAACACTACTGAATGTGTTCATTTCAGCGAAAGTCCCCTAAGCGTCCCGAATGGCCGCTGGACGTCCTGTGAATGCCCGTAGGACGTCAAGGGGACCCTACACATGAACGCTCCGGGGAACGTTCGTAGAGGCCATTTAGGGGATGTCTGGGGACCTTTTTTGTCAGCTGGGATGGTCCCAGACTGGAGCTTTAAAGGAGTGCAAAATAGGTAGTTTTTTTTTTTTTTTTTAAATAGCTGAACACACTGATTTCAGTCCTTTCAATAAATGAGATCTAGACAGCATCTGTCTTTTTATGTCTTTTCAAACTACAATTGTAATTGTTAGCTATACTATTCAAGTTTGTTTTTTGTTACGCTGAATCATACACTCTCCATTTGATTCCAGAGTGAGGCTGATTTGCAAGCTGAAACAAAACTATATTCATCGCAAGAGAGTTGAAAATAGACTTAGAGTATAGACAGAGGTGGGAGTATAGCTTATATATAGGATGATGCCGCCTCTAGAGTCTAGACTATTAATTAATTTTACCTCAGTGTCGCCCTAAAACTTAAAAATTTCTCTCTTTTTTTCCAGTTTTATTCAAATACTACTTTCCTTCATGCAGTCAGGGAAGTTGAGCTATGAGTATGTATTGTGGTTATGATGTTAGAATGGGTATTCTCCACGACGCGCTGGTTTTCCGTGTCGAATTTCTCGGATGTTCCATATTTGACCAGCAGGGCGTGTTTAGGCCGCCGGATACGATCCATGTATGGGAATGACCTGACCGGAATTCCTGATTTCGATTAGGAAAGTTGGCTGCAAAGAAACTGCGTAAAACAAACTAACCTGTAAAAAAATTAAAATAAATAAATAAATAAATAAATAAATAAAAAGTGCCAATATCTGACAGAGGTGACCTGACATCAGGAAAAGTATAAACCTAGCGCTTAAAATGATCGCTTGATATGCTTTAATTCCCAGTCGTGTCACTGTGCTTGCCTCCTATTAGCTGCCCAACCCTCTTTTATCTCATGTCCTTTCATGGTCAATGACGTAGCACATATTGAAAGCCTCCTTTAAATGCCTACTAACGCAGGAGCTTCAGTTATCTACCACCGGGCAAGTGAAGGGTGCGAATTAACAACAGACCATCCTATTTAAGATATCCAATAAATAAAGATATCCGTTGTAATCATTTCTATGTCCTAAATGATAATGCCTGGTTAAATCTGAGCTTAAAAACACCCAGTGCGTTTGGGCAACTTTGCAGTGGCTTAAAATGACAGCTAACAGTGTGGATAAAGTTTCTGAGTCGCTAACTGATTTCATACGCGCTATTGCAACGGATGTTTGTCCTATGGATGAAATCCCTCCAGACATACCAAGCGGCTTTCCTCATGTAGACGTGAGAAACGAGGCATCAGGAGGTAAGCGCACAAATAGAGACTATACAAGCGCTCTGCTTCTCTGTCTATAACATGTTCACCTGTGTACATGTTAGATAAGCTGTAAAGTTTTTATGGTGACAGGATTTGTCTTAATAGCCTCTCTGGCGGGGAAAAAGTCGAATAAAACATGGGATATTTATCAAACGAATCAAGTAGGCTAGTACAGGACTTTTTTAGTAGCCTACTTTTTTTATAGGCTATAACTGTATCGTTTTGTTAATGAACTCCATCGAGACAGACTTGTGTGCCCAAAGTGCACAAGAAAGTACAATGTGTTAGAAACTAACACACAATATGTATCTTTATTTCTTTCTTGTAATGTGATAGGTGGCCTGGGCGCGGACAGTTTCTCTAAGGAAAAGCGCATTGCTGACTTTCTAGACCCGAACAGCACACAGAGTTCTCCTCTCGCCTACACGGGCAAAATTTCCATCGGCGCTCAGAGCGCACACGGCAGCTGGAGTCCAGACAGCTTGATCAACTTTGTCTGCGCAGAAGTCCAAAGCGCGACACCTGGCCTCACCCCTTTCCCTATCGCCTCTCCAGGACCCACAGACCTCTCGGGGGCTTCAGCTTGTGCCAAAAGCCACGAGAAGGATATGGAGCACATGTACACATCACCTCCCCCTTACACCTGTAGTGCGGATGGCTACCAGGACCCCTCGACCTACCTATCAACTAGTACATGCCCATTAACGTACCCGCCTGCTTCTTACACATCCCCAAAGTCCAGCATAGACGGTGCGCTTTTCTCCATCATACCAGATTATGGAAGTTTTTACCAGAGCAGCGGTCAAAGAGATGCGCCAGTCTTCCAGGACCGAAAACCGTTCTCCTGCTCTCTGGACTCCGTTAGAGTTCCTCCGCCCCTCACGCCGCTGAACATGATAAGAAATTTTACTCTTTCGTGTCCCGTGGACGGATTGAGGCCGCCCACTGACTCCAACCCGCAGAGTGTCCCGTTACGACCCATACTGCGACCGAGGAAGTACCCGACCCGGCCGTGTAAGACCCCGGTCCATGAGAGGCCGTACCCGTGTCCAGCGGAGGGATGCGACCGCAGGTTCTCGCGGTCCGACGAGCTCACGCGCCACGTGCGCATCCACACCGGCCACAAGCCGTTTCAGTGCCGCATCTGCATGCGCAGCTTCAGCCGCAGCGACCACCTAACCACGCACATCCGCACGCACACGGGCGAGAAGCCCTTCTCCTGCGACTTCTGCGGCCGGAAGTTTGCCAGGAGCGACGAGCGAAGGAGGCACACGAAAATCCACCAAAGACAGAGAGAGAAAAGGGCGAGCGCTCCTCCTGCCCAGACATCAGGCGCTCAAGGTGCCGTGTGAGAAATAACCGGCCTCCTGAACCCTGACCACGTGACAAGAAAAGGGCGCTGGACATAGGACCTTGTTTACCACCTTTCAGACCAAGACGTCACGTTGTTTAAATGGGTATGTCCCAAACCGTGTACTACCGTGCTTTACCAGGACATGCAGAGTTCGCATGTGCTCAAAAAAATAGGCATCCACACGTTCCCAACCCTGGTCTTGGAGTACCCCCTGTCCTGCACATTTTGATGTGTTTCCTGCTCCAACACATCTGATTCAACTAATATTTTACAATATTGACTTGAAGTGAGTGTGTTAGAACAGGGAACACACTAAAATGTTCAGGACAGGAGGTACTCCAGCACCTTGGCTGGGAACCCATGGTACGCTACAGATTAACCTTATTTATCATGTGCAGAGCTCACTGTGGTCGAAAAGCTGCCCTACCCAAGGGTCCCTGGAAAATGAGGCCTCAAAGGGTTTAATAGAAAAGGTTGCCTACAGAGCCTGCAATCACACAGGGCCTAGAAATGTAGAATATAGAATATAAACAAACACATTCCTAACTGGATATATTGATTTACATTTTTATTTCACTCCCTTGTGTAATAAATATGAAAATGGCTTGCCCTGCAGCCTCTATCTCATTCTTGCTATCAGGAAGACAAACATGTAGCCCCCATAGCTGCCTCCTTTCTCACTCACTATGGAATATTAAGTGAATAAATTAGCTATTGAATACATTTCCTAACAGCAGCATTGAAGCTTACTTGTCAGATATTAAACCTCTAGTTCATATGTCATTTATCAACAGAAATTGTTTAAATCCTCTGAGGTAAGAAGCTGATTTGAAATATAGTCAAACCGTAATGTTTTCTTAGCAGCTGGGAGCTAACTAATTGATTAACATTGATTACTTAGCGTTCCAAGGTTAAACCAAGGTTATACTGGTTAGAAATAATCAGTTGTTCAACTGATTTAGACATACTGTATTAACACAGTTTTGTGATTATTATTATTTTTTTTTTTTTTACCTATACCTACTTTACCTAACTACCAAATCCAACTTTACATATAACCTTTATACACCAGGTTACGGTTATCTAGGAAGAGGTTTCTCAAGCCGTTTTGCTCATATCATTGTTGTAATTCATGCTTTGCCTATACATATCTTTCATTTATATTGAAATGGGGCACTTCTGCTAAAAAGGGAGCTCTGAAAAGAGTGCCCCACCCTCTGCATGTGCCTGGTGATAAGTGGTATGTAAAAACAGTATAATATAGGACAGTACTATGTGACTTCTGACCTGGCCTGTGTGTGCAAATCAAAGGCAGCTTTATATGAGTCTTGTGTATGACACTGTTAATGTATTTTACATGATCTCGAAAAGAAAAAGAAAAAAAACCCTCCCTGCTGTTACAAGTACGCTATTTGAGCTCTGTATATTCTGTTTCTTTTAAGTCTAGGTCTACTGTTTAAAAATGTGTAACTGATTATTTCTGTTGTAACATTCACAGATCACTTTATAGAATTAACTGCTGCTTTTTGTAACTGGTGAAGTAACACTCTCTTTACTATCTTACTGTGATTTTTGTGCTGACTTTTTGTGAAACTGGGCCCTTGCTAAGAACTTCATTTGTTCCTAGTGTGCCCTCCTAACATTTGTTCTGTACACAAAAGAACTGTGTCCAAATCATGCTATGAGGTGTGAATCTGTAAATAATTAAATTAATACAGTGTAGATATGCTGTACATGCAGTGTTGTAAATGGGAAAGTTTTCAGATGCCAGGCATTACATAGTCATACCACTAGAGGCTACCCTTTGACATCTTTGGGTAAGACAGGAAGGTGTGAGTGAACCCAGGATCCCATTTCCACCTGGACATTTCACACATCTTGTATCTGGGTTGTCTCCTCATAAGATTTTAAC
Organism: Stegophilus panzeri; assembly: GCA_024331685.1. Lineage (NCBI taxonomy): Eukaryota > Metazoa > Chordata > Actinopteri > Siluriformes > Trichomycteridae > Stegophilus > Stegophilus panzeri. Next base: position 14,801,762 of record JANDJT010000228.1, read on the forward strand.
CACCTGTTTTTACGACCCCTGGCAAAAATTATGGAATCGGCACACTTAGAGGATGTTCACTCAGCTTTTATACTTTGTAGCAAATAAACAAATCGCAGATATGACACAAAACAATTCATTGTTTAATAGCTGAACATTCTTGCTTCATGAAACATGCCTCAAAGAAGTTAAATTAAATTGTTTAAATTAATGGCATATTTTTTTCCAGATCAAGTAGAAGACAAAATTATGGAATCATTCAATGTAGAGGAAAAAATTATGGAATCATCAACAAATGAAATCACAATCAATACTTTGTTGCTCCTCCTCTGGCCTTAATTCTTTGAGGCATGGACTTCACTAATGAAAAACAATATTGTCCATCAAGCTGGTTCCAACTTTCTCGAATAGCGGTTGACAGATCAACTTTACAGGATGGAGCCTTGTCATGGACCAAATTTTTTAATTTCCACCATAAATTTTCAATCGGACTGAGATCCGGACTGTTTGCTGGCCATGTCACTGAGTTGACCTGCCTTTCCTGAAGAAAAGCTTTAACACTTTTTGCTCTGTGGTAAGATGCATTATCATCCTGAACAATGACTTCATCATCACCAAACCTATTTTCCATCTATGGAATGAGAAAAAAGTGTCCAAAATTTTTATGTACACCTGTGCACTGATTGTTGTGGTCTTCCCTGGTCCTTTACCTACCATATAACCCTATATCATAAATGTGTGGGGAAATTTGATTGTTTTCTTCAGGCAGTCATCTTTATACGTTTCATTAGAACGGCACCAGACAAAAGTTTCAGCATCATCTCCTTGGCCAGTGTAGATTCGTGATTCATCACTGAATATCACTTTCATGCATCACACTCCATGATTGCTTCTCTTTAGACCACTGTAACCTTGTTTTCCTTTTATAACCTTCCCATTTTGTTTATACTTGCACCAAATTTTAGACACAGCTGACTGGGAACCACCAACATCTTTTTTTGCCACACTCAGTGTTGGATTTCCTTCTTGAAGAAGTTTTATAATCTTTTCCATTGTTTCAATTGACAACTCTCTTGTTGGGGCCATGTTTCCTTTCACAAAGTCCAAGGTTAAGGTCTGTAAACACTCTCTTTTAACTGTAGACTAATTTGCATTTTTAGGCTTGTGCTGGTATTTGTTTTAGAAATTAAAACGAGATTCCATAATTTTTTCCTCTACATTGAGTAATTCCATAATTTTGTCCTCTACTTGATCTGGAACAAAATATCCCATTAAGTAAAATTAGTTTATTTAACTTGTTTGAGGTATGTTTCACAAAGCCAGAATGTTCAGCTATTAAACAGAAATAGTTTTGTCTCATATCTGTGATTTCTTTATTTTCTACAAAGTAAAAAAGCCGAGTGAACATCCTCTAATTGTGGTGATTCAATAATTTTTGCCAGGAGTTGTACACTTCTGGACAAATGCATCTCTGATCAGACTGAAATCTGCATTTATGAATTAATATGCAAATCATCTCATTACAGTCAAACACCAACCTGCATTGTTGTTCCTCACCTTTAGTTAGATTTATTTGAAGGTTGTCATATCAGCCACCGACATTAGAATTCATGGAACAAGTGCATCAAATTAAGTTACCTTCATTAGTGGTATAGATGATCAGATTTAAATGTTTAAAATGTATCTTGGGTGAATTTACATTTTCATTTTTATGTGTATAATCTGTATCTGGATATCATCAAGACACATAAAACAACCAAAGTGTAAATAGAGTGTAGAATACTTATAGTCCCCTCTGGGATGGCAAGGCCCATACTTTTTTTCTTTTTTTTTTTTTGCTGTAGCCTGAAGACATTTGTGATTAAAAGACAAATCTAAGGAGAGAGTTTAGACTTTTAGCTTTTATTCCCTGGTATTTTTTATGTAGATGTGTTAAATTGTATAGAATATAGCACATTTTGTATCAAATGACCCAATTCGTAGGTGAGCAAAAATATTGGAACATGCGACTGACAGGCCTTTCTTGTTACCCAGGTGTGTCCTGTTAGACTGATTGTTTTTAAACAATAAATAACTCTGAATATCTGCTATTGGTTTTAGCCTTTAGTTTCACCTGTGAAGACTGCATTTGTTGCTCACAAGAATAAACCAACATGAAGATCTGAGAGCTGTCTATGGGAGAAAAGCAAGCCATTTTGAAGCTGAGAAAAGAGGGAAAATCAATCAGAGGCATTGCGCAAGCATGGGGCATAGCCAATACAACAATTTGAAATGTCCTGAAAAAGAAAGAAACCACTGCTGTACTGAGCAACAGACACTGAATTGGCCAGCCAAGGAAAACATCAACATTTGATGACAAACACTGTTATAGCTGTGAAGAAAAACCCAAAAACAACAGTCAGTAACATCACCAACACCCTCCATAGAGCAGGGGTGAAGGTATCACAATCCACCATCGAAAAAGAACAGAAATATAGAAGCCATACTAAATGATGCAAACCACTCATCAGCAGTACGAATCAGAAAGCCAGATTGTAATTCGCAAAGAAATACAGAGATGAGCCACAAAAGTTCTGGAACCAAGATTAACCTCTACCAAAGCGAAGGAAAGGTCAAAGCATGGAGAAAGAAAGGATCTGCTCATGATCCAAAACATACAAGCTCATCCGTGAAACATGGTGGAGGTAGCGTCACGGCTTCGGCTTGCATGGCTGCTTCTGGAACAGGATCACTAATCTTTATTAATGATGTAACTCATGATGGGAGAAGCAGAATGAATTCAGAAGTTTACAGGAACATTTTGTCTGCCAATTCACAGAGAAATGCATCCAAATTAATCAGGAGGAACTTCCTCATGCAGTAAGACAATGATCCAAAACACACTTCCAACACAATAAAGGACTTCATCAGGTTTTACACTGGCCAAGTTAACCACCAGACCATAACCCAACTGAGCAAGCATTTCTAGACTAAAAAAGGAGAAATCCCCCGAAACAAGCAACAACTGAAAGAGGCTTTAGTAAAAGACTGGTAAAGCATCACAAAATAAGAAACCAACAATTTACTGGTCACTGACTTGATGCAGTTATTGCAAGTCATGGATACGCAACCAAATGCTAAGTGTTATTTACTTTCATTTACTTCAAGACTTATCTGTTCCTATACCTTTGTTCAACTACAAATTGGGTGATCTGATACAAAAGGTTCTACATTTTATGTCGTTTAACATTAAGATGTAAATACCTGGAAATAAAAGCTGAAAAGCCTAAACTCTCATCACATATTCATCTTTTGACCTCAAACCCCAATTTCTTTGGTGTAAAGCACAAATTAATTATTGTTGCTGTTCCAATCGTTTCAGAGAGGACTGTATAGTGAGAGAGAGCGAGAGAGAGAGAGGGTGTGTATGTGTGAGTGAGAGAAAGAGAGAGAGAATTTGTCCTAGAGTAATCCAAACAGAACTTTAATGAAATCAGAAATTTATGTATTGTTTACAATTGCCTGAAATTGTTAGGATCCCTCAACACAACACTAAACTGAATAACATACAAAATATTTCAAGCTTCAGTCATGCAATTAACTATGCAAGTTTTTTAGGCAAGTGCCTAAAAAAAATCAAAACCTCATGTCATTCAGTTATGTAAGGGACTCTTTAGCAGTGGTTTTAAATGCTCTTGAGTCACGGAGTTGTGATTTACCTTTAGGTCATGACCCAAAAGCTGAAAAAAGAAAATCTACCAATGTGTTGTGCTCTGTGTGAATGTAAGGTGAATTTGACTGTAGGGTTTTTTTTGTTTTTTTTGTCACTGTTTACTATCAGGCTACCAATACAGATAACAGACTGTTTACAGCTTGTTTATGCTCATACATGGGAAATACCAGAAGCCTTTCAAAATAAATATGCATGGTCAAAAGTTGTGCAAACTTATTTGACCATTTGACTGAGAACATACCGATGACCCACTTCATGTCTGTATGCAATCCATGTTTCGGGCATGACCCAACAGATGAGAACCACTGCTGTAAAAAGTCTCGTTTGAGTTGAGCACAAAGTCCAGAGTGAAATTGAATCAAAAGCTGAGCTACAAAGATGATATAAATTAGATGCTAGATATACAATCACTCATTTACTTCAGCAGCTTTGCATCAATAGAACACCAGTCCAAGTGTGTATGACATACTGAAATGTGGATTACCATACAGGAAAACAGGGTTTAAAAATATTATATATATATATATATATATATACACACACATTAGGGTCCAGTAAACTAAAACCGGACAAAATAAAACATGGGTGTGGAACGTTTTAAACGTTTGTTAATTTATTACAGATTATATTTAAATGCCTGTTCCAGCACACACTCCATATACAAGAAATTCAAGAAACAGGTCGAGCTCGCTGTTATCTGTTGAATATGTAAATGTTGAAATAAGAGACTAAAATAGAGCAAATAAGAGAGCATTTTGCTTTGAAATATTCGATGTTTATGTACATTAGCAAATCAGGTAAAGAGGCAGTCTTGGCCAGATAGATCATAATTGTAATGGTGAGACACAGCAACAGGTCCATGAGAGGTCAGAAAATGTTGTGGCTGTTCACAGAGTACAGAGTCCAGCTTGTTGTCAGGACAGTACAGTGCCAGGACGAACAGAAATCAGGCTTTCAGAGACCCGCCAAGTCTTTCAGTCAAGGTGGTGATTCCTTCATAGAGAAACCTTTGGCCCAGGGTAAGGTTCAGCACCACACCAGAATTCAGTAGGCTGAGGGATTTCCATGAGCCACAGCTCTGTCTGCTCATGACCCCCCGCCGTCCTTTCTGCACTCTCCAGACCCTGCTGCAAAACCTTATAATAGTGACAGTCTCTGCCATCGTCTGGGTCGTAAGGGGGTGCCAATATGTCAAGGAAGGCGGTGGGTCCGTCCACGGCCTCGATCTGATGCAGGTTGTCCCTGTAGGGGGATAAGACACACGGGGGGCTCTCCTCTGTGTACTCTTCTACAGACCGCTGCACGGACAGCCGCATGCCGCTTTTCTGGAAGGGGAGCAGCGGGGGGTTAAAGTGTCTCCCGCTAGAGCTGTCGGGTGAGCAGTCCAACCTGTCGTAACAACTAACCCTGACCTTGCCGTAGAGCACTTTCAGCATGCCGTACATGTTTGGGTGGTCGTGGAGCGGGATGCAAGAGCCGTGCTTTAACAGAAACACCCCCATGCTGAACGAGTCCGTCTCGCAGATATGCATGTAGGTGACAGGCGGCCCGAGGAGCTGCGGGGACACACAGCTGCTGTCCACACACCGCGGAACGATCTTCAGATCCGCCGCCCTGACTTCCGCCAGCAGGCTCCTCAGCTTGCTCTGGTTCTCCACAAACGCCTTGCTTTCTTCACTAGCCCGGTTGCGGAAGGTCGTGAGCGCCTGTCGGGCGAGTCTCTGAATCAGGGAGCTCATGTTGTCCTGAGGCATCATATAGCAGGAGACAAATCCACTTGTCCCGGACGTTAGTTAGCAACACTAATTCAAGCTCGAGCCTTGTTGCGCCTCAACCGACTTCCCTGATTAAATACCAAATCAACAATTCACCAAAACACATTACACGCAGTCACGTACAACACGCAAGCCGAGCCATTCATCATCAGCGCAATAACCCCATACACAAAGATCTGATCCACACGTCCGCAATGACGTCATGGCCGTTTGGAACACTTTGAATTGTGGGATATGTAGTCCTACCAGCTCGGAAACGTGTGCATTTCCGGTCGTTCTGAACAGAAAACATGCATGTCCTTACCTTTTAAATCTCCAAACCGTAGCCGTCTTTCCGGAATGATGAGTCTTTCAGCTATTCTGAAACGGAATAAACGGTTCGGGATGAAATATCTTTAAGCTACACTACAATACCTAGAATTCCTTCTTGTTTTGGATAAGCACACATGGCCCACACTTCTCACGCACAGGGCACAGGCCACAGACCCCCGGGGTAACAGAGTCTCCACAGAAACACCATCAATAGCATAATCAGGGCTTTAGGAGGGTCAGGTTCGTTTAAAAAAAAAAAAAAAAAAAAAAAAAGGTTTCCAAATGAAGTGTGAAGCTAAAAATACAACGTGACAATTTCCCAGATATACCATAAAACTAAAGTCCTCATACATGTAGCCTTAATGGAAGGAACTCTTCCCACTAAATTCATTTAAAATGTTTACCTTTGAAATATTTGCAATGTGCTGAGAGATTCTGGTGTTAATGTGGTGCTTGTTGCTGTATTTGTGTTGTTCCAGTGTGAAGTTAGGGGTTTTCTGCCACTCTGACATTGCTAGGTCGTTACAAGATCAAGACATCAAGACATTGCTGGTTACTGTGGCATTTAATAGGAGGAAAATAGGACAGGCTATAGGCCAGGGGTGTCCAGGCTCCAGGTTCCCCGTGACCCTGAAAAGGATTAAGCGGTATAGAAGATGGATGGATGGATGGAAATAAAAGCTTAATCTCATAATTTTCTGCATTATCATTATACCTCTATGCCTGTGACTACATGTGTGGAATGGAATGATAAATAAAATGAGAAATAAACTTTATAAGATATCTTTAGCTCAGTGGTTAAGATGTTGACCTACTGATCGGAAGGTCATGAGTTCAAATTCCAGCACTGCCAAGCTTCCACTGCTGGGCCTTTGAGCAAAGCCCTTAACTCTCAACTGCTCAGTTGTATGAATGAGGTAAACACAAGTCATTCTGGATAAGGACGTCTGCCAAATGCCATAAATGTATTTTATGTCACCAAATATAAGGTAACACCAGTGATGAAAATATGCCATAAGCTTTCTTTAAATCAATGTAAAAAATTTTTTTAAATCCAATCAGCTGCCATTTTTGTGGATTCCTAAAGTCAGTTATTAACCAATACTGTAGCCTAGGTTTAAATGTTTAAACTGAAATCATTTTTAAGACATATTGTTACTCTGAAAGTGGACGTTTCTGTAGAATGATCCTTAAATGTGGCAAGGTTGTTGGTGCCAGAAGGGTTGGTTTAAGTAATTTCAGAAACTGCTCCTGAGATTTTGTGTTTGTGTTTAAACAGGAATTGTGACTCACTTCAGCCTGTGAGTCTTAAGCCAATCTTTCATATTTATAACAAGAGTGACATGTGGACAGCTTAGTCATCTCAGTTTATGTGGTTATTCTTGTATACTTCATTCCAGACCACTCTTATTTATTTACACACACACACACACACACTCACTGTATCGATAAAAAGGCAAAACTAGTGAACAGAAAGCAACTGATTTTTCCAAATCCTTTAAGGATGTAATAGTTTAAAAATTGTTGTCCTTTATCTCACTTTCTCTCTCTCCCTCTTTCTAAGTGATAATCTTAATACAACCTGTGTTACATGTTTTTCATGGACAGTTTAAAACAAATTAAGGTCTTTTAATAACACACTCTTTTTTTTCTGGAGATATGACTCTGTATATTGAGTCAACTGAACAACAACTGACAAACACAAATGATTCCACAACCAAACTGAAACTATATTTTTCATCCAGAAAGCTTCATGTATACTAAATATCATTTGTAAAACATTATCTTCCATACAAGAAAACATCTGAAAAATGTAAATGTGAGAGGCCACGGTCCTGGTATGCATAATGTTATGCATGACGTTAGTCTGGACCTTAAAGGCTTCTCCCTGAGCTCTGCTCTAGCCCCAGATAGAACAAAGAATCAGAGCACTGCATAGACAACCATACACATTCTCTGATCATCAAGGGCCCTGGAAAAACACACACACACACACATACACACACACACACACAGAGTGAAAGGGTCTGAACCCTTTACTGAGTCCTTCCTTGGTAAAACCAGCCATTGATTTTCAGGCAATTTTAAGTATAGATCCTAACAGTGCCTTATTTCAGCCTTTCCCTTGTTAATAAGGAATCTGGTTCTTCTGTCAATGTTTATTCCATCTTCAAGAGATTTATTATTTCTGGCTCAGAGTTTGTAAACTGAACAGATTTCCTTGCATGAAGTATTTCACCCTTCTCTGTTTAGCATATGTTTTCTAATTCAGTAAGTGAACCTCTTAATAAAGCAAGCTTAATGAGATGTGTTTACATACAGGGCATGGATTGTATTGAACTCTAGTGCTACTTGCTTTTAAAATCAAAGAATGTGTCTATGATAGTTTTCAGACAACCAGTTGATTTGAAGTGGACAAAAAACTCATGATGCCCCATGAGTCCTTGCGTCTGGTTGCTATGGCTTAGATAATTATACTGTATCTAAGGTAGAGCAAATGATTCAGCCTGTCTTACCACAAAGAAGTAGATAATCAGTAGCAATTAAATTGCTTGTAAGCACCTCCTTATGAGGATCTTTGGTAGCGGTCGCTTCAGTTTAAGATCAGTATGATACAAGGATTGACTGTTACACTGGTTAGTACACACATACTTCTTATTTTTCCTGAATGCTATTCAGTACTATCTGCACTGCTTTGTAAAAAAAAAAAAAAAAAAAAAAAAAAAAAACTGTAAAGAATGTATATGCGCTAACAGCATGTGGATAATGTTATATGGCAAAACTGAAGAGCTGTTATGTTTTCTAAAATCAAGATCACAGATGTTCAAATGTAAGGAACGGGTGTAACAAATACACTCAAGCTTTATCATATCAGCCTGACTGCAGCTGCCTTTATACTTTCATTCAATCTACATGACAGATTTGTATTTTACAAGCATGCAGTATTATTATGAGCACTTGAATATTTGTCACATTTTGAACTTCCTTATTATATGACTTTCTTCCTACTCACACCCTAAAATAACCACAATCATCATCAATGTCATAATCATATGTCATCTGCTATTCTGACTCAAATAGGATATAGGTTGTGACATCTTTAGGTTCCTGTATACACACTGGTACAGTATATACACTGACTGGCCACTTCATTAGGCACACCTGTATTGTAGCTACAGTCATTGCCCATTTAAACAGGTAAACCAGTTCTGGTGTAATTCGCAGGTATATAATACCTGAACCACCACTGACCAGATATTATTCTCAGCACTGATATGAGAGTGTATGTAGATCTGCTAAGTGTTTAAGCTGAAGCAGAGATGCTGAAGTTTTTAAACATTGTGTACACAAACTGGCCACTTTATTAGACACACCCATTCCTGCACAGTTTAAAAACTATGGCTCATCTTTTTTTCCACTTAATCAGTGTCAGCTTCGTAACACAGGACCATTGTTACTTGGATATATTCGGTTGGAGGATAAAAATCTCTGCAATGCTGCTACATTTGATACACTCGTCACAGCACCACACACACACTGCCATGCTAGTGTCAGGGATGCACTGTTAGAAAGAATCACCACCCAAATAATATCTGGTCAGTAGTAATCCTGTGGTGGTCCTGTTCCACTGACAGATAAGATAGATTCAGGCTCGTAAAATGTGAATAGTGACCAACATGCTGTAATTGTATACTTGATACTTGACCTGTTAATTGGTGTATCTTTGGTAAATTGGTCAGTGAGTGTCGATGACAATCGAGACCTGCAGATTCCAGGTCCATATCAGAACTGCACGTTTTCTGACCAATGCTGCCCTCTAGTGGAAATGGATAAAAAAAAAAAAATTCAAAAACTTCACTAACTGTTTCAGATTCAGATTCAATGCTTATGGAAAGAAGAACAGCATGACCACTATGTGTATTAAATCATATTACATTAGCTGTTTTGGCTGACACTTTTATCTAAAGAAACTTACATTTGAAATAAGGTCCAACTGAGCAAATATAAATATAAACTTCAAATATATTTTTATCATATGAATTCATGGGGTGCCAATAATTGATGCACACCTATATTTTAAATATTTTTTTGATAAACTTGTGTTGTGTTTGCAATTGTTTGATATCCATGAGAGCAGAGTATTTTTGTGAATTTTTCTAACAAAAGATCAAAAGGTTAAACAATAAAGACAATTTTTCACAGCCTTCTTTGCTATTTACAAAGGGTGCCAATATTACAGGGCACTGTATATATGCATTATATCCTACGCATAATTTCCTCTCCACGAGATGAAGGAGAAGCAGTGTGTGCTCTCTGACACTGTGGTCATCTATCTGCGGCGAAAGCACAAGTGTCAGGCTGTCTGGGTCCACGAAACATTTTGCAGACGCTCCCATTGGTAGTCGCTGCACCAAGTTGCTCCAAATTTGCATAAAGTTAAACTTTTCTCATCTTTGTTGTGTCGCTGGACACGCCCACATCTAGTTGCCACCGTTCTCCGGTCACTTTGTCACTGCAAGTCGCTGTATGTGTAAATGAACCTTTACTCCATAACCCAACAGTATCAAGGTCACCAGTCACTGTACTATGAAGTCACCAGTAGGCGTTCCTACTACTGGTTGCCATAGTTAAATTCAACTCAATTCAGTTTTATTTGTATAATGCTTTTAACAATGGACATGGTCCCAAAGCAGCTTTACAGAAATATATAAATTCATGATATAGATTTTAAATGTATGAATTTATTTCCTAATGAGCAAGCCAGAGGCGATGGTGGCAAGGAAAAACTTCCTGAGACATTATGAGGAAGAAACCTTGAGAGGAACCAGACTAAAAAGGGAATCCATCCTCATCTGGGTGACACCGGATAGTGCAATTATAAATAAATAAATTCCTTCTATAAATGTGCTAATACTACATGGTCAAATAGTGCAATTGTGTAACCAGGAAAATTCAATACCGTTTTTACATGAAGCCTGTTTTGTTGAACTTGTCCACTGTTCACTGATGGAGACTTGAGTGCGGAACTGTTTGTGGCAATTGATGTCCTAAAGCTATCATAGCAATTGTAATCCTAGCCATCATAGCATAACTGTTCATATGAATTGAGGTCCAAAGCCATCATATGGTTTTTAAGTGGTGCTATCCTCAGTAATCTCAATGATCTTTAGGCTGCACCATGTGGAGCCATCCTCAGCAGCAGCATGTGACTTCCGATCGATGAGAACTCCAACCAGAAGTAGGGCATCAGGATGGACCACGCTGGTCTGGAGAACAGAAGGGGCCAGGATCACTGGCATCTCAGGAGTACCATGTGTAGCTTGACAGAAAAAGAGGACAAGTGCAAGCAGGGACTCTGGCAAGACTAGCTATGACGGCATAACTAAAATGGAGAGCCAGAAAAGATCACAGACATGAGGGCACCCTGTGACATAAGGTGGCCAGCCACTCCACCACTAAAAAACCTGGGCTTAAATACTGAGACTGTGTCTGAGTCCTGAACACTAATTGGAAGACTGTTCCATAACCGTGGGGCTTTGTAAGAGAAAGCTCTTCCCCCCCCCCTGCTGTAGCCTTCACTATTTGAGGTACCAACAAATAGCCTGCACCTTTTGATTGAAGTAGGCATGGCGGATCATAAAACACCAAAAGGTCACTCAGGTACTGTGGCGTGAGACCATTCAGTGCTTTATAGGTCAATAATAGTATTTTATATAGTCAATGTGAAATTTAACTGGGTGCCAATGCAGTGTGATAAGATAGGGGTGATGTGGTCATGTTTTATGGTTCTAGTAAGGACGCTTGCGGCTGCATCCTGGACTAACTGGAGCTTGTTTATGCACCTACTGGAACATCCAGACAGTAAGGCATTACAATAATCCAACTAGAGGTGACGAAAGCATGAACTAATTTTTCTACATCGTGTAGTGACATTATATTTCTTATCTTAGCAATATTTCTGAGATGAAAGAAGGCTATCATAGTAATATAGGCTCCAGGCTCCCCGTGACTCTGTGCAGGATAAGCAGTACAGAAAATGGATGGATGGATGGACTTCCCCTTATTATCTAAAAACCGTAGTATAACAAACAGTAAATTCAGTTTCATTAAAAAAAAGGAACACAGTCTGATTGGTTGCACTGATTGATATTCTCATTTTAATCAATTTTAATCATGTTTTAAAATAACAATAATAATCACGTTTTTAGAACATCACACAAGTCAGCACAAATCTTGCAAGACTTCACAGTGTTGCATGTGTAATGATACCAAGAGTTCAAGAGAAAGGCACACACAGTGGCTATATAACCTAATGTAACGAAGCTTAACATCTCTAACAGAAACAAACAATGGCACATTCAAAATCAGCAAAAAGTCAAAAGAGACCGATTAATAACGATAATCCATAAACATGAAACAACTTAATCAGTTCCAACTTTTGATTGTCCTTCATAGCAAACTTTTATTTTGTTTATAAATACTGTACATGAATGATTGCACAATCTTTCTATTAATAAATCTTTCTACACACACTGCCTTCTCCGAAAAATATAGCCTCACATATTGCACTAATTACAGAACACCTACAACATGCTCACACACAATATACAACAGGTGGACCTCAGATTCTCTAAAAGCTATTGCAGGTTCTTTCCTGCTATAGACCCATCACAGAAAAGAGCTTATATTCAGTGAGTGACAGGAAAAACATGAGTGAGCTACAAACAGCTAAACAAGAATCTAATCTTCGTGTCAGTATAGGGCTGTGGAATTGGCAAATCACAGCTTGGGACAGCACAGACATGTCAACACCATCTCTTTTTAAGTCTTTAAAACAAATAAGCACTATTATGGGAAGCTGTCGTTTTCTGAATTAAAAATAAGCCTCTACTAGCAACTTACTTTGAGGTTCTACTTTTTAACTTATGACTAAGCATTATTTGAGTCAGTGTTAACAATATTACTTATAATAAATAAAAAATTATGAAATCAAACTACATTCTGATTTCAGTCAGTGCTCTATAAACACCTCATTAACTCTATTTTAAATTCAGACTGAGACGGAAACAAATAAACATGCATGATGCACAATTTAACATTCTGCAATAGCTATTCAGCGTAATATAAAACATATTCAGCATCATGAATGAATCAATCAAGATCTTTCATTGTGTGCACCATAAGTATATTACAATTAAAATGTACTAATCACTAATACCACATCTGACAAATACTAATAATAATAATAATGTAATGTTAAAAAGAGCAGCTTAATTTCAAAATGTAAACAGCCTGAAATAAAAAGAAAGAAACTAGTTGGATTCAGTGCAATGCAATATTGCAAATCACAGTATTTTTTTTTTAATTATAGAATTATTACAGGTCTAGAAAAACTTTTAAATGTTATGAACTGCACAATTCAAAGTATCAGGAACTGGGTAATAATAAGTCAGTTATTAAAACGAATAACCAATCATCACACCAAGATTTGATGATTATTAATTTGTTCTATGACTGCAATACCACCTAAACTATATACCTTTTTTCAAGCATTAATGGTAGAAGTTAGATGTCTAATGAACATAACTGATCAGAGTATGTAAAGAGATTTGATATTTATGTTGAAAAGGATAAGATTACTGTGTGCAACACCTAAAGATCATTTCGACCAACATCTAACATATTACGTTTTCTTTTTTGCAAAAGTAGGACATATTCACAATGATTAAGAAACAATGTGCAAACTATTTAATACTTTGGAAAATACAATAAACTGAGAGACATCTCTTATACATTTTTAAAGAACACATTTTGCTTTTTTTTTTTTTTAACTGAACATGTAGGCTACTATCTAAACTTTAGAATTGCTACATAAATGTACCAAAACAGAGCTTAAAATGTGCTATTGCTCTGGTTACTGTCACCCCACACAGGTCAAACTGCAGTGTAAAATGTCAGAGGTACTCACACATTATGAATAGCAGGTTGAGCTAATATTAACGGTAAGATATTTTTTTTCTTGTTAATGTGGAATTTTACATAATCCTGGCTACTGTTAGGAAGCATTCCATATAACACGAACTATACTGGTTGTAATAATACTGGTTATGATATGGGTATACAGCCCCAGGCAACAGCACCACTAAAATATTGATTATATGCACAAATGCATTCAGATAATATCAATATCTCAGACATTCACTGTGTGCAACAGCACCTTAAAATGAAGAAAAACAAACACAGGCCAACTAACATATTTAATATTTGGATAACACTGTCTTTTAGTATGTGTTGTCAACTAACATACACAAATTCTTTGCATGACATTTTTTAAGTGGGCCTTGCACAAGTACCCCCTCCCAAACTTATTAAAATTATTTGCCAAAAAATTTTTTTTTTGCACCATAAATGTTGCTCTTAAAACCCTAAATTAGTTCTAGTACAATCAGTTGTGTCCAAGTAAAGTATTACGTGACCTCAATATTAAAAAATAATTTTTTTGCTTCTCGTGTATTCTGATTTGCTCACATTATTCAAATCATTCAACCACTCACACGTCTTTGTGCTGATCGTCTGTCTGTCTGTCTGTCTGTCTGTCTGTCTGTCTGTCTGTCTGTCTCACTCGTTACAGGAGGCACTGAAAGCACAAACACACACAAGTAAACTAATCCAACACAGGTCAGAATCACGCATTACCTGCCGCCTCCTCTCCAACCACAGCTGAAGCTTGACCACGACCCCACCCACACAAACGCATATACTATGCATAATCCAAAATGTTACAGCGCGACATAAACACAGAAATAAGATGACCGGATTTTTTCCAGTTTGTCCGGTAAATTTTATCGTTCTCGGACACGTTGGCCGGCACCAAAATTTCTTAGCGGAAACTCTGAAGTATGAGATATTTCTTATAACCAAACCCTGGCTGAAACTTTATCAGAACTCTGTCCCGGATTTGAGAGATCCTTGGTCTTCATGATGATGTTTATTTAGCTATAATTTTCTCTAGAAAATCTTCCAGGAACAGGTCATATGACAATTGAAATCATAGGACACTTTACTAGCCCACAGATGGAATTCACTTTGTAAATAATGTTGAAAACTATATTCCTCCCACTTATTATTACTTATTAATATTATGAGCTATTTAGTGTAGATTCATGACCTATAATCCCAATTAAGTGCAGGGGGATACTTATGCAAGGCACTGTACAGCAATACTGCATTGACTTGAGTAATGGTTATATATGAACAGACATTCCATTCCCATAATATAGAATCAAGACTGCAATTCTTCAGAATGTAAACTATTAAATTAGGTAGCCACTTGTATTAGATTTTAAAGGGCAGTCTCACCATGTGTCCACTATGTCAGCAGTATGTTAGCACCTTCACAGCACTACAGAAGGAGTGTAAAAGGCATTCAAAATGGTTTTCTGATTATCAGAACAGTAACATGCCATCACTAGACAAAGGTGAATACTACAGGACCCTGACCTAAACAATATTGCAATCATATAAGATTAAGAGTGCTACCAAGATGAACTGCCTTTCCACATTTTGCTGAAAAGGATCTCTCTGTATAAGATCTATGTCAGATTTTTTTCCCCAGGAATGTTATATATTCTTTAACGCTGTTTTTGTCTGTATATTTATTTGCTTAAAATACAATTTCAATACACTACATTTTAAACACATACAGTACATTAAGTGAAAGGCTCAAGCCAGACAACTAAACCTCATAACTATCTGACCTCCTGCCCTGGACCCAGCCATGATGACCCCGTCTCTCCCCAGAGGCCCGGGATGCTCCAAACCCAGTCTGATGCCCATGTGACAGTTCCTCGTCATGGACCAGTTGCTCTCCTGTAGACCTAGCGGTAAAAATCAGAACACGTATGCTGCAGATTCCTTATAGCGTTTATCATAAATAAAGCACATTTGAACATGCAGACACAACTTATCACCATTTAAAGTAAAAAACAAAACAAAACAACAACCCCAAAACAAACACAACAAGAAAGGAGACAAATAAAACTGAGAGATGGCCCTGGAACTTCATTACTTATACACTAAAGAAACGTTATTACTAGCCTTGTGTGATTCTCAATGTATCTATAAGTAATACGGTAAAACAAGACTGCTACAAGGGGAAATCAGGAAAAGATCTCCCAATCAACATCTAAATTAAAAATCTTAAAAATCTAATACAAACAAGCAACCAAGTGCGGACGGTGCAAAGTACAAGCTCAACGTTAATAAAAATAAAAATAAATCCAAGCCATACCTGCTTTTGGTTATTCTTTGGGGACCTGTCTCAGCTAAAGGAGCCACCTGGACAAATAGCACAGTTGTAAGAGTGGGTCCTGCATGTCTTACAACAGACAAGTCATAATGTTTATTTCTGTAGCCAACACTGTTACTGTGACGCATGCAGGATACAGAGTAGGTTGTGTAATGAACCCCGAGTCTAACAGTGTGGCTTGTGACATACCGTGTGGGCTGTGCAGTAGTGCTCGTGGGGAGTATTCTGGTAATACTCCAGCAGCCTTTCAGCTAGGGCAATGCGTCGTAAGAGGCCCTCGATGAACCGCCGCAAACGGACTTTCCCACACATCTCATGCTGCGCTGCTGCTTCCAGAAATTTCTGAATAGCAAGTACTTCCCTACAACCAGTAACAAATTATTATTTTTCTGAGGTGTTAAGTAATTTAACAAATCTGTCAATTCTAAAACACACACAATTTTGTTAATTCCTTAGATTAATGTAGCGCTTTTCTAGACCCTCAAAGCGCTTTACATTGTATGGGGGGAAATCTCCTCAACCACCACCAGTGTGTAGCATCCACCTGGATGATGCGACGGCAGCCATAGTGTGCCAGAACGCCCACCACACACCAGCTATTGGTGGAGAGTGATGTAGCCAAATCAGGGATGGAGTTTATTAGGGGGCCATGATAGATAAGGGCCAATGGGGGAATTTGCAATTGTGTTGCAGGTTGCACTCACTGTTCCCTCCGTTCCAGCTCATGCTCGGACATGCTGAGCTGCTGGCGCAGCGTGGCGATGACCATGACAGCGGCGTTCACCTGTCTGCTGAGAGCTTGCTCCCGCTCCAGTACTTCCTGCCGCTCCTGGGCCAGGTGGTGTGAGTGTGCGCGCTCACACAGAAGTGCTGTGTCAGTGTGGGCCAGTTCTGAGCTGATCCGGAGCAGTCGTCGCTCCATGCTGCTACTGGCCGTCCTTATCATGCCCTCCAGCCTCTGCCCTACCGAGGGCACTGGAGCAGAGAGGAGATTGGTGCCAATGGACAACTCCCCACCAGCGGCACTCTTCTCCGGGGAAGCAGGCTGTTCTGGGCACGTGTCTTCAGTCTGGTCGTGTGGAAGGGGATCAGAGCTGAATGGGAACTGGTGCGAGCGCGTGTCAGTGCCTGCGTCCTTTGTTGTCTGCGTCTCAGCAGTGGCTCTCTTGCTGTCAGAGCGTAAGTACCCCCTGCTGGCTGGAAGGCTGAGGTTGTGCCTTGGATCATATGTGTGATTGTAGTCGAGGTGGGCCCGCAACGCAGCCAAGCTCTGGAACCGCTCGTGCTCTCCACACCGGGGGCATCGGAACGGGGGTGGAGATGGAGTCCCTGCGCCACAAGCCTGGCCGTTTTCCACGAATAAGGTTGTGTTGCGCGTGCACAACTTTTGCTGCATGTCAACCTGACAGTGAAAACAGCACAATTGCTTAGAACCAGGGTAGAATTTGTTAACCCCACCCACCAATTTATGCAAAGTTCATTTGTGATCTGCAAATCTAGTCACCTTTGACTTAGTACTATTAAACAATGTAATCGCCTTCAATCTGGATAACTGAATAAATGAAACCTTTCATATTCATATGGCCACATGGCATACTACTACAAGTAGACAATATGTCTATATGTCTACACTGCAATTCCGGTGTCTAATACATGCTCTTATTAAAATATTCATTCACATCAGCAATCAAATCTTCCATTAAACCATTGTTGGGCCCAGTTCACAAGTAGGAGAACCCAACTCCATAGCCTGCATATACTATACACTGCTTTTGGTAGTTACAAACGCTGTTTCATTTCAGTATGCTTCAACATATTTCTGCCTGTATTGTGTGATACACTCCCTAGTGTTCATTACACCATAGACAACCACAGTATTTGGAATGACGTACATACACCACGCAGCTTCAAAGCTTTGTATACTCGTGCACAAACGCATATGTTTAATGAATATGCGATTATTGGCTGATTTCAGCTTTCCCTATCGGAGTAGAGGAGCTCATTATAGAAGGAAAAAGACATTGTCTTGAGTCGTGCATTTATCACTGTGGGCTCCTGAAAGAGCAGCACAAAGTCAGACCAAGTCATGCAGCTAGAGTCATCTACTTACTGTTATAACGTCATCTACCTCTAGCTCGCGTGCATACCTGAAACACGGTATCACTCTGCAGCCCGGTCCAGGTGAGCTGGGGGAATAATAACGCTTTCGGTCGGACGCAGCTTTTCAGATGACGATCATTGGGATCTCTTGGACCTGTGGCTGAGATTCTCGGGGGGGCGGTGGGTTTTTTTTTTTTTTCAGCTAGCCTGCTGTAACAGCGATATAGGTGTCACAGACATCACTGCTAAAATCCTGAACGGCGTCCTTCGGTGATAATGATCTGAACACAATTAAGACACTACCCGCTTTCCCCCATTACAGTGATACTGTCCAATGGCTGGGTCAGCTACACTGATTTGCTAAACCTTGCTGAGAAGAAGTCATTAGCATGCAGAGTGCGACAGACAAACCGGGTTGATCCATTCGAGCACAGACGGGAGAGACTAACAAAAGGCATTGGAATTACAAACATTTTTTATTGCACGATATACACATCAAATAACAATCTTTCCTAGTTTAAATGTATAATATGTCAAAATATTAATAAATCTTAAAGCCGCTTGAAATTAACCAGCGTATTTATGGATGTTCATTTTCAAGCTTACATTTCAAATTCAAAAGTGGTACAGCCCTGTGGTTGTTTAGGCAACGACGAGGCACGAAGGAACGCGATTGGCTGAATTAGAGCTGTGGACTCGGCCGGTTCGTTGCGCTCGTGAGGGGCTTGGCTGAGGGAAGGAGCCAGTATGGAGTCACCGCGGGACTTTCGAATGTTTAAACGGAGCGAAAAGACAAGGTCCTCCTTATCGTCCGGTTCATCCCTCGCCATGGAGATGAAGAGAAAGAGGATAAGAGATGGTGTCTTTTTTGTACAAAACGAGGTATGGGTATGTTTTTTTGTGTTTTTTCTTTTTTTATTCAAAATATGTTTAACGTTACTTTATGTAGCAAGAGATTTTTCATTTTTGTTGTTCGCTATAAAACACGCCCTGCTCGACACTAAATAGCCTCTTGTAACGTTAAGAATGAATGTTAACTAGCTGAAGTTAATGTATTATGTTTATATATATCTCCTGTAACTATAATACTTATTTCCGGTTATAAACATGTCTAAACTAACCACCTGCTCATTCAGTTTTCATTCCTTCAGGTGAGAACAAAACCAGTGACTCACGCCTTTAATGACTAACTGCACTGTTGAGTTTTTCATTTGTGTCCTAATTAAGACCTCTGCTCTCTCTTCCACGTCGTGTTAAGATTTATTTGTGAAGGAATAAATAATTTGGTGAATAATACAAATAAAATTGCAAGATTTTTCAGCCTGATTTTAAACTGGTTTTCTAGGTACAAGTTCCCATTGTTTAGGCCTGCCTGTGTCTTCATTCACCAGATGTTATTCAATCTCCACCTACTTGCACACACAAAGCATGGAAAAGCTTTGTCTCCATGCACTCACACTCACACTCACACACACACACACACACACCCCATTGTCTAAAAGACCAAAATAAATGCTTCCCTCTTCTATTATAAATGATTGATTGATTGTTTGTGATTGTTTTATTATAATGATTATGGCTCATGGAAATCCAAAAATCCAGTATCTCAAAATATTAGAATAAAGAATTTATAATACAGAAATGTTGCAGTGTCGCATTCCTAGTGTCACGGCACTCCTGAACCAGAGACAACGTCAGAAGCGTCTTACCTGGGCTAAGGAGAAAAAAACTGGACCGCTGCTCAGTCCAAAGTCCTCTTTTCAGATGAAAGTAAATTCTGCATTTCATTTAGAAATCAAGGTCCCAGAGTCTGGAGGAAGAGTGGAGAGGAACAGAATCCAAGTTGCTTGAAGTCCAGTGTGAAGTTT
>JANDJT010000228.1:14839328-14850731 GCA_024331685.1 Stegophilus panzeri
AACAATACAGACGAGCTGAAGGCCGCTATCAAAGCAACCTGGGCTTCCATAACACCTCAGCAGTACCACAGGCTGATTGCCTCCATGCCACGCCACATTAATGCAGTAATTCTTGCAAAAGGATTAAAGCCCCGACCAAGTACTGAGTGCATAAATTAACATACTTTTCAGAATTATCTAATACAAGCAAAGCGATCTATCAAGCAGAGAACCATACAAGTAGTGCTACCATACAAGATCTATTAATTGAGTTTTAGAAGAAAGTAGTAACTTAATGAAACTGGCTTGATAACTTCAAGTCACTAATTTCAAGACCCGTACCCATTTAACATGTCTGGACAAATTCAGACAGTTAAGACTGTGCTAGAGGACCTGTAGACTGAACCAATACTACACAAAAGACATTTCAATGTAAGTATCATTTCTCTTACAAATAAATTCTTCTTGAGGTTTAAAGCAATGAATTTGGGGCATATTCTCAATTGTGATATGACTAGTAGTGGACTCGTGTATAGGCTACACCTGCTAATACAGTTGATGGACCATTTTGCACTACTACACTTAGCTAATGCTAGTCATATTTAGCAGTGTAATTTGAAAATCTATTCTTTAGTTTACCGTAGCAGTGGAAAAGAACGAAAAAGTTTCATTTGACAAATCTGCTCATCTAGAGAGGGCTTTTCATTTGTGCTATAGGAAAGAAAAGCATGATTACATTTCTGCTTATTCACGTAAACGTCAACTACATTGTGTAATCTAATTTCATGTATTGATACATTTAAAAAAAAAAAAAAAAATCTTTTGTCATTCACACATATAGCCTTCTAGCTCCATTGTAGTCAGTTTGCTCTTTGACCAGAATTAGCAGCCTTTGGACTCTGGATAGTTCTATGAGAGGGATAAAAGTAGTAGACGCAGATTGTTTCTTTTTTGTCTATATTGCTCATTTCATTCAGTGCTTTAATGTCTATAAAACCTGCAAAGATGTTAGGTATGATATTTGTATTGTAAATTACACTGGATTTTGGTTACTATTGTTATACAACTTAAAGTTAGTAATTTTCTGGTTTAAAAGGCTGTATTCTACTAAAGAAAATGTAATTGGAGCAATGTAATTTTAAAAATGATTGTCAACTTAAAAACTTGTGTTCATAATTATGGTAATTAAGTACATAACACCTAAATTCCTTTTAAATAATGCGAAAAAACTAGTTGGAACAACTTAATTTTTATGAGTAATCAACTTAAAAACTTGTGTTTATTATACAAATTATTAATTAAGTGCTATTTGAAAATACATTTAATTGTAGAGGAAAAGGTCATTTCTCTAACTCAGTGTAGTTCGTTGGTTGAAATTAGTTTCATTAAAAGTTGTCATGGTTTTTTTTTTGCTGTTGTTGTTGAGCCTAAACATTTGTTTTTAGAGTGTGCATGTATGTACGTGTAGAATGCACTTGAATGTATTGATCTATGTGAAAGTTTGTGTGTGTGTGTGTGTGTGTGTGTGTGTGTGTGTCTGTATGTGTGTGTCATATTTTTGGTTGGATGTGTATGGAAATTCATTATTTATTATTTCATCAGCCTTATGTATGCATGTGTGTGTGTGTGGGAATGCAACAGATTACAACAAACCTTTACTATATAAACCATTATCCATTTTTAACCTTCATCTGATAAGAAAATGATGGTTGGTAATAACCTTTAACGACAACTGTTAAGATAATGACATAAGTGTAGACCATATGTAATATTATCTTTGGTGTGATTCTCTCAACATAATTGCTTGATCTAAGTGCAGACCATAAGTGAAAAATCTATGTAACATTATCTTGGTATACAACTCTCAACATAATTAGGTTTGATGATGACCGTTAACAACAACTGTTAAGAAAATGATGGTTGGTGATGACCTTTGACCTCTGAAGATCATTATAATTGATGGTGACCTTTGACCTAGACCTGTCACATCCAATTATCCAATTAGTGATATACGAAATATACAAAGTATAACTCTCTCTCTCAGTTCCATTAAGCTCTGTACAAAAAGATATTATCACTTTCACATCCCTAATAGCAAGACGTTCCCTACTGTTGCATTGGAAGTCTGCTAAATATCCATCCATCTCCCAGTGGCTAAAGGATGTGATGTTTTTTTTTGACTCGAGAAAATAAAGTATACGATGAGGGGTTGTATTGACAAGTTGTTGGTTTTTTTTGTTGTTTTTTTTATAAATGGCAACCCTTTATTTCATATTTTATGGAGTTACAGACACTTGCCACTTGAATTTTTGTGCCTGTTGTTGGATTTTACAATATATACATAACCAGATATAGATATTGGTTAGCCATGATGAGCCAGGGGGGATGTGTGTATATGGAAGTATAACAAAAAATTAGAATGGTATTGTTGCTATGTGACAGGAAGTATGTTTTCTTTCTCAATAAAAATATTTTGGGAAAAAAATATATACTTTTTCAGAAGACCAACATTTCTGTATTATAAATTTTTTATTCTAATATTTTGAGATACTGGATTTTGTATTTCCATGAGCAGTAAGCCGTAATCATCAAAATTAAAACTAAAAATGTCTTGAAATATTTCACTTTGTATAATGAATCTAGAATATATGAAAGTTCCAATTTTTTAAAATTAAATTACGAGAAAAAAAAAAAAAAAAAAAACTTTTCCACGATATTCTAATTTTTTTAGATGCACCTGTATATGGTTTTGAGTTCAGATTCCCATTGAGCAGATTGATAGTTACCTCTTCAACTCCTCCATCTGTCGTTTACATAACCCTCCCTCCCGAAGGATCGCTGTAGCGTTTAGTCTAACGGGCAAAGTGTTTGTCTGTAACACTTTAAACCAAATACAAAGGCCAAGACAGTATTAGATACTCAGTGCATATGATAATGGGTTTAATGTTGCACTTTTAGTTTACCTTATGAGTAGCAGGAGTTCCTTCGCGGTTCTGGTACATTTTACTCTGATAAAACCAAGATGTTTCTGATATTCCAGAAAATAAAAACAACCTTCTTTTTTGTTATTGCAATATACGAACTGTTTAATTCTGCAGATCACACACTGATTTAAAAAAACAAACAAACAAAAAAAAAACCTGTCATCAGATTTAATCTTTTTTTTTTCTTTTCTTTTTTTTTTTTTTATACAGTTTTTACTCACAGAGCAGCTTTGCGTCTAATTGGCTGGTTGTATGAGAAAAACAAAGAGCAGCCAGTCCGGAAACAGAGTGCGGGACACTACGAGCCAATCATAGAGCTGGTTGTGGGATTTGTCGAAAAACGGTGGGGAAAGAAAACACGTCTGCCAAGTCCAGCGCTTGAATTTGATGCCACTTCCGCAGTTGTGCTCCACTCATTTGCCCCAGCGGGCTGTGCCGCCGTGTACCTGCTTCAGCTCCTCAGTCATGAGAAAGGAGAAACAACTGGGCGTCAGGACAAGCAATTCTCAGGACCGACGTGAACGCGGCTGTGTGTATATAAATATGTAGAATGAAGTAATACAGTTTGGGTGTAATGACTGTGTTAGTTTAGCTCTACACGGAGTTGTTTGAAGCGAGGTAGTCACTGTAGTGTGAGCTAGCTAGCGTTAGTTAGCAGTCCAGGTTTTCACTGGCTGGTGTTCACGAGCTGCTCCACTCGGCTTTATCGGAGGGGACAAAGGCTCGGTAAAGCTGGCGAGGTAGCCCATGATGAATCGCTTCCGAAAGTGGCTGTATAAGCCGAAGGTAAGTGTGACGTAAACCCGGGACTGTGATTTTACATCACGCCTGTATCTCGGCTAATAATGCAGCTGGATTGGGATTAGCTCATTTATGAGCGTTGCTGGTTTGCTGTATTGTCGAGCTAGTGTTTGCTCACATACAGCGCTGTTTAGCTAAAAACAAACAAAAAACCCTGACTGACTAACTTCTGGGTGTCCTGACAGACGTGGCGTGTAATTCTGCTTTTATTTTACATGACGCCAAAATGACTCCTTCACCTTTTAATTATGTGAAGATCCCCCATATTGAGTTTAGGTAGACAGTGGAGCTCCTGACTTTCCCTCAGTCCCAGTGTTGTAAATTCTTCATCTACAAACTGTGTGCTGTTCTTACATTCATCCTCACAAACCAAGGACAGGTCTGTCCTGTCTCACCTCCTTACTAGGTATTGCAACAATTTCACAGGTATTTATTTTACTACGTATAGTGAGTGTAGTGTTGTGTATGTCCTTGTCTTTCTTATCTTTATTGTAATGTGTAAAGTCTAAGCACAACAAGAGCTCAACAACAACCAAAACCACCGAACCCCCTCAGTGCAGATTTGTGTGTATGTATGTATGTATGTGTGTATATATATATATATATAAATATAAATATAATCCAAATTGTTCAAATATTAGCCTTATTGTCTAAGTGTTTTTGGCTGTTGTAGACATTTAGAGCACTATGGCTTCAGTGTGCACCTAACCAGTAAAGTATGCTTGACATTTCTGAAAAATAATACCAGGATTAATAGGGACATTTAACAAAGTACAATTAATCCCACAATTGCTGAAATAGGTTGGAGGCTTCTTGTGCAGAGAGCTGGGAAAGTATTGCAATTTAAAGGCCCTTGTTTCCAGTCAAACACCCCCCCCAAAAAAAAAAAAAAGCAAAATGTAATTAAGAAAGTATCTAGGAAAAGTGTAGAGGAGTCAAAGTAGGATACACAACACTGGGAATATGTTGCTTTCAGATGTTCACGTAATTTTATTTTTGCTCGAACATGAATTATCTAATAAACATTAAAAATTATATTTTTATTATATAGTTAATGACCTTATAACATAGCGAGTAAACTCAATATAGAAAGTCCATCTGGAAACTCTTTTTAAAAACAGGTCAATGAACGGGCAAGAATCCTGTACTGCTCCAGTGCCTGGATTTCACAAATATTCATCTTTTAGTCCCTAAATCATAACATTTAAAAAGGAACATATAGTGACAAAATTCTGAGCATGAAGATTATCTTATGTCACAGCTACAGCCTGCTCCAGAGTTAATGGCACCATGTTTGTGTAAAAGATTTAGGGTTAAAACAAAAAGGTTTTGTGAGTTAATTAGATCTTTTAAGTGACCTCAACTTTTAAGTGACCTCAATTTATTCTAAAAGGTATATTTTTGACAAAAGCATTTGTGATGATTATTGGTACTCCTAGGAATTCTTATCAACATAATGTAACTGAAGCATGTTCGTGTGTATATTAGAGATGGGCGATATGGACTTAAAACTGTATCATGATATTTTCTGGTATTTATTGCGATAACGATATCAGTGACTATATAAATATAGTACCATTCACCACTGTTTTTTGTTACAAGTGATAGCTGTGATCTTGAGAGTCTCAGAAACACAAACGTTGATCTAAAAGTAAAACTGATTTTCTGTAACCAAACCAGTTCCAGATTGTAGCGGTAGCTCCTCGTTTAGCGATAAACTCCTCCTCAGCTTCACGTTCGCCTTCCGCCTTACTTGTTTTCGCTCTGCTTGTGAGCTGCGAATGAAATACACAGTCATCAACTAGGCTTTATCGTTATCGCTGGAAGACTAATTCTTATCGTGGGGAGAATTTATACCGGTATATCGCAAACGAGAAGATATCGCCCATCCCTAGTGTATATTTAACTTTTTTTTTTCTTTTTTTTTTTTCCCCCCCTGAGTGTTTATGAATTCATTAGCAGTCATCTACAGTTCCCTGTTTGACTGGCGTATAAATATGAGGTGAGACAGAGGATAGATTTCCTTAGTCATTCATCAACATGGGGAAGGTTAGAGACTACACAAATGAAATGAGATAAATGTGTAAGTCAGGCAAACCAATGTTTCTTCAGAACCATTTTGCTGTTCATTACCAAGGGTGCCAATAATTCAGCATCTGACTGTAGCTCTATTGCTTTTATTTCTCTGGACTTTCCATGGAAATTGTGAATTGTGGAAGCAGGAACTCATCGTGTCCTGGTAATTTGTTCATTAATAACTGTGAGTTGGTTACATGTGCAAGTATGGAGGAGCTTTCTGTTAAGTGCTGACTTGGATGGATGTAGTCACTATCAAGGATGGATCAAGTCACTGTTTTTGTTTGCACTTCCCGCTTAAGTAGAAAGAATTTGCATCACATCCCGAGAATAGACGTGTAGAGCATGACCTCACCGTTGCATTACAACAGGAACATTTCACCGATTGGTGTTTCTGAGAGACATCTTGCTGGAGCTTTAACAGTGTAATGGCTCACCAGAGTTCCGGTAGGAGTTCACTAACATACTACTTACCATCAGCACTGATTAAATTTTAGCACAGACTCCTAACTGGTGAATTTTCAATGTCTGGCACAATTCAATAAAGCTGTGGGTGAGTCCTTATGTTTGTCCGTATTGCGTCGCCTAATTTGCTCTGACTTTGCATCTCAGTGATATGATATCCATCTAACAGCACTGTTCTGACTAACTGTGTGTAGTGCAACTTACTAGAAATAAGAACATGATACCAGGATAAAGAGGGACCAAGCTTTACTGTTTGAGTCTCCTGGTTTTTTTGGGGGGGTTAATAGTTCAATAGTCCAATAGTCCTGGTTTATTCAAGGGTTACTTGAGATCAGAAGATATTCTCAAGCTATTTTTACACACTGAATACCCTTAACCTGTGATGTGTGATTGAGTTAACTAAAAGAATCAACCTTACAATGACCTTTGGTCAACCACATTAGATAATAAATCAGATACAAATTTGCCTGGTCTTTCATGTCCCTAGCAGGCTGAGGTGTGTATGATTACACAGCCTAGCACATACTTCTGACATAAGGTGTACATTCCAGGAGATAGCAGATGATGAAATGTGACCTTCCGTTTGTGAATCCCGTGCTAAGCACACTGTATTTTCTTTCAAGTGGATTAACTAAAGAGAAGCAGTTATTCTTTGCTGGTTAAATCTGCTAAAGTATATATTTGCTTAGTGAACATTGCAGAGCTAGGGGTCTGCTGAGTGGACAAATCAGCTTATCCCCCTCCACACCAGAGTGTGTACCAAACACGTGCCATAACCAAGATCAGTTCATAACACATGTGCAGATTACAAATGCACTTTCTAAACATGCAAATGCTGTTGCTTGCCTTGGGAGAAACATACCAGATCCAAAATTGCAACAACAAAAATAAATAAATTGCCAAAAGTATCAGTGTGTAAGTCTCTGGGTGATTACAAATGTTTCCTGAGTGCTTTCTTTTTATTTAGTAATGTGCACCTGCATGAATCAGTGACCCTAATAGCTAAGCAGAGAAACCCATAATAATAGGAACAGCAGGTCGTAAGGCCTTAGTGGTTAGTGTGAGGCACAATAATGTGAAAAGGTTTTTGGAATCCTCTCTGGAACATTTCCCTCCCCAACCCATGATGCAGTGCCTGGAGAATGTTCCTTGTGGTGTGTGGAATGCGGAGGAAGAAGGCCAAAGGTCTGCCTGTGGTTCAGTACACTTTTTGATTCCAGTTTTGATATCATTTCCTACTATTATACAGCAGCCTGTATTTCTTGCTGGTCACATTTTTTTGGACTGAGTGGCTGGTCTTCACTCCTCAAGAATGTTCAGCACTATAGTACATACACTGGGCAATGGACAGTGGTCACTGTTCATGCAGATACATGCACAGACATCTAAGTAGATCAGTTTTCTATTCAGTGCTCTATGACCGACTCTCTGTCTTCTTGTTGTCTGGTGCAGAGGTCGGACCCTCAGTTACTTGCCCAGTTTTACTATGCTGATGAAGAGCTGAACCAGGTGGCCTCGGAGCTGGATAGTCTGGACGGCAGGAAGGACCCTCAAAGATGCACACTGCTTGTCAACCAGTTCCGCTCATGCCAGGTCGAGTGTCCCATCTCGCCTATTTCTCGCTGCAGGATGATCACTGTGGCGTTTATTTGTAATCAGTGTAAACATAATGCACACACTAAGTAACTTCATTATAACCAGGTTGATATTTCTTTCTGTGTTCCTTTTACTCTTTTGCAGGACAATGTGCTGAATATCATAAACCAGATCATGGATGAGTGTATACCAGAAGACCGAGCAAACAGGGACTTCTGTGTGAAATTTCCGGAGGAGATCCGCCATGACAACCTCGCAGGACAGCTGTGGTTTGGGGCAGAGGTACATTCAAATAACGTTACAAGTCTTGGTTTTAACACATACAGTCCTAAGATGTTATTCATTTTCCTCTATCCTCTCAGCTTGCTCATTAATGCACTAAGATATCTGTAAAGCCAGCTAGGACCATTTTTTAAAAGGTAGATTTAATGTAAATTAGCCAAATGAGTGGGAGTGCATGCGATGGGGTAGCCATAGTGCCATTGCTATATAATACAAGTTATACTTCCTTCAGTGAATAACGGTTTGTAAACATTGGTTCTTTGTCCAGTGTCTAGCAGCAGGCTCAATCATAATGAACCGGGAGATTGAGAGTATGGCGATGCGGCCCCTGGCCAAAGACTTGACGCGCAGTTTGGAGGAGGTGCGCAACATCACCCGTGACCAAGCGCTGCGAGACCTCAACTTCTACACAGAGCGTATGAGGGAGGCACTGCGCCAGTTTGACGGCCTATTTGCTGAGTTTGAGCTCAGGTACACGCACCGTTCTGCTTATTTTTATATCACAATATTATAATGATATAATAACGTTTATACCACAGCACAATTAGATTCTTTAATCTGATTGGTTAGAAGGTGTTGATTAATATTCTATAAAACCAGATTTTTTCAATTCAAATCAGTTTTACACTAATGCGCTATTTCTTTAACAACTCATTCACAAGTATGTGTATGGTGGATGATCTACAGAATCTAAAAGCACTAATAAATTGGTTTTTCAAAATATAGGCCCATAACCATTCGTATTTTATATACAGTATTGTGCAAAAGTTTTAGGCACATGCAAAGAAATGCTGTGGAGCTAAGTTGCCTTCAAAATAATGAAATAAATGTTTCTACATTAAAAATAAATACCGTAAACAGTAGTAAATGAAACAAAGACAAAAAATGATAATAGTAGTCTCCGATACAGTTAGTGCAGTTTTATAAGGAAATGAGCTGTAAGATTTATTGAGCATCTTGCAGAACCAGTCCCAGTTCTTCTGGAGTCTTTGCCTGTCGTACTTGCTGCTTATTTTTGCAGCAAAACCCAGCAGCGTTCATTGTGTTTTTTGTCTGAAAAGTGGTCTCTTGCCACGTAATATGCTGCTTTCTTTATTATATACAAACATTTTTCTGTAACATATAATTTGGTTCTAGAAAACTAATCTTTGTGAATCAAAAAAAAAGGGGGGGGTGCCTAAAATTTTGCACAGTAGTGTATATCTGTAAGATGTCCATTTCACATTTCTGTAAGGAGTCTCGGCTGTCAGCGTGTTTATAGTTTTCTGTCTTTACGACAGAGGATTTTGCGCTCCTTAGTTTCTCGATAACATGACAAGCTGCATTTCTCTGGTCTTACTGACATCAAGAGACAGAAAAAGTGTACTAACTTGTCTCCACAACATTAAATATAAAAATAAGCGGTTAAAAGTACAACATGCCATTCCTGAATAAATAAAAAATTGTAACAGGTAACAAATTGTTGTGGTATAGAAGGAATAAAAACACTTCAGGATGTTCTGTTATTAATATTTTTGTAAATACTTTGGAATGGTAACAGCATCACGCCGACCCAGAGTTGATTATTTTCTATAACAGTAGTTGTAATTGGTATTATAACTAAACCATGTGTGTCAGTATTGTGGGGTAAGTCGGTTTCTTGCTGGTTATGTTATATTACAGTTATGTATCAGCCATGGTGCCTGTAAAGTCTCCTAAAGAGTACTACGTCCAGCAGGAGGTGATTGTGCTCTTCTGTGAGACGGTAGAGAGGTGAGTGACACAGACAGCTAAAACAATGTTTTGTTTACAGTCACACACATTCACACTCGTACACACGCTTAATATTTTTGCCTTTCATATTTAACCTATTCTACTTGTGAAACTTACTAAACAAAGAAGAAAAAAACAAACAAACAAACAGGCATTGGCAGGAAAAGTGCAAAAGTATTCATGCAGAGTTGTAGTCAGTCCAACTTTGTTTGGAGAAAAATTTAAACTATCAGGCAGTACACGGTTCAAACACAGTTCACTCTTTGAATTCAGTAATTCTGAACGTAGTATCTATTTCAAGGGCCCTAAAACTTGGCTATCTCACACAAGACATGATCGATGATTATGAACCTGCTCTCATGTTTACAATCCCCCGACTAGCTATTGTGTGGTAAGTGATCGTCTTTCCTAGTAACTACCATTTCTTTTCTTTTTTCTTTTTTTTTTTTTTTCTTTTCTCCAACTACTCCAGATGAATGATTGAAATGAATAATCCCTTTTTACTTTTAATTCAGAGAAATAGTGTTTCTGATTTCTGCTATAATTCTCTTCATGTGTTGTTAGCGGACTTGTTGTGTATCCTGATGGACCTCTTAACCTGGAAAACAAACCAGAGGACATGTCCGAACTCTTCCGACCTTTTCGCACATTACTGAAGAAAATTAGGTATGGGTGTTCAGTGTTTTCTAACCATTATCTAACCGACACAAAACCAACCACATTTTTTCCCCGTGGACTTTATCTGGTTACAGTAATTGCAATTATCTACTGGTTAACCTAACCTAGGTTAACCTGGTTAACCTAGTGGTGGTTGAAATTTGTGAAACCTTTTAGAATCTTCTGTATTTCTGCATAAATATGATTTAAAACATCATCAGATTTTCACACAAGTCCTAAAAGTAGATAAAGAGAACCAAATTAAACAAATGAGACAAAAATATTATACTTGGTCATTTATTTATTGAGGAAAATGATCCAGTATTTCATACCTGTGAGTGGCAAAAGTATGTGAACCTTTGCTTTCAGTATCTGGTTTGACCCCCTTATACAGCAATAACAGCAACTAAATGTTTCCGGTAACTGTTGATCAGTCCTGCACATCGGCTTAGAGGAATTTTAACCCACTCCGCAGTACAGAACAACTTCAACTCTGGAACGTTGGTGGGTTTCCTCACATGAACTGATTGCTTCAGGTCCTTCCACAACATTTCTATTGGATTAAAATTAGGACTTTGACCTGACCATTCCAAAACATTAACTTTATTCTTCTTTAACCATTCTTTAGTAGAACGACTTGTGTGCTTAAGGTTGTTGTCTTGCTGCATAACCCACTTTCTCTTGAGATTCAGTTCATGGACAGATGTCCTGATATTTCTCCTGTAGAATTCACCGGTGTAACTCCGAATTCATTGTTCCATCAATCATGGCAAGTCGTCCAGATGCAGCAAAACAGGCCCAAACCATGATA
>JANDJT010000228.1:14868126-14892260 GCA_024331685.1 Stegophilus panzeri
TGTCACATGAAAAGATATAATCAAATATTTACAAAAATGTGAGGGGTGTACTCACTTTTGTGAGATACTGTATGTCTATTAGATTATTCTGTGATGTGCTTTTGGATCATTTTGATAAGTATGTGAGTATATTTTGTCAAAAACCATAAGTGTCTGCATGTTTTATTGTTAGATCTCTTATATGCAACATTTTGTTTCTGTGATATACAATTGTTCCATTGATGTAACAGACATTTAACTCTGTGAAAGATTTACCAATTGCTCTAACCTCTAGGTAAAGCAAAAAAGAGTTTTTGGATCTTATAATGGTGTTTATTTCCAGCCACTTTTCTAGCCAATTCTCACCACCTATGTAGCTAGATGCTTTATATGCATTTTTATAAGTCAGGACAGAATACAAAAAAGTGCAGGTCTATTGGTGATTGGATTATTAAAAAAATATTTATCTATGTGCATAAAGAAAAAGTTTACGATATATAAATATAATATAATATTTATATAGCTGAGACTGTATAATGCAAATGAAAAATATAAAAATTTTTACATAAATAAATAGATGCTCTAATTCACCTTAGCATAATTCTGTTTATTGTGCCTATTATATGTGGAGCATATTGCTATATTTTTGATATTTGTGTATTGACTTATGTTCTATACCACCTACAACTTCATACAGTATATATTTATTTCTCTATTAATTTTCTGTTTATGTAGCCGAAGTACATTATATGGCCAAAAGTATGTGGACACCTGACCATCACACCCATTGTTCCTTCCCCAAACTGTTGCCACAAAAGTGGAAGCACCCAATTGTATAGAAGGTATTTGTATGCTGTAGCATTACAATTTCCCTTCACTGAAACTAAGGGGACCAAACCTGTTTCAGCATGACAATATCCCTTTGCACCAAGCAAGCTCCATGAAGACATGATTTGCCAAGGCTGGTGTGGAAGAATTCAAGTGACCTGACAGAACCCTGACCTCAACTCCGCTGAACACCTTTGGGATGAACTGGAACATCGACTGCACCCCAGACCTTCTCGCCCAACATCAGAGCCTGACCTCACTAAAACTCTAGTGACTGAATGAGCAACTCTCTACAGTCATGCTCCAAAATCTAGTGGAAAGAGTTCCTAGAAGAGTGAACATTATTATAACAGCAAAGGGGTATCAAAATTTGAATGAGATGTTCAACAAGCACACATGGGTGTGATAGTCTGGTGTCCACATACTTTTGGCCATATAGTTTATGTATGTATGTACAAGTGCATCTCAAAAAATTTGAATATCGTGGAAAAGTACATTTGTTTCCCCATAATTTAATTCAAAAAATGGAACTTTAATATATTCTAGATTCATTACAAATAAAGTGAAATATTTCAAGCCTTTTTTTTTTTTTTTTTTTTAAATCTTAATGATTATGGCTTACAGCTCATGGAAATCAAAAATCCGGTATCTCAAAATATTCAAATAAATAATTTATAATACAGAAATGTTGACCTCAGAAGAGCTCTAATCAGCTAATTAACTCAAAACACCTGCAAAGGTTTCCTGAGCTCTCAGTCTGGTTCAGTAGAAACAACCACAATCATGTGGAAGATGAAAGTAAATTTTGTATTTCATTTGGAAATCAAGGTCCCAGAGTCTGGAGGAAGAGTGGAGAGACACAGAATCCAAGTTGCTTGAAGTCCAGTGTGAAGTTTCCACAGTCAGTGATGATTTGAAGTGCCAAAAATAGCTAGCTTGGTTTACACCAAACTGGAACAAACTGTCATTGTCACCACAAGAAGAAGTGAACAGATTAAGAGAGTTTCCCTATCAGAGAGGGTTCCAGACTAAAACACCATTCCGTTTACATGCACTGCACCACTCACTTGACTACATAACAATTACTTAACTGATTTTCAATTTGTCCTAACTGAAAAGCATGGTAGTCCTAGCAGTACAATACATACCTGAATCAGCTGTTCAAACTCTCGAGCACAAACACGCATGGGCGTGGCTTCGCGCGAATGGGTGGGGTATTCGCTTTATGGGCGGAGTCTATCGCTGCTTGTGAAAATCCGCTTGTTCCGCGTTGAAGCCACGAGCGCTCGGGTTCAGCTTTTTTTAAAAACATCTGTGTTGAGTACAGGGTGTGGAGGCTGGTTTTACTTCTCATAAAGAATCCCTGTTGAATTTTGCAGTGGTTTCCACAGAGCCCAAACTCACATGATTAGTCAACTGTCATAAGACATTGCTGAAGATTCGAGGAAGAAATGAACGGAGAGAGACGAAGCTGATTGTATTTCTCATTGGAAGAGTTTCAGCCATGAAGTCAGTAAGATAAATCAGATGTTGTGAGTGGTTAAGGAATCACTGAAACATGCCACATTTGGGAGTCCAGGCTGTTGTCGTGGCACTCGTGTGTTTGTTGGGTGAGTCCAGACACTATATTTTCAGTTATTAGTGAAAAATGTGTTCTCTGATTGACAGCAATAGGGTCAGGGAGACCAGGAGAGTTTGCCTGTTTTTAGTGTTGTTTACACGCACGTGGTCTTGTGTCAGTTCATCCTTCAGATCCAGAGTATGTAATTATTCTCAGGTTGTGTTTATTTTTATTTTTTTTATACTGGGACACCAGGTCATAAACTTATCATAAATCTAGCTAAATATATCTAGCACACTGTCAGATAGGAGAAGGATTTCTAAGATACATCAAGACTGATATATATATCTCAAAAGACTGAAACCCGAATTAATGTTCTTCATTTAAAAATAATTTTTCAAAATAAATCTGATGGGATTTGTTGTCCAGGCCTGTGGCAATATAAAAGAGTTTGAGTTAAATAGCTACTTATTAGACCCAGGAGTGTGATGAGCAGCAGCAGCTTTTCCCCCAGTTCAGGTTGTGTGCAAATGCATATTTTCACAATGCAAAATTTTTATTTGCACACACAAAATGTATTCAAAATGTCCAGTATTCAGAGGAACGCAGGAATTGCCAGCTTTTCTCACTTCTCTCAGCGTCTTTGGACCGTGTTGTTGAAGTCACAAGACCAGGAATAAGTGCATATGTACCACATGCTTAATGTGATTACTTGCACAATAAGAACTCTGTTTCTGTCTCAGTTCCCTCAGCACACATTCATTTAGACATTTCTTGAAGTAAAGCAATTTTAACGACTTCGAAAACGACTTTAAAAGATATTTTCACACACAAAAAAAAATCTGTGTAATGTTTACTGTAAAATTTGAATTTGTGTAGAAATGAATGAATGAGAGAGAGAGAATTCATTGTAATGAATGTAACTTCTTCACCATGCAATAAAAACATAATTCTCTCTCTTTTTTTAATCCTGTGTTTACGTATCGATCTTTAAACACGTCCACATGATTAGGATTTTATCATTCGGTAGCTCGTTTATCTCGCTGCATGATGCACAGTTTAATTGCTTAGATTTGTGGGTCAGCGCACAAATTAAATCCCTTATTGGATCCAGGCTAATGTACTGGGAATGATTCTAAACCTTGGTGTCTAATTGGATTTGACCTTCTCAATCAGTAAATCAATAAAACAGACATACCCTGAAAATTCTGGAGATCAGACACAGCTGGTTGAGTTTATTTTAGAACAAACAAGTCTGTCCGTCTGCTTCGAGAAGGGCTAAAATTATCATTTACATCTGTAGAATTTTCTGACTTTATGGCCATCATGTAAACCTGGTAAAGTAAATAAGCAGTATTCTGTGTTGGATGTTGATATTGTTCAAGTCGGTTAAATAATATTTCAGATGTACAGTATCCTTTCATCTATGTGTGTTGATGGTAGGAGCGGTGAGGAGTCAGACTACCCTCACCCCTGCTCTGACCGCCACCACTGTTATGGAGAATGTGACCGCCACCACAGTCAGTGAGATTGTGACCGCAACCTCTCCCATCATGCTCAGCACCATGACACCTGGCTGCTCAATCTTGAACACCTCCAGCTGTGAGGCCTGTGCACCGGGCACCTACTATGACAATGGTGAGTACGGCTTATTTGGCCTACAACAACGGTGCAGGGATAGAGCTGTGGTTTCAGTTATTTAATATGCTACTGATGTGCCTGGTTATACAGTATGTTATTGTCAATAATGTTGTTACTCAGTTTACTTGATCATGACATAAAATATATGACAAAAGTATGTGGACATCCATATGTGGGTGTTACCCATATTATTATTCCCACAAGGTTTGATGCACACCCTTGTCTATAATGTTTTTGTATGCTGTTGCATTAAGATTTTCTCTTTATTAGAACTAAGCGGCATAGCCAAACCCTGTTCCAGCATAACAATGCCCCTGTGCACAAAGCAAAGTCCATAAAGACAGGGTTTGTAGAATGACTCGAGTGGTCTGAGCTCTGACCTCAACCCCGCTGAATGAATTGGAACGCCGACTGCATGCCAGGCCTCCTCACCTGACATCAGTGTGTGACCTCATTAATGCTGTTGTGGCTGTTATAATAATCTTCACTCATCTGGGAAGGCTTTCCACTAGATTTTGAGGCATGGCTGTGGGGATTTGCCCATTCACCCACAAGAGCATTAGTGAAGTCAGGCACTGATGGCAGGCGAGAAGGTCTGGTGCACAGTTGGCATTCCAGTTCATCCCAAAGCTGTTCAGTGGGGTTGAGGTCAAGACTCAAATTCTTCAACATCAATCTTAGCAAACCATGTTTTTTATGGACCTCGCTTTGTGCACAGGGGCATTGTCATGCTGGAACAGATTTGTGCCCCTTAGTTGTAGTCAAGGGGAAATCTTAATGCTGCAATATACAAATACATTCTAGACAATTGTGTGTTTCAACCTTTTGTAGCAACAGTTTGGGGAAAGTCCATATATGAGCGTGATTGGTCAAATGTCCACATACTTTTGGTAATACAGTGTAACTATAACAATGACCATTAAGTTATGCTATTATTTTGTAGTAAATAAAACTAAGAAATAGTAGAAATGGAAATAATTATTGTAAGGTTCTAATACAGCTGTACTGTAGAATACAAACAAACATTTACTAAGGCGTTTTAAAAAAACAGCTTGTTTGTTTGTTTATTTGTTATTCTGCCAGAGACTTTGTTGTGTTCATGTTGTCCGGAGCCTGGGCTGTGTATATTCCCCAGTGGCTGTCGTTCCTGCTCACCAGGTTTCTACCAGCCGCTAGAAGGCCAGCAGAATTGTCTTCCCTGCACACCAGGCTTCTACTCTAAGTGAGTAATCACTTATCACACATTAATGGCACACATCTACTGTACATGTCATATCAAACAGCTGATCTGTGTTTTTCCTGTTCCTCCTGCTCTCCTCAGTCTCACAGCGAGCCCTGTGTGTCAGGCCTGTCTTCCTGGTTCTTATACCAATGAAAGTGGTTCAGTCTCATGTCAAGCTTGTGCACCAGGTAATCATTTATATATAAACTTACTACAGTTTAATATATGCATAGACAAACAGAAATGGAATAGCGAGTCCCTGAACAAGAGGGGGTCGATATCAAAAGTAACAGTCAGTATCTGGTGTCCTCCAGCTGCTTTAAGTACTACAGTGCATCTCATGGACTGCACCAGATTTGTCAGTTCATTGCTGTGAGATGTTACTCCACTCTTCCACCAAAACATTTGCAAGTTCTTGATCACGTCTGGGGGCGACACATGGTTACATGTAATTTTCCACTGCAAGGACCACCAGCTGTCCTTCCTGTCTCCCTGTAGCACTGTCTTAGGCGTCTTACATTACAGACATTGCAGCTTATTGCTCTGGCCACATCTGCAGTCCTCATGCCTCCCTGCAGCAGGCCTATGGCATGTTCACACAGGTGAGCAGGAACCCTAGGCATCTTCCTTCTGGTGTTTTTCAGAGTCAGTAGAAAGGTCTCTTTAGTGTCCTCAGTTATTGTAACTGTGACCTTAATTGCTTACCACCTGTAAACTCTTAAGGACTGTTCCACAGGTGCATGTGCAATAATTGTTTATGGTTCATTGAACAAGCATGAAAAACATCGTTTAAACCCTTTCCAATAAAGATCTGTAAAGCTTATTTGTATTTTACAAAATTATCTTTAAAATACAGTCTCCTGAAAAAGGGACATTTCTTTTTTCTTTTTTGCAATATGCATTAAACTATCAACTGATTTACTTCTCTTTAGTGACTAAGTGACTAGATATTTGAAGTAGCTGTGGAATCAAAGTATTTGTTTAACCATTATTCATAAAGCATAAAAACATACATGTGCACTTTTTTTTTTTTTTTTGCAGGTTTTTATACATCCAGACAGAATGCCACTGTTTGTAACCCATGTCCCAAGGGCACATTCTGCAAGTAAGCTATGCACTTGCCTTCTGTATTTATTGACACTTTGTGAAAGGCTTATCTTCCTGTAAATGTAAGCACATATAGTAAAATATAATCAACTTTTAGTGTATCTGTAAGCTATAAAATATAGCCTGATTACATATACTCTTTTCAGCATGAAAGCAGATAACAGTGATACAATGACATTCTGAATTCCAGCACTATTAAGTACAATGTTTTCTTACCCTCAAGTTTACACTGACTGAAGGGCAGAGTCACATGTCTCTTATCCTGGGATTTTAATCAAAGCCACATTAAAGGCTGCAAGTCATTTATTTTCCTCTGTAAGGTCTTGTACCACAGTCTGCAGACTTCAAATCATCATCACAAGATTGACATTACAGTGGTAATTGTGTCTTCCTGTTTAACAGCTCCTCCAGTTGTGCTCAGTGCCAGATGTGTCCTGCTGGCTCTGAAGCGTTAAAGACGGGCAGCAGGCAGTGCTCCCCCTGTCTCCCAGGTAACCAATGTCATCCAATATTAATATTATACCACATATTACACAACAATGCTGCTGAATTCTCAAATCTCATTGGACAGAAGGTGTTGATTTTATTTTGTGTAACAGCAGCTCTGACAGTAGAGCCGGCTGTAATACAAATCACAGGTTTATATTAATGCACTCCTTCTGATACATTATTGTTTCTATAGTAACAACTCACTCAAAGGGACTTTTATATCAGATGCTCCACATAACCTAAAGAGTCTCCAGTGTCATTGCTTAATAACAGTTTTCCACCACATGAAAGTCTTCAGGACAAAGGAGTTTGTGCTTGTATAACCTGTCTTGAGTTCCACATTTATGTCTACCTATAAATGGTGAAAAAGTATGATGTGTTGTTCATTAATTAATGTAAAAACAAATTGTAATTGCTGTGGTATAAGAGAAATAAAGCATGCTGTGTTATAGGGGTGATAACAGATCACACCCCACTATTGTAGATTATTTTCCTCTAACAGCGTGTCCCGTCATGTTTTATTCCTTACTTAACATGCCTTATGAAACAGTGTTGTTTCTCCTCACCTACTTCATGGTTTAAGCAGAAAGACGAGTAAACATTAGTGACGTGAAATACACATAAACCTCATGTGAAGACTGTCAAGATCATGATCTGGGCTTTTGAGAATTACTTTTATAAAAAGTCTTAGAGGTCTACTTAAGACTGTAAAAATAATGTAGTTAAAAGCAGGGAGTAAAATGTGCAACTCAAAAACTGGAGCAACTCAAGGAGTAGAAATTCATCCTAGGAATAAATCTTAAGCATGAAGTGAGAGTGCATCTATTTTTGCAAGTCAATAACAACCTTAGTGAAATGAACACTAGATGCATTCATAAAGCTCACAATCTGTTCTTTGTTTCTTTTTGTTTTTGTTCCTTTTTTTTAAGCAACTGAACACATGTTAAGTGCAGAAGATACTAAGAAGTTACATTTTACACTGTGTTTATCTGGTTACTTGTGTATGTTGGGCAGGCATGCACAAGACCGCTCATCAGAAAATATGTCAGATCTGCAACAGTGGTTTCTATCAGATTCACTGGGGCCAGGAGAACTGTGACATCTGCCCTGAAGACCACTACTGCCCAGTGAGTGATTATTACCTCTCTCTCACACACACATACACACACTGTATTATACATCATAAGCGCCTTCTAATGTTCATGGTGGCTTAGTGGTTAGCATGTTTGCCTTGCACGTCTGAGATTATGGGTTTGAATCTCGTTTCACGCTGTGTATGTAGAGTTTGAATGTTCTCCCAGTGATTCTGGGTTTCCTCCAGGTACTCTGGTTTCCTCCACCAGTCCAAAGACATACGTTGTAGGCTGATTTGTATTTCCAAATTATCTGTAGTGTGTGATTGTGCCCTGCGATGGATTGGCACCCCGTCCAGAGTGTCCCCCACCTTATGTCAGTTTGTTTTGAAATCTCAGCAGAGACTTACTGCTCTGTGCACAGCTCATGGTCTGTGTGGGCTTTAGGAAGTGTCAATGACAGTTTTACATAGGAAATATTAATGAGAAATTATATGTGCAACTTACATCATGACACAGAGGGTCGAGCAGCCCAGACACCACACCACACGATGGCACCAGGCAGCAATAATACAGAGGTAAGGGAGCAGAGCAGAGCAAACTTCCCTGCCAGTGACAAAAACAACAGACACGACAACAGACTCGGCAGACTTGTATAAAAAAATTATTAATACTGCACCTTATTTTCATATGTGTTTGCATCTGTTCAGAACATATTAGTTGTTCAAGCCAAATAATGTATTCGTATTTGGTTGCATCCCTAATATTCTGAAGGTGAAGTATATTTAATCAAGAAAGGACCTATTTGTCTTACAGAGTCCAGATGTGAATCCAATCCTGTGTCCCAGTGATGCTTTTTGCCCTGAGGGCAGCACTGCTCCAGGTTATTGCATGGAGACTTTCTTAAGAAAGGCTGAAGATACGTGCGAGCTTGCTCCTGTCACCATAGCTCTGATTGTCATTGGAGGAGGATGTATGAACATTTACATTTTCCCCATCTCTTTATTCTAATAAAATAACTTGATTCACTTCACATGTGTATATATATCCAACAGGGTCAATATTTTATCTACAAATTACCCCTCAGTATGTGCTCTGTGACACCCTTTCCTCTTCTCTGTCTGATCTCTTCAGTGTTCCTTCTGTTCATGGTGCTCCTGGTTTTTCGGAGGAGAAGGGATGCAGACAGTGAACTGTCTCTTTCTCGTGCCCCACTTCTGCGGAAGGACCGTCCCAGTTGTCATGTGTATGGAGTCCCGTGTGATGCAGACCCTGTGTATGCAGGGTGGTGACACATTGACAATGCAGAGAGAGCGCAAAAAATCCTGTCAAGCTATTGCAAGTTCCTATGCTGGGCATTTGGACATCTTCTGAAAATGTACTGAATATTTCACAAACTGTTTGCAACATTTTGATAAAGTTCATATCTGTTTTCAGCTGCCCAGTGTTTGCTTCTGAATGTTCACTCAAATCAAACTATCAAACTACAAATCAAACTATCTTTCTTTTATTATGGTATTCACTGCTGTACACTGCACACTGGTTGAATGAATGCAAAGGAGTATCATTGTAAAAGTACATATCCTCTTTTTTTAACAAGTTGAATTGGGCCAGATCTGACAATATTTTTCGTCTGTAAAAGTACCGTGAGAAATGTTTTTGTATTTAACTATTGTTGAGTCATTGCACTGGTCTTTAATATGTGGTACTAGTTAAGATTTGTGATTGTGCTGAACTGTTGCTGTTGCCTGCATGATTGTATTTATTCACTTGTGCCCCTTGATGTTTTATTTCATATGGTACTTAAGGAGCTGTTTATTATGGAAGTTATATCTTTTTGGTATTTAAAAAGTTAATGCGATATTGGAACTTTTAAAAGAAGCACAATCGGCCTTGGCTAGAAAATAAACTTTGCGCAAGTTTCAAATTAATTTTCCTGACAGTTACAAGATTGTTCATTTGATGTTTTTTAGTTGAGCATTTTTTCCATAGCCAATGAATACATTATACATTATTATTATTATTATTATTATTATCAACACTCATATAAATGTGGTGTGGACTGTTCTGGCTGAGTTGGAATACACCACTATGTCAGACCAGTGGACCAATGTGATGTTGGTGAGATGTACTGGGGGAACTGGAGTAAACTGCGCTAGTGCAGTCTTGCAGACTGTGGAGGTTGCAGGAACAAGGGAGGGTAACATTGGCGAATTTAGTCAGGAAACTGAGGCAGGCTTGCCGGATTCTCCACAAGTCGGACCAACTAACTGGTTTATTGAGTATGGTTTCCCATGCTGTTCAACACCCCTGGAATCCTGGAGAACCAGCCCTGATCCTGTATTTCTCCACCATTGCCACCTCTGCCTTTTATCACTTTTGTTTTTATTTTTATTTTTATAAATGCCATTTATAATGACAAAAATGTCAATGAATGTGGTAAAAAAAAAAAAAAAAAGAAGAAAAAAAAAAAAAAAAAAAAGATTTTTGCCGAATAGATTGAACTGACTTTTTTTTTTTACCCTATAGTCTGTATATGTAAAGTCTAAATAAAACCAGAATTTATATCATACAGCATATGGATACATCACAACTGGAGACCGTATGAAGTACAGTCAAAGACTATCATTAATGTTGTTGTTGTTGTTGTTGTAAAGACAAATGCTTCAATGTTTAATAATTTGTTGTTTGGTTTGTAACTGTTTGCACTCCCCTTTTTCCCCATGGGTGCTGTTTGTCCATGCCGCGCTCTGTAGGTCAAGGGTCACACACATTCAAGATGGCGGCCACCTTGACTAGAGGACTGTCAGGTAGTAATGTTTTTGCATTTACATTGTACAACACGCGTGCAGATTTCGTTTATTCAGTTTGTGCTCGGATAAGCGATTAAGATCAGCTTCTATTACATAGAGTTGTCTTAGACATTTATTCCATATAAATGAGCATGCTAGCTAATGCTAACCGGATAGCTTCTGTGCTTATTGTTAGCATGTGTGTGTACTGGATAGACATCACAGAGAGGAGTTATCAGAAAAGAACTCCTTTAGATACAGGAACTAGCTACACTTCTGCGGACCCGATTTGTAAACACTTTTTGTCTCATTGTCATTCTCAGGTATAGTGAGACCTCTGACGGGTCTAGGACAGTCCTGCTTTAACCTCGCAGTCAGAGCGCCGCTGTTTCTCCCTCGCTTCTCCACACTTATTCAGCGACACTTTGGGTTTAAACCGCTGCCTTCTCTTAATGCCTGTGGGCTTCAACGGCAGACTCTACTGCAACGGTAAGGTTCAGACAGATAACATTCAGAAGCAAGTCACGGCTTTTCAAACACTGATGTTATGTTGCTACTCTGGCATAATTGTTCACGTTACTTACTTACATGGCCAGGAAGAGTCCTGAAGTACTGGATGATGCATCCAACCATAAATATGACACCACTTCTGATGCTGCACTGCCATACTGAAAACATTTCAGAATGACCTGACCAGCTACCAGCTGCTCAAACACATGCAGATCTGCTCAGACTGGTAGACAATTTTAGCCTGCTGGTAGATGGAAACAGTTTTTTGAAATCCTGCTATTTAAAAAAATGTTCTTTTAAAGGAAAATAACACAATAGTAAGGCAATTACAAAACTTAACAAGGAATTCAAAAAGGAACCTGATTTTTTTCCTTGTTAACTTTGCAAAGATGGCTTTCTTTAGGAACACACAAATCCCACTTTTACCATTAGGTAAATAGTTCTGATACTGATCTGATGCAAAGGAAAGAATTTGACTGTACTATATACCGATCGGCCATAACTTTATATCCACTGACAGGTGAAGTGAATAACATTTGATTATCTTGTTTCAGTGGCATCTCTCAGTGGGTGGGATATATTAGGCAGCAAGTAAACAGTCAGTTCTCGAAGCTGAAAAATGGGCAAGTGTAAGAATCTGAATGACTTTGACATGGGCCAAATTGTGATGGCTAGATGACTGGGTTAGAGCATCTCCAAAACAGAAGTTCCTGTGGGGTGTTCCCAGTATACACTGGTTAGTACCTACCAAAAGTGGTCCAAGGAAGGACAACCGGTGAACCACTGACAGTGTCATGGATGCCCAAGACTCATTGATGTGCATGGGGAGTGAAGGCTAGCCGGTATGGTCCGATCCCACAGAAGAGCTACTGTAGCACAAACTGCTGAAAAAGTTAATGCTGGCTCTGATAGAAACGTGTCAGAACACACAGTGCATCACAGCTTGCTGCGTATGGGGACGCGTAGCTGCAGACTGGTCAGAGTGCCCATGTTGACCTCTGTCCACTGCCGAAAGCGCCTATAATGGACACGCAAGCATCAGAACTGGACCATGCAGCAGTGGAAGAAGATGGCCTGGTTTGATGAATCATGTTTTCTTTTACATCATGTGGATGGCAGGATGCGTGTGTGTCGCTTACCTGGGGATGAGATGGTACCAGGATGCACTATGAGAAGAAGGCAAGCCGATGGAGGAAGTGTGATGGTCTGGGCAATGTTCTGCTGGGAAACCTTGGGTCCCGGCATTCATGTGGATGTTACTTTGACACGTACCACCTATCTAAACATTGTTGCAGACCACGTACACCCCTTCATGGCAACAGTGTTCCTTAATGGCAGTGGCCTCTTTCGGCAGGATAATGCGCCCTGCCACACTGCAAAAATTTGTTCAGGAATGGTTTGAGGAACATAACAAAGAGTTCACTGTGTTGACTTGGCCTCCAAATTTCCAAGATCTCAATCTGATCAAGCATCTGTGAGATGTGCTGGACAAACAAGTCCGATCCATGGAGGCCTCACCTCACAACTTACAGGACTTAAAGGATCTGCTGCTAACGTCTTGGTGCCAGATACCACAGCACACCTTCAGAGGTCTTGTGGAGTCCATGCCCTGAAGGGTCAGAGCTGTTTTGGTGGCACAAGGGGGACGACCCAATATT
Source organism: Stegophilus panzeri (assembly GCA_024331685.1). Lineage (NCBI taxonomy): Eukaryota > Metazoa > Chordata > Actinopteri > Siluriformes > Trichomycteridae > Stegophilus > Stegophilus panzeri. Next base: position 14,880,987 of record JANDJT010000228.1, read on the forward strand.
AAGCAGGTGGTTTTAATTAGGTGATGTATAAAACACAGTTAGGTGTGTTGTTATAGGAAAATAAAACATGACAGGGTGGTGTGACATTTTCCTATTTTCCAGCAGCACATCCCAAAGTGTTAATTCCTCTTATACCAGAGCGAATTATATTTTTTAATTGAGTATGAAATGACCTATCATACTTTTCACCATGTATATTTATGTTCAGTCTTGAGGAACGCTTGTGATATGTTGGCTACTGGTACCACTTACTATATTTTATAACTTCTGTAAACAGTCCTTACCTCAGCAGTTTCTCTCTTTTCCCTCTTACTTAATAAATTAGAAATGAATCATGTCTTGGTTGGAAAGCGCAAAAGTCCTGTGTCCCGAAGATTCTCCCAGAAAACATACTAGCACATTCCTGAATGTATGCCTTACACACTGTGTAGTTTTAGCTACAGTTTTACTGTATACAGTCTCCCTGTTGTGCACTATCCTTGGTCTTCTTTTCTATTTATTTCTTATTCATTTCTTATCTTTAATGCACAGTCTAAGCAAGAGTAGGCCAGGTTTTCATTTCACTGCAAATACAAATCTTGAATACTGTTAGAAAAGCACTGACATCTGAGAGTCCTTCCATGAATGTTAAATAAACATGTCTTTATAGAACACATCAATTAATATAAATTTTTCTTTGTTAAATAATTTCTTTGTTTTTTTGCTGTTTAGCCTTAGATTATGTAGAGTGTTTATCAAACAAGTCTCTGTGAATGAAAAATTATAATGTATTAGAACAAGTGCATTAATATAAACTTGTGACGTAAACTGCAGCCGGTGCTACTGTCAGATCTGCTGTTCCAGAAAATTTATTCTCACCTTCTAATTCAAGAATTGAACAGCACTGTGGTATAAGTGACAATAAATAAATCTGCTGATGCTGTCATCCTGAAAGTAACCAAGCGACAAGGTGAGAGCTTTTGTTGCTAAGTTATACAACGCATCACAGGTGTGAGTGCGTCATACGTTGTGTCCTGCATTAACTTCTATCACATCAGTCATCATCATGCCAGTTCATGGCATGAAATTCATCTATTATCATTTATTATTGGCCCTGATCGGATACCCTGCAGTGGACCAGTGCATTTCTAGCATTGCTGTATGATTAGTCGCACAATAATCGGTCCCTATCTCATGCTTTTTGAGGAGTCAGTGGAATCCCAGGTATGCGGCTGTGTTGAGTTTTCTTACGTCTTAATGTCTCTCATTGTACAGAGTCTCTCCTCTCGTTCCATCACTGATGCAGCAGCCCTGTAGAAACCTGACATATTATAGTGTGAAGAAGGGCAAGAGGAAGACCGTGAGAGCTGTGGTGCAGAGGTTTCTGAGGCTGCACTGTGGCCTGTGGGTGAGGAGAAAGGTAAGGAGGTCACATGCACATTTGAACTGTTTCTTTGGAAATACTTCCTTCCACTGAATTTATACTGTGAAATCTGGGAAAGTTTACAAAAGATTTGACATTAAATGGGACAGTCTTGCCCATGAGACCGGGTTTGCTTCCAGTGAGGCTTTCAGAGAGTTCCTGTTTTTCACTTTTGCTTTCACCTCCTTATAAAAAACAAAAAAACAATTGTAATTAGTATGTCATAATCAGATTGAATTAAACGCTAGAATTTATAATGTTTAAAAGCACTTGCTCTAGTTTTGAGCACTAATTTAAATTCATCCATCACAAGCACTTGAATCTTTAAAGACCGAACACCCCATAATTGCCAGCAATCGAACTAAAGTGGATTCCTTCAAGAGACATAATTTCAACATAATTTCAATTGGATATCAGGACATATTGGGCTGTCTGGAAACGAACAAGCAGATATTGCTGCTTAGGAAGTGGGAAGTCAAATCGCACCAGCCGATTTCAAACCCATAATAAGCTCGTACATCTCCAAAAAGTGTCAGATTGAATGGGACCAATGCATTCATAACAAACCACACCAAATCACCCCTGCTATAAATGAGACTCTTCCCTCATTTCCACTTTGAATTCAGACATGACCAGACTGTATTGTTGACACTGTCAGGATGATGTAAAATTTTATCATAATTCTATAAAAGAAATGTATGGAATATCCTGTTTTACCTACCTTGATCTTACCATGGAAATATCCATTGATTCAGACCAATAAATAATATTCAGTTCGTCCTACAATTTCATCCCTAAGTCAAGCAGATCTTCATTTAAACCGAATGTTGTTTGCATTTCAGGCTGGATACAAGAAGAAGCTTTGGAAAAAATCAGCAGTGAGAAAGAAGCGTTTAAGAGAGCACGTATTCTGCAATAAGACTCAGTGCAAAAAATTAGACAAAATGACGACATCCTTTTGGAAAAGAAGAAACTGGTACCTTAATGATCCTTACCAGAAATATCACGATAGGGTTAACTTGTAAGTGTCCTTTAGCCCTCTTCTATTAGAAATGTTCTGTTCTGTGAAGAAAATTTGTGTGTTTGAAGAGTGTATACATCTGACCTTTACGCTTATCAGAACCACAACAGAGAATACAGTTTGCACTTTCTGCAAATGTAACGTCACGGAAAATATTCATGTAAGTTGAAAAGCAATGTTCGTGTTCTGCATTGTGGTCAGTGTAAAGAGCTCTGATTATTGAAATAAACCAGTTTCAGTCTTGCATGTCAGAACGTTGGGTATAGCGAGTGAGTGAGAAAATGAAATCAAAGAGCCATTGGTATTCCGTCTCCCTTTTTAATAACTGATGGTGACACACCGTCAGATACATTTTAAGGGTTCATGACAGAGATCAGACCATTTTCGTTGTTTTTCCACATTAATCAACAGCATAAGAGATATTTTCTGGCCTGCCAGACATGAGAGCTGTGTTTTTGAAATGCTTTTTTTTTTTTTTTTTTTCTTCTTTTTTTTTTTTTTTTTACTGCAAGCTGTGTGTTCATTAGGAGGAAAGCAAGGTTTAGTCACCCTTATGAAGTACATCCCTAGGCTCATTTTCTTTATTTCTCCCTCTTCCAAGGAGTTCAAACAAACAAATGAATACAAATGAACATTATTTCAAAGTAAGAAATCTTCTAAAAAGCAATAATAACTATTAGTCTTTAAAGGCACATCCTCTACTTGAATCATGACTAATTTTGCTCAGTTGTCATTTGTGTAAGGAAGCAGGCGCTTTCTCACAATACACAGTTTTAAAATGAAATGCAGCTCAAAAATAATCTTGTTGCTGTTTTAAAGAGAACATGAAAGACTTGGAAGGCTAATCAAGACACTGATATTTCAATTAGCCTGTTTTTTTTCTTTCTTTCTTTAAAGGATATGTGCCTTTAATAACTAACTCCTGAAACAACATTCAACGAAATCTAATACTACTTCTCATGAAAGAAACATCAGATAATCCTGACAATGGTTCACACAGAGCACTTAAATGGTTATACATGTACAGAATGCTAGAAAGAGATTTCATGCATGTGTTTTACTTCTTTCATTTCTTTAATATTTGAAATGTTAAGTGAGCAAATATAATGCCAGCTGGATGCTCTTCTAAACAATCAAATCAATCTCAATTCACAGATCTCAGGTTTCAATTCTCTGCTTTGCATTTTGTATTTCTCATGTCATATTCCATGTCATTATGTTTGTCCTTTTAACATTTCATCTTTCATGCTTAAAGTTTGATTAAATGTGGTAAAATATAACAAACTGTACCTGAGAAAGATATCTACTTAAAAAAAAAAAAAAAAAAAAAAATTTCAATTGTGTCGCTGTGAGACAATATGGGCTTTTGCTACCTGATATCTGAAAGAAGAAAGAGGTGACGTGACATAAAATAAGATCGTCATCATTCTCATCATCATTTCCAACCTGATGGAAATGACGCCTTCCCTCTGTGAAAGTCTTGGAAACATGGAAACAGTGGTAGCGACACAATTCAGTACATCAGTGTTAGTGAGAATTTTACGACGAATAATCCTAGTGATACGACATTGTATCGTGACCCATTTATATTACTCAGTGAAGCATAGCAGTCTGACTGCACAGTGTTCTGACTTTAAGGGGCTACTTGGCACCCCCTTTATGGCTAAATGTATGAGAATGAACTAAACTATTCTCAGTGAGTACAGTGCCACACTCTCTATCTAGTGTGTATGTTACAGAGCTCACAGGATTATAATTCTGAACAGTGCTTAATCCAGCACTAGTGTATATAAATGAAGTAATACTGACAACTCCAGACTGTTATGAAGAAGAAAAAAACATTCAGATTGTCAACATTTGGTGTGAATTCATGCAACATTACAGTTAAGTGAAGTGAAACATGAATTAAAATTCTTTAAATAGAACAGAAACTAAAACAATATTCACTAAACCAAGACATGAAATGATTATGCGTGGTGAGTTAGGGGTGGTGGTAGCTCAGTGGTCAAGACTTCTGCCTGGAAGGTTGTGAGTTCAAATCCCAGCACCACCAAGCTGCCACCAGCTCAAGCGGCCCTTGAGCAAGGTCCTTAACCCTCCACTGCTCAGTTGTATATATGAGATAAATGTAAGTAAATCTGGACAAGGGCATCTGCCAAATGCTGTAAATATAATCCAGAACCGCTACTATAAAATGCCTAAAGAATGCTACTTAAAATATTCATGAATTTCCTTGGATAAATAAGCATTGCTTTAAATGACTGATCAGATGTGTTTTCGTTTTTCGTTCTTTCTTTTGTGATGGGCTTTAATCATGTAACATGCCTCATCATAACAGCATGAATAAAATCAAACAGCCATTGGGGGTGAAATTTCTTCAGTGTGGCTCAGTTTAAATCCATTCATTCAGAGTCAACTGAAATCTAACATCATTGCACATTTGTCCTGTAAATTCCTTTAAATATACACGATTAATATCTTCATTGCCATACAATTTTTTTTGGTAGAATTACAAGCCTGCATGTAGAAGTCACTCTCCCTTTGTAAATAAACATTTGTCAGTGTTAGTGGACCGACATTATCAACGGGCTACGTATCCTGAGAGGACGATGGTGTCATGCCCGCTTGTGCTCCATTCGAGTGCACTGAATGGCATGAAGCCTTAAAAAGTCCACAGAAGAGTCATCGCAGTGCCTTCAACAGTGAGCATAGTGGCTACTGTACAATGCCTAGGTGCTCAGAGATGTTACAAATGTTGCTCTCATGACAGACCAACAGAGGGACATGCATGCTTCTGTCTCTCCCAAAGTCATACAAACAAAAGGAAGCAAACATACACTCTTCACATACAGTAAATATGTACAACACAAAGTGTTTAAGAGTCTCTAAATGGTGCCACATACACGTGCTACCTTGATAGAAACCTTCCCCCTCGGGTGTGAAAGATCAGACGCAATAAGGTCACACGTTGCTTTGGTTACCTCATTAGAGAACAAGGCTGCTTTAAATATTTGATCTTTTGTCTGCATCGCCGTGCATCCCCCCCCCCCCCCTTTTTTTTCTGTGTCCTCATGTTGCAGCTAAGGCAGCTAAAGCAGTCTCACAGCGTATGCACAGTCACATGGCCTCAGGGTTTGCTGATAGGGTGTTCTTGGATCTGGATCTGGTGAGAGGTCTTAAAGCTCTAGGAGGAGGCTGAGAGTGGGGAAGAAGGGATGAGGGAAAAATAAGGACAAGGAAAGAAAAACAGAAAACTACAATGAAATTCAGACAGATACAGAGTTAAATGTATCACGAATATCACTATGTCACTTGTGACCATATTTATTTTGCACATGAGCTTTTTCAAGTTTGTCAAGCCAACTCCAGTCCACACATCTGTGCTTGTTACATGTACTATATCTATGGTTAGATAGATACTTGGGATACTACAGGGTGTCCCAAATGTCTCCATATATAGGGGACTATGTTTGCCAGCACCAAGTCGGTTGTGCCTCAGTCAGTGGATGTTCGTAGACGTCCACTTCTCAATCGGTCCGCAACACTTCCAGTCTTTTTGAATTTGTTAATACGTTTGGCAACTTGTGTGATGTGCTTGCCATGTTTCCTGTTAAAGTCCATCGGGACCTTGTGACAGCTTCATGATCCAGTCATGAGAATTATTTCAATACGTTCTTCTTTTGTCAGAGACACTCTTAAAGGCTGTCTGAAAAAAAATATATATAATATAAACTACACTCGTGAAAAAATAAGTATACCCCATGGAAATTGTTGGCTTTTTTGGACATATTTGGACAAGCAAACATTTGATCATCTTTGAAACAGTGCATGTTAATAAAGTTGTTATATTTGAACAAAACCACAAGAAAATTTGCTTTTTCAATCATTTATTCAACAGAAATATCAAAAGATGTGATATTCTTCTATGGAAAGTAAGCCTCAGAAGCTAGTATTGCTCCCTTTAGCAGAATTAATTTCTTGTAGGCGTTTTGCATAATTGTTCACTAGTCTCGGCTTGCTGGAATTTTTGACCACTCTTCTATACAATATTCTTGCAAGAAATTTGAGAGTTTTCTTGTGTGTATTGCCAGTTTCAAATCCCCCCACATTTCAATGGGATTAAAATCCGGGCTTTGACTAGGCCATTCCATAACCCTCCATTTCTTCTTTTTGAGCCATTCCTTGGTGGATTTGCTCATGTGTGCTTAGGATCATTATCCTGTTTAAAGGTCCACATTCGGTTAGTTGAATCAGGGAATGCAAGCTGTCCAGTCCCTGAGACAGTGAAGTAACCCCAAACCATAACATTTCCACCACCGTGCTTCACAGGTGGTATGAGGTGCCTCTCCTGAAAAGCTGTCTTTGGTCTGAGCCAAACATTTCTGCTGTTACTGTGGCCAAACAGCTCTATCTTTGATTCATCTCTCCAGAGCACATTATTCCAAAAGGCCTGGTCTTTGCCTATATGCTCATTGGCAAACTGTAGGCTTTTTCCTAGCATGCCTCACATGCAGGTCAAATTTGTGCAATCTCTTTCTGATTGTAGAAGCATGCACTTTGACACCAACAGTTGCAAGACTTACTAGCAGATCCTGTAATGAAATTTTGGTGTTCTTGGAGACTTCTTTTTGCATCAGATGGTCTGCTCTTGGGCTGAATTTGCTGGGATGGTCAATCCTGGACTAATTGGCAGTCGTTTGAAATCTGTGCCGTCTGTAGATGATTTTTCTTGTGGAATGATGTATTTCAAATCATTTGGAGATCTTTTTAAATCCCTTGCCAGACTCATAGGCATCCACAAATGTAGGGGTGTATTCACTTTTTCCATGTGACTGATCTGTTTTGTGTTCATTTAAATTTTATTTTATTTTTGTCATTTTATAGACTTCCAATAACTTTATTAATACACACTGCTTCAAATAGAATTAAATGTTTGCTTGTCCAAATATGTTAAAAAAAAAAATCTATGGCGTGTAATTGTTTTTTCACATGACTGTAAGTATGAAAAATGTTGGAAGACATTTTGCTAAAAAGTGATAATTTCCCCTATGTATGGAGACTTTTGGGACACTGTATAATTAAGCCATGGGATAGATGTTTGCGAGAACATCGTGTGTCTATATTCAAATTATTCTACTGCATGATCAAATTAGCGATTAACGATCATATATTCTTTCATCCTAAGGAATCTGACAAGCTATCACATGTATGATAGACCTTTTTTCTCTACTAATGTCATTTAAGAAGCCAGAGTCAGTGCATGCAGATCATGCATCACACAAAATTCTAGCCATTTGTAGTAAAAAGTCAGATGACTCAGAATAGCAAAAACCCAAAGACCACATTAGACAGTTATGTCTTTTGTTCTATGACCCACTATAATGATAATGATAAAGAGTCTTTATTGGTCATATATACATAATGAAGCTCTTTTTCCTTCGCATATTCCAGCTTGTTAGGAAGTTGGGGTCAGAGCGCAGAATCAGCCATGATACGGCGCCCCTGGAGCAGAGAGGGTTAAGGGCCTTGCTCAAGGGCCCAACAGTGGCGGCTTGGCAGTGGTGGGGATTGAACCCCCCCGACCTTCCAATCAGTAACCCAGAGCCTTAACCGTCAAGCCACCACTGCCCCAAAAGCAAAAGACTGCTATAATCCTCCTCAAACAGTGTGCAATTGCTCTGACTTTCATACATACACGACACAGTATCCCAAATAAAAACTCCAGGTAGCCTGTGGTGGATTACCCTGTGGTGGTAATCATGCTGATTAGTGATTCAGCATAATGGTTAGTTATAACCAGGCCATCAGCACCCCAGCAGACACACCACCAACCAACTATGTAAAGAGGGGGCTACCTCTGGGGCACGTCTCTTAAGCAGTCCAAGTTGGCCTGAGTTGGCTGGGATGCCCCACTCTATTTCACTGTCCTTTGGCACCTCTGGGTCCTCAGATGGAGGGGATGCAGGTTTGTCCTGGGAAAGCTCATGGGGTGAAAGAGGCTGGCTTGGATTGCTGATGGATCTTTGTATCGGAGTGGGTTTGAGGGTCAGAGGGAAAGAAGGCTCCACAGAAGCACACAGCTCCACATTCAACATCTCAAACTCAGTTATGTCAAACTCCGGGCCTGCACCATGACAATACGGGCATCAAAACAAGTCTTGGCATGTGCTTGTGTATATTACATTTTACAGGGCAATAAGGTGCATATGATATTCATTGTAGTGAAATAAAACTGCAATAGTGAATGTAAGGTCAAGTGATAATGATGGGAATAATCAGGGCCTACATTTGGAGCCTATGAGGCTACTGCATGAAAAGCAGACATTATTTGACCTCTGAATACACAAGAATATTCTCAGACCTTTGAGAAATTTATCAGATCTTTAAGATCTTTAAGAAACAGTAATGTTTAAGAACACAGCAGAGATATTTTACTCTTCTTCTGATGAGTATGTGCCCGCTCTGCTTTGAATCCTAGGAATTAAGGCCATGTGATAATAATGAACTTGTTTTTCTCATGTGAAGTTAACACCTTGTTACATGTGACATGTTAACACCCTAGCTAACTAATTGCTACCCAAAATGTTTTATTCACAGCTTATAAAAAAACAAACAAAAAACCCCTTTTTGATCTTATATAAAACAATGATATTTATTCATATACAGTATAATACATAGAACTATGCTGCCACTATTCTCAATTTTGACACCCAAGTTCTTTTGGCATATAATATAATCAGATGAATTAACTTAGTGGGAAATGTATTAATATACATTTCCTGCTAAGGTATATTTGACTGTTTGACTATGGCTCATGAGTACTTTATACATCACATAGAGCTATTGAAATACTATTAAATACTCTGTAATTTGTAATCTGTCATTTGTAATTCTACAGAGCAAAAAAAAAAAAAAAACATAAAGCACAATAAATATTCAGGCTGTATTTACCTGGAAACATGAACGTAGTATACTGTACCCTTAAAATTTTATGTACATAATTGGACCTTAACTACCACTGAGTTACCTTTTCCTACTAAAATTAAAGGTACACTACATGCTCATTCCCAGGTAAAAGATACATACTAAAGGTACAAAACAAGTACCCTTGATGGAACCACCCCAACAACAAGGAAAAGTACAGTTTAGTACCTTTATTTCTGGGAGGGAACCTACAGGCTGAATCAGGAACCAATTTAGTAGGAAGTGTTCGGCTTGTGTGCCTGGGCACCGTAACACTCTTGGCTAGGATCGTGTCTTGTATTTCTCAATATATCAACGCTTCCTGATGATATATTACTTCTAATGTACTTTCCAAAATATCTGACATCTCGCCCTTGTAACCACAACTGTTCTTTATACGAGGTAACTTAGAGACAGAAAATGTAACAGACCTCTATTAGTGGTTTGTAATGGCTCACTGATAGTATGAAATTCAGATGTTTAAGTGAATATAGTGCATTGCGCAATTCTCATTCATTCATCTTCAGTAACTAATTTATCCTAGTCAGTGTGAATCACAGGGGATCCAGAGCCTATCCTGGGAACACTGGGCATGAGGTAGGAATATACACCAGTCCATCACACGGGCACCATGACACACACACAGCAGAAAGGCCAGCTATGGTAGGAGTTTTGTTCCTATGACTATACGAGCGTTAAACACATAGGTACTCAGCCATTGTGATGCCAGATGCATTTGTTGTATGATGATCCTCATGTTTGTCTTTTTGTTCCCTTCTACCCTCTATGCCTGTGATTGTTTATGATGGTTTATATGTATGATGATGTTATGTTTTTGTTTTTCTATGTACCCACAGTGGAAACAAATTTCCTCTTTGAGGACCAATAAATTATCTATCTATCTATCTATCTATCTATCTATCTAGCTATCAATCATATTCACACCCTCATTAACACCTTTGGGCAATTAATTAATCCACTGGCATGTTTTGGGAATGTTGGAGGAAAATGGGGAACCTGGAGGAAACGATGCAAAACATAGGGAGAACGTGCATAGAAACTCCACACAGACAGTAATCTGAACTCAAGATCAAACCAGAGACCTTGGAGCTGTGAGGCAGCAACACTAATTGCTGCACCATGTGCCAACCTACTGCACAATACTACACAATGGAAAATACAGTGATTACCTATTGCATGCAACTTAATTGTGGCATTATAACATAATGCATAAAATGGAATACCTGGACAATTTTTAAATATACATTAAATTCATCATCAGCCCTATAATTTAAACCAATGTCTGAAACTGATATTACTTAGCCAATCGAAGGTCTATAAATACTAATAAAATGAATTTCTCTTAAACAGAATGGATACCATCATTCCGTGTTTCAAGATGAGAACATAATTTGGGAACCCATGCATATTGTATATTGTTTATTGTTGAGCTGAAACCATACCACCAGCATTGCTGTGTGGCAATGTAAGTATCTTGAATCTAAACTGGCATGGTTAATATACTCAAGTAAAGGTACATTATGTAAAGATTGACCGTGAACAGATTAGTGCAAATGAGTATGTGATTGGTTCATAGTCAGTTGGACGGGTGGACTTACTCTTGCTGTAGGCGGCATCTGATTTGCTGCGCATCATGGCGTGAGTTCTGTGCTGACCCGATGCAGCCTGAGTGGTGACTGAAGCAGAACTCTTTGCTTGACCGTCTGAATCTATGGTGGTCAGGTCATGCATACTGAAACTCCGAAGGCGATCTGATAACACACCCTGGCCCTGTGGTAGAAATATTAGTGTAATTGTTTTTTGTTTTTTTTTGTCAGTGTAATTGTTTTTTAATAAAAAGTATAGGGCTATGATTCTGATATGGGTG